>CAUPSE010000031.1:0-20087 GCA_963513945.1 Hydrotaea diabolus
TAATTAAAATAAAGAAAAAACAAGTAAGTAAGTGCTATAGTCGGGCGTGGCCGACTCTATGATACCCGCACCACTATAATGTGATTAAGTCTCCTGTTAATCGAAAGCACTCGTCGCTATTTCTATCTGTATCTATCACGCAAGCACTAAGCCTTTATACCCCATACCACTATGTGGTGAGGGTATAACAATTATAGTTGGTCCACATTTTCATACCTTGTTTTCGGACCCTGTGCCCTCCTTCGGACGAGATAAATCATTTGGCTTGACATATTTAAAGTCCTGAGGCAATTCCCTGTCATTTGAGGGGTCACACTAAAATCCGGGTAAACCGAAACTTTTGGACCCTCCTAATGGACCCTGGGGCCCAAACAGGTCGAAGATAATTTCCTTTCATTTAAGGGGTCACACTTATATTTAAAATCATGGGTCCATTTTTTGGGTTCTGAAGGCCCCGTAGGTCCGAGAGGCGGGTCCAACTATTTTTTTTACATTTTGTGGTCAGTTCTACATCGAATGTCATATTTTTTTTAATTTGTTGACCAATACACGCGACATCAACTGGATTTGGACCAAATCCGGGAGTTCCTTTGTATGGGGGGTCTATCAGAAAGTGCTCCGATTTAAACCAAATTCAATAGCGTCCGTCCTTGTCCCAATATATTACCACTTGCCAAGTTTCATCAAGATCGGTGCATAAATGCGACCTGTACTTTGATTACAAGAATAGATGGACATCTTTACATCCAGCCAGCCGGCCAGCCAGCCAGCCAGCCGGCCAGCCAGCCAGCCGCCCAGCCAGCCAGACATGGCTAGATCGACTCAAAATGTAATTCTGAGCAACTGAGCAACCCGGTATTCTAACTCGATTCCTTCGATGTGTTACAAACGCAAGCACTAAGCCATTATACCCCATACCACTATGTGGTGCGGGTATAATAAAAAGGAAATAATAATAACAACAAAAGTGTGAAGAAACAGAATTAAAAAATTTTAAAAGTGCTAATTGAATAAAAACAAAAAGGACAAATAGAAAACTAAACCATAAAAGTTAACCAAAAGAAAAAATGGCAGCGGAAATATCTCCTCTAACATATCTGGCACAAATACCAGATTTTGATGGGGCTCGAGAGGACCTAAATTCCTTCACAAATGGTATTGATAATATAATACCAGTAATAGCAACATATCCGGAAGCATCGCAAAGGATGCTGTTAACTATAATTAAAGGTAAATTAAGAGAAAAGCTAAGGTAGCTTTAACCCTTAAATGCATATAGTCTCAGATTTTTGCGAAAATGATATATATAATGAAATCCTATTAAAAAATAATAACTGCGTTTAAATTTTTGAAAAAAAAGTTATTTTGTTTATTTTATGAAGAAAAACTTGGTTGTATCTTTTAAGATACAATATGCACTCCCCGCTAAAATAACAACACATGAGAAAAACAAATACTGTTTACGATTTGAATAACAAAAGTTTATTTTTTATAAGTTGTATACATCTATATATAGACATAAATGAAAAATATTTAATTTTATTGGTTGTGGTAATTAAAAAAGCAGTTTTTATCAGCCGTGAGACATAGATTTAATTCACACTTACTGCAAAACATCTTTGTTTGACCTGTGCAACCTGGCATCTTGCATCTTCCTTTCTTACTTACGAGCGTCCAATGTTGTGTTCCGTCTAGTCTTACATCTTCGGGAGGTGGGTACTTGCGAATTCGGCTTTTGTTTTTTTTTCTGGATTTCAGTTTCTATGTTTGGTCGTCGACGAACTGTAGTATGTTTTGATGAATTTTTATAATTGAAAAGTGAATCTGCCACTTCCAATTTGAAATCTATCAATCGTAAATTTTTTGTTTTTGCTTGATCTTGGTTAATTCTTTTGTAAAGAATCCATGCATTGATGCAGGTCATATCTAATAGGTGGTAAAACAATCTGTTTGTCCACTTTCTGCTTTTTAGAGTTATTTTGTGGCGGCTCATGGAACTATCCAATAGATCGACGCCTCCCATATTTTTATTGTAGTCTTTCACAATTTGCGGACAAGAGACCGTTGTCGATTTGTTTTGCTTTTTGTCAAATCTACTAACAAATAAACTTTCATTTGGCGTGATTGAGGAAAAGGGTGGCTTAGTTCCTATATAAGTCGAAACTAAATTGACAATTTTTGTATCCTTCCATGAAATAGAAGTCACATCTATACCATAGATACTAGCTACAAACTCCTGGCTGGTTCCTCGTTCAAACTTCATCATTGTTTTTTCTTCTGGAAGCTTGCAATTTTTTATCCTATTCCGTCGGATTGTACCAACAGAAAGAATTCCCTGGGTTCTAAGGTGTATAAGTAAAGGAATTGTAGTGTAGTAATTATCAAAGTATAATATGTAGTTTTTAAACTTAGGAACTTCACGAACTAACCTTACTACAATGTTTGCAGATGCTTGCAAATTTGGCTCTTCTGGGCGCATAGCTTCATTTGCTCCGGTATAAATTTCGAACTTGTAAGCATACCCTTTAGTATCACATAACACAAAAAATTTAAATCCCCACTTTTTAGGCTTGTTTGGCAGATATTGTTTCATATAGCTGCTCATTTTTGTCGAACACATTTGTTCATCTACAGACAATCTCGCTAACTTGGAAACAGAACCAAATGTATCATTTAGGGAGTCAACAACCGGCCTAATAAGGTAGAGTCTATCACGTTTCGGATCGTCGCGTGGTAGGTTTTTTTCTTTGTCATTAAAATGTAGATATTGCCTTATTTTTTCGAACTGGTTTACCGTCATTTGCTGCTTTATAACGTCTACTGATCGGTCATTATTGCTTGACCAATAATCTCTGGTATTTGGTAAATTGAAATACGTCATGTAAAACATAACACCAATAAACTTTCGCAACTCCGAAATACTAAAGGAAAACTTTTCATCTAATCCAGCATACCGTAGAGTTTCTTCAACTAAAAGGTTTTCTAAGCTTTCTGGAAATAAATAGCTCCAAACTTGATAAGGAGTTACTAATGATTGAATATCATCACTGAGAGAGCTATCTCCCCGAAAATCTACTTCTTTACTATGAAATTGCAAATTACCTTGTTTCCAGATTGTTTTTTCAAATGCTGAAGATTTAGGATCTACTTTTATGTCTTGAAATTTTGATGGAAATAAATTGAATGTCGAAGAACTTGTCTGAAGCTCTAAAGAATGATCTAGGGAAGCAGAAGGTCCTGGTATAGATTCAGAATTTTCTTTAGAAACAGGAGAGTTAGAAATAACCAAATTAGAAATAACTAAATTTGTGGTAGCACATTTTGTAAGTGCAGGTGACCTAATTTTTTTTGAAGTAGAAATTGGAGTACTGGTTTTAGAAAGGTTTGAAGAAGAACATTTTGCAGTAACAGGAGACAGAACAGAGGTCGTGGACTTGTTATCATAAATTGGAGTACTGGTTTTAGAAAGGTTTGAAGAAGAACATTTTGCAGTAACAGGAGACAGAACAGAGGTCGTGGACTTGTTATCATCGTTTATTAGGGCAATAAACGAGTCATGAATTGAGTCATTCAACTCAAAACTTAGTTCGGTTTCTTCAGAATCGATATTATTATCAATGAGTAACACGTTTTTTGTTTTAGTGGAGCATATTTGTGGAATTTCCCTTTCATCATCACTGCTTTCATCAGTGCTGTCATAAGGAAAATCTTCACTGTTGCAAAGTACTTTGCATATTTCATCATCGGTCATTCTTGTTTTTCTTTGAGTAAAAGCGTTCATAGTTATGATTTATATGTAAATAGAATAACAAAAATTCTAAATAGATAAAAGCAACCTCACAATCAAATAATTGCACTGAATAAAATTAAATTATTTCCGTGGCAACCAAAGCAACCTCTCGTATCAAACGACTGAGAAAGAATAAAAAAAACCCAAGTAAGTGCACACAAGAAAAAAAAGCAACCTGTTCAAATGTTTGTGTTTTCAAATACAAACACAATGTACAAAAAAAAAAACAAAGGAATATTTGAAATTAGTGCGGAGTGCATAGTGTATCTTTTAAGATACAACCACTAAAAGTGATTTTGCAACTAAAGTTGGGGTCGCATTTGTTGAAAATTTTATTTATTATTAAAATACATATCACAGAAGGACATATTAATTTTTTGTCTAAATTAAAAATACTATTATTGTTAAAATGTGACTATAAAAATGGCTTTTTCTAAAAATATATGAATTTTAAAATTTTGAGTTTAACGTTATGTAAACCTAATAAGCTAAAAACAATTGATATAAGTATGATTCAATATGATAGAAAATATAGTTCTGAGTAGTTGCTTACAATATTTTTTTAATTTTGTAAAGAAATTAAGGAATTACACTGTTTTTTCTGGTTGTATCTTTAAAGATACATCATGCATTTAAGGGTTAAATGTGCACCCGCACCTCGCGACATGGACAGAGATTAGGACGATGCTGGAAACTAATTTCGGTGGATTATCCTCCTGTGAACAACTGTACGAGGTCCTCACAAGGTCACAATATCGGGGCGATATTATGAAATTTTACCATTATGTACAGTCCAAACTCTCGTTACTTAATCAACGACATACAATGGACGGAGCGTTAATCGATATCGCGCAAAACAACAAAACGGCACTAAACGTTTTTGTAAATAAATTACCTATACACCCGCGAACAGTGCTATGTGCCTTAAAACCCATAACTTTAGAACGCGCATTGCACGAATTGGCAATGGCCGGGATGATTAATACCACTACAAACAACCAAAATATTACCCAAAAAAATGTGAAACCACAAACGGACCAGAAAAATAATAATCAGCAATTCCAACCAAGGAATTTTACCCCACAAACAGGACAACAACCATACCAACAACAGCAACAACAAAACAATAAATGGCAGCAACAACCCAATCAGTGGCAGCAACGTCAATGGCAACAACAACCTAGACAACAATGGCAACAAAGACAACCACCAGTAGAAGCAATGGACATCTCACAACAAACTAAGCAAAACCATTACATGAGTGACAATGAAAATCTACAAAATGATCAGTACCCAATACAAATAGATGAGTATGAAACTAATAATAAGCCTGTAAATTTTTCATTATCTGGCCTCGGGAATACCACCCGACAGGGACTTCCCTATATATTGTTTAAATCTCGTAACAGATCTACAAGAATCCTAATTGATACGGGATCAACTGAAAATATTTTAGCAAAAGGACATTGTCCTCCCAAATATATTAGAAACTTAAGAACACCCATGTCAATAAAGACCGCATCTGGTCATTTAAGAATTACGCAAGAAGCGATCATTCCAAAAGAAACTATGGCCGTTTCGCTGAAAACTAGCCCGAATTTCCGAATCCTCGATTTCCACACCTTGTTTTCGGGAATTTTTGGTTCAACTCTTTTAAGGGAAAACAATGCTAAATTGGATTATGAAAATAAGGTGCTAGTGATAAATAATCAAGAGATTCCTTTGTTTTTCGAAGGAGATGATGAAAATCAGGTAGAAATCAGATTAGTGGATTTACCAGAATTATATCACCTAGATGAATTAGGAATTATTGAGCAACTAAGGATTGAGCATTTAAATTTTGAGGAACAAGAAGCAATTAAGGATATTATCCAGGAAAATTATGACGTATTTTATAAGAAAGGGGACGACCTGTCCTTCACGAATGAAGTTAAACACAGTATTCCTACAGGAAACTCAGGACCAATATATTCTCGGACTTATCGATATCCAGAAATTCATAGGAAAGAGGTGAACAAACAGATTAGCGAAATGCTAGAGCAGGATATTATCAGACCAAGCACTTCGCCTTATAACGCACCAATTTGGGTAGTTCCAAAAAAGGAAGACAAGGAAGGTAACAAAGAATGGAGAGTAGTCATTGACTATAGAAAACTGAATGCGGTAACCAAAGAAGATAAATTTCCCATACCTTTAATTGATGACGTCCTGGATAAGCTAGGAAGAGCAAACTACTTCTCAACTCTAGACTTAACCAAGGGCTTTTATCAGATAGAAGTTAGACCAGAGGACCGGGAGAAAACAGCCTTTTCTACTTCGGACGGTCACTATGAATTTAATAGGATGCCCTTCGGGTTAAAAAACGCCCCCGCAACCTTCCAACGTCTGATGAGCAATGTTCTAAAAGAATATGTTAACAGAATATGCGTCATTTACATGGACGACATATTAATTTTTAGCACATCTCTTCAAGAACATATGAACAACTTAAGGATAATTTTTAATACTCTAAGAAAGCAAATTTAAAAGTGTCATTAAATAAAAGTGATTTCTTAAAGAAAGAGACAGATTTTTTGGGACACGTTGTGACCCCTGATGGCATAAAGCCAAATCCCAGTAAGGTCAAATGTATTAAGAATTTCCCTATACCGAAAACAGTTAAGGAAATTCAGAGTTTCCTAGGTCTAAGCGGATATTACAGAAAGTTTATCCCAGACTACGCAAAAATAGCGAAACCTTTGACAAAAAGGTTGAAAAAGGATTGCATAATCAACATAAATGATGCGGATTATAAGGAATCTTTTAACAAACTAAGGACAATTTTAATGTCAGATATGATACTAAGATACCCCAATTTTAATGAAACCTTTATTCTCACAACGGATGCAAGCAACTTTGCTATGGGCGCCGTATTGTCACAAAAAGATGGTCCCTTAGCTTTTGCTTCCAGGACTCTAAACAAACACGAAATTAACTATTCAACCATAGAGAAGGAACTGTTGGCCATTGTTTGGGCAACAGGACAATTTCGCCATTATTTGTATGGAAGAAAATTTAAACTAAATACCGATCACAAACCCTTAATTTGGTTATCTTCCTTGAAGGAACCAAATTCGAAATTGATTAGATGGAAAATAAAACTTAATGAGTATGAGTTCGATATCTGCCATGTACAAGGTACAAGGAAAATAAGGTTGCAGATGCTCTTTCTAGAATTCAACACGAAATTAATCTTTTTGAATGTAAGGAATGCAATAAGAAATATACTCAAGCTACAAATTTAGGGATTCACCAGAGGATCATTCATAAGGGATTAAGATTCCAATGCACTATATGCAAAAATCAATTTAAGTTAAAAAACTCTCTAAAGAAGCATTTTAAGAAGAATCACCCAAAAGACAAATTATCGTTTATGGACGTTATCGCCAACGATAATGAATCCGCAAGAACGAAAGATTCAGCGATAGAAAGACATAGTTCACCTGTACCAACAGTACATAGTGCCAGTGAAGATGGCAATGATTACATTAAAATTACTGATAAACCCCTCCAATATTATACAAGGCAAATCTTGTTAGTAAACGGAGATAACAATGAGTATGAACTAATACAGAAACACGATAAAAAGAGATATAAATTCATTTATAAGGATGATAAGGAGATAGTTAGGAAAATATTAAATATCATAGAGAACGAAGAAACCGTAGCGATCTATTGTGAAAATGAAGAAGTCTATTTAGAAATACAAAAAGTGGTAGTTAAGATGAGAAACATAAAATCTTTTGAAATATTTAGAACTTATACATTAGTAGAAGACGTCGATATAGAAACCCTAATGGAAATAATTCTGAAACATCACAAGTATGAAAATAATCATCCTGGAATTGAAAAAACGTATCAAAAATTGAAGAATTTCTACTATTACCCTAATATGAAACGGGAAATTACAAAGATAATTAATAATTGTGAAATTTGCAATTTTAAAATAGAGCGAAGACCGATTAAACTGCCATATGAAAAAACAGAGACACCAAAAAGTCCTCATGAGATTTATCACGCTGACATTTGGTATATGAGCAGAGGTAAAATGTATTTAACAATAATAGATAAATTTTCCAAGTACGCCCTTGTACAAGAAATTGAGGAAAGAACACCTCTTTGCTTAATTAAAGCTTTTACGATTACCTTTAATTTAATGAAAGCTCCGAAATTGTTGATAATAGACAATGAGACAGCATTAACAACTGCCTTGTTTAAAGACTTTTTAGATGAGAAGAATATTGAATTGCATTTAACTACACCGAATAGACATACTGGAAATTCTGATATTGAGAGGTTCCACAGTAGTCTAAATGAAAACATCCGATTATACAGAAAACGTGAAGAAGAGAATGACATTGCTTATAATGTCGATTTAGTTATCCAATCCAACTATACCTATAACACTACCATTCACCTTACCACAAAGAGAAAGCCCATAGACATTCACTTTTCAGGAAGTAATGTTAATCTGCAAGATGTTTACAGACAAATCGAAGAAACCAAAGAAAGGACTTTGGCATATCGAAATAAGGATAGAAAAGATGCAGAAATAAATCAAGAGTTTAAAAAAACACCCAATGTACAGAAAATGGAGACAAGACAGGAAAGAGTTGAGGTTGAACAAATTGACGGAAAACGATACAGAACAAGAAATAAGAATTTGCCCATTTATAGAGATCAATTTTTAAAACGAAAAAATCATTTCAGGTCTACGGACGTATTGGTGGATGATAATGATCTTGCTGATAACCAGTCCAGTACAGGCGCAGAAGCTGGAAATTACTGACTTAAACCATGGTAATGGTTACAGCTTACTCGAGATTGGGAAGACACAACTTATTGCAGGACACAATATTATTCTTCATATTTTTAATGTAACAAAATACGAAACTTTTATCAATAGCCTTAAGGAAGAAATATCTAATTTGGGAGATTCTTATATGGAACATCAGCTTAATCATCTTAGTACTAAACTTCAAAGCATAATTCCCCACAACCGTAAGAAACGAGGTTTAATAAATGTTCTAGGAACAGGAATGAAATATTTATTTGGAACCCTAGATGACAGTGACAAAATAGAAATTGAAAATCAGTTAGGAATACTTGAAACTAACACTCACAATGTAATAACCCAAAGCAATAATCAGATCCAAATAAATAGGCAATATGATAAAGAACTGGAGAAATTGTATACACTTTACACTTCACAAACGGGAAAATTGATGAAACAATATTCGGAAATAAAAAATCTATCAATACAACAACAGAAGGCAACAAAATCTCAAGAATTTAAATATCAGTTAACACATTTGGAGAAAATTATAGATAGTATAGGGGAGATAATCCTTACATCTAGTTTAGGTCTCTTAAATAGAAACATTCTTACATATCACGAAGTGCAAAAATATAATATAACATTCGAACGATTGCAAGGGATTAGGCTGACGGTAGCGTCTTCAGGAAGGGACATTATTTTTATAATACACTTTCCTATTATGTCTAATGAAACGTACGATAAGTTATTAATTCATCCTATTCCTAATAAAGAAGGTCTAGAGATTTGTTTATAATCTAAGGAATATTTAACAAATAATAACGTAATATTCTCTAGTACTAACGAAGTAAGTAATCTAAAAATCATCAAAGACAATTGTATAGAAAACATTTTTAAAGAAGAAAAAATGCATTGTTCCTACAAAAAGAATAATGAAAAAATTGTTATTGAAGTAAATACTGATGTAATATTCGCTATTAATATGATAAACGAAAAAATTGAACAAACCTGTAACACAATTCCAATAATACTAAAGGGCAACTATTTGATAAAGATCGAAAATTGTAAAGTAAAGATAATGAAAAAATGGTATGATAGGAATTTATATGGGAGAAATACTGTATCTCCTTCCAAGAACTCACATTTCATCATGTCAATAATTTAAAAAATATTGAAGAAATACAAAGGAAGCAAAAATTAACAAATATTTTTACCTATGCATTAATTACTTTCATAGTTGTAATTACAATTACTTATTTTTGTATAAAATTAAAATATAAAAGAGCCACTAACAGCACAGTAATCTCTTTGCACCCTCTTCCTTTGGAAAATGGGCAAAGATCTTCGTCTGGGGGAGTTATGGCAAAGCCAACGCCCATGCCATTCGACCCATAGTAAACAATTATTAGACTTCCCCTTTTTCATTTGTTGTATTTATAATCATCAGCTTTTAAGTTGAATGAATAGAGTCATACCAATGGTGTCAAATATACTGTTCAAAGTAAACACGTTTTATATTGTGTGTTGGGGTATGTTGGATTCCCAATGCATTTTCAAGTGCAGCGGGAAGACGCGTCGAAATGTGTCTTTTCTTATCCGTCGGCATTAAAATTCTATTTATGCTCGCACAATGTAATAAAACGTACAATGCAACGAACGATCGATGAAATGCACGCGCAGGCGATAACGGCCTGTGATGCGTGAATTGATTTCTGCCTTAGAAATTGTAAGACCAACGTGGTTCGCCTGATAAGAGTTTTTGTATATATAGTCCTAAGCGAACACATTTTAAATTAGTATGAATCCATTACTAGACCGAAGAAGACCTTACAAATCTTCTTTAATCTTAAGTATAAAATCATTACTCACCAGGAGAAGAAATTACAACCCTTCTCAAAACTTGAGTCAGAATAAATCTACTCAACAGAACATTTATGTAAAAAACATTTTGTTTCATTTTACATAAAGTTGGTCCAATCGAACCGACAAAAAGAAAAAAAACGAGTTTTCCCCCACCAGTGGTAAGAGACTCGGAGTAATAAATACTCACCAAAATCGGAATAATAAATATTCCACATAAATAAATAGAGTAATCCCCCACCAGTGGTAAGATACTCGAAAAAAACAAGATTCAAAAAAGCGTGAACCAAGGCTTGAACAGTGGTTCGTAAAGAAAAATAAAAATTTATAAAATTTTTTGGAAAAAAAAACACAAAAAAGCCCTAATATGCTGCCAATCCCCTTAAGCAACACGATAAAGGATTTGGTGGAGAGGCAAGAGAAGGTGTATAAACTAATAAAACACCTTGTCAGCGAGGATCCAAATTCAGCAGAAGTGGATGACCTTTGGGAAGAGTTTCAGAGGTCCCACACAAAGATGATAACTGCAGAGGCCTTAGCAAACCACCAATATTTCAAAAAAAATATTTTTGGAGAGGTTTCAGCTTTAATGGCAGCAGTTCTAGAAAAACGAAGATCTGCAAAACAAGAACTGGACCACAAAAAATTAGAGGAACATGCTATGCTGCAGGAAGAATATGCAATTCTGCATTCTGGCATTCCAAAGGCTGAAAGTGATCTGCTAAAAGCATGGATGGATCGCACATGGGAGTCACTGGGAGAGTGTAATCGGAGGATGACAGCCGAAAGTTCAGTGGCCGATCTCGAAATAAAAATGAACTGCCTGAAAAGAACGTGGGCAATAGCGGAGGGCAAAAACGACAGCCTTGCCAAACGTTACCCCACAAAACATAGTGCAGATATAACATTTCTGGATTTGGAGTACGCAGTAAATGTGATGTTTCTGGATATGGCTGAAACGATTGAGAATAAATCGAAGACGAAGTGTTCCATTCTAGAACTACAAAGACCGTCCATACCAAAATTCGATGGAGCAGGAAAAAATTGGCAACATTTTGTTGAAATGTTTAAGGAGATGATCCATAACCGGGATGAGCTTTCGGATACCATCAAATTTAACTACCTGCGAATGAGCTTGGAAGGCGAAGCCAGAGCAGTGGTTTCCCACTTATTGTCCGGTGGACCGGGCAATTATCATGCAGCGTTTGAACTGCTAATTAAACGGTACGAAAATAAACGCAAAATTTTTAATGAGGCGCTAGACTTGCTGTTGGATCTTCCGACATTTGTGGTAAATTCAGACACCGCTGTAAACAAGTTTATAGACAGCATAAATGAAGCAGTGCACATCATGATAAACAAACTGGAAATTGTGGACGATTCGGAAATATCACCGATTTTCGCTCACATTATACTACGAAAATTTGAGAGGAAAGAGTTGCAGAAATACAACCTACAAATCAAAAAGGCTAAAGATATTCAACGGCTGTCAGATGTGCAAGAGTATTTGGAACAAGTGCAAAGTTCCATATGCTACAAAGAACAGAAGAGTTACGTCAAGAACTTCAATAAAGTAAAACCTGGTCAAGCAGGAAACCTAATAAAAATAAATGTGTATGCTGTGTAAATGAGAACCATGGCATATATAAATGTTCCAAATTTAAGAAAATGTATATTTCGTCACGTTGAAATTTGGTGAAACAGAAGCAGCTATGTACGAAATGTTTAAGTCGCCATCAAAGTATAAACTGCTACAAAAATTGGACTTGCCAGCAATGTGGAAAAGGCCACAATAGTCTACTGCATTATGGAGGAAAAATACCGTCCAAACCACAACAGATGTACGCTGCAACAATAACAATCGCTAAACCCAACAACTTGGCTTTTCGTAATCAACATCGCACTCGAAACATGAGTGGTGGTGGCGGCAACTATGAAAATCCCTTGGCTAAACACGGCAAGAGAGACAGCAACATGATGTCGCCCTGGGAGAACCGGAATTCCGGTGGTAATTGTGGTGGCGGCGATATGAATCAATGCGGTGGCTGCATTCGTAAGCAGAATACCGCTGATCGCGCGAAGAAACAGTTGACTAAAAATGCCAACACTAAAAAGAAGGATTTCTTATCTTACGATACTAAGGGTAAAGAGTCTTTCTATCTGAATGAAAGATTAAACGCATTCAACAAACAACTGACTGTCTGCGCCAAGCAGCCTGTTATGGACGACAATACATCTAGAACGAAGCATGATGATTTTAAGCACCATCGTCAAAAGCTCAACAGTATCAGCCAGGAGTTTAAAATTAATAAAGAATTAAATTCAATTAAAATGCAATTACAGAAATTGCAGCCCAAGTATGCAGAGTGTAGCAAGGAATTTGGTACCCGAATTTATTACGACACTCAATTGTTGGCTGCCGATGTAGGCAGTCTCAAAAAATACCAAATGCGGCAAATGAAAACGTCACCAGAAGAATTTTAGGATGTCCGACTACCCAACAAGAGAGGTAACCATCTGTGCTGGGATACACTGTGAAAATCAACACGGTGATTCGGAAGGCGACCAACTCTATTGAATTCAGTTCTATGAAGCAGCTACAGTGGCCATTCGTCACTAATATTAATTACTCATACATAGTATTGTAATAGTAAATGTAGTTTTGTAGCTATTAAACATTGTAAAATGCAGCGGCCGCTGGTAGATAGTTTAAGTAAGATACAGTCCACTTATACGAAGAATAGATTTAAGTTAAGAATACCCTATGTACTTTTTTCGCCTGGCAGAATGTTCAAAGTGAACACGTTTTATATTGTGTGTTGGGGTATGTTGGATTCCCAATGCATTTTCAAGTGCAGCGGGAAGACGGGTCGAAATGTGTCTTTTCTTATCCGTCGGCAATAAAATTCTATTTATGCTCGCACAATGTAATAAAACGTACAATGCAACGAACGATCGATGAAATGCACGCACAGGCGATAACGGCCTGTGATGCGTGCATTGATTTCTGCCTTAGAAATTGTAAGACCAACGTGGTTTGCCTGATAAGAGTTTTTGTATATATAGTCCTAAGCGAACACATTTTAAATTAGTATGAATCCATTACTAGACCGAAGAAGACCTTACAAATCTTCTTTAATCTTAAGTATAAAATCATTACTCACCAGGAGAAGAAATTACAACTCTTCTCAAAACTTGAGTGAGAATAAATCTACTCAACAGAACATTTATGTAAAAAACATTTTGTTTCATTTTACATATACACCCTTTATTATTCTTTTAAGCAAATCCTATTTCACTTTTTATTTACATTCATCAGCTTTTAAGTTGAATGAACAAAATCATACGAGTGGTGTCAAATACACCCTCTATTATTATTTTATAAACAAATTCATTCGTACTTAAAATCAGACTTAATTTTACTACGCAAAAGTAAAGAAGTGTATTTTCAATTCGTCGCAAGAAGTATTTTAAAGTAAGTGCAAATTACAAGTCCATACTTTGACTTAAAAAAAAAAAAAAAAAAAAAAATATATATATATATATATATATATATATATATATATATATATATATATATATATATATATATATATATATATATATATATATATATATATATATATATATATATATATGTATATATATATATATATATATATATATATATATATATATATATATATATATATATATATATATATATATATATATATATATATATATATATATATATATATATATATATATATATATATATATATATATATATATATATATATATATATATATATATATATTAGACCGCCCGAAAATGCAAAAGTGTTTTTTTTTCGCTCCCCAGGATTTTTCTGGTAGGTAGGGTATAAAAAATAAGCTCCATTAAAAAATTTGACCTTGTTAGTTGATACTGTCCACCCGGTTTTGATTTTACGTCCTAAAATGGACCCTAAAGTGGTATACAAAGTAATCGACCTAAAACTTTGAAAATAACAGGTTTAGGAGATCGGTTATGTATACCATATTTATAGAGAATCATATAATACACCTTTTTGTAGTAGATTTCATCGATGTCCGTTTGACCATTTAAGCAGAGGTGGGCAATTTTTATGAAAATTTGTGAAATTGAATTTTTAAAACATCCATAACATTTTTGTGAATGCAGATATTTTTATATGCAAACTGTCAATTGATAGAGTATTAAATGAAGTTTAAACAGTATAAAAATGTTACATTATTTTCTGCCCTTAAATAGGCAAGAAATTGCAAAAAAATTATTGAGTAAAAAAAATATAAAAATTTTATTAAAAACAGCGCATATTTATTTGAAGTTATTTATTACCAAATACATAGAAAAGAAAAAACACACTCTACTACATGGCGTTACAAACTAATTGACAAACTTAGTATACCCTCTACGAAAAGTATACCTGAAAGTTGCAACTGTGTTGTCAGAAAAAAACATCTGTTTTTGTTTATTAATTCAAAAAAATTAAGAGGCATAAAATAAAATTAATTAAGTTTTGTTTTGTTAAGGTAATTAACGAACATAGATTTAGAGAAACTTTCTGATGGCAATGCTTCAAAATGTTCCTCCATTGTTTGCATAAGTAATTGCTTTGATCTTCTTGGTGTGTTGAATTTTCGTTTAAATCGTGTAATTAAAGCTATTCCACGCTCAGCAATATCGTTTACTACAAGTAAACTTTTGACAATTTTGCTAGCAGCAACATATTCTTCGCTTTCACTCCATGTGACTGGATCGTCTTTTAAAAAGCTTTTATTAACTCCAGTGATATCTTGGTTTAATATAGTTTCAAAAAATAAATAAGTGTTATTACTAACGAAGTCACATAATTCAGCACTCATGATCTCGTTGACTGGCAAGTTAATCCGTTTTGGATTTTCTGGGTGACCTCTTTATTAAAGTTCAGTATCATTCTTCTTTTATATTGATTTCAACTTCGTCGTCAAATAACGCAAGCGCGATGTTTGCTTCACTTAAATACCAAAGATGGTTTCGAAACTTATTTTGTACTGCAGTTGCCACTATATCATCTATGGATTTATATCTCTCGAGATCTTTCAAAAGTTGCAAATCTTTGGCTGGTGCTTTTTGTGCCAATTGACATAGAAACCAATTTTTATATAGATTGAAACTTACGAAAACATTGAATCGCAGAATATTTTCAAAAGTTGTGCTGAAATTAATTTAAATATTTTAAATATATTAATTTTTAACACATTTAAGATTTTTTTAATAGATGACAATTTAAAAAGAAATAAAAATTATACTTACTTGATAATTCAAACTGATTTCTAAACAGGAAAATTTTAAGGGAATATAAAATTTTTGCCATCCATCTGGCATGACTGAAAGCACCTGGTTTCGCAATTTTATAGCCAGGAATTTCTTCTTCAATGAACAGCAAACTTAGTTTATGCAGTTCGATGTAATCATGTCTGTCGTTCTTGACTTTATTTTGAATTTGATCTTTCATAAAAGTAATTAAATCACTACGAAGATCATCTGAAACAAATTCTGCAGCACACGTATCTGAAAACCCAATTTCAAAACAATAGTGCTGGAGATTTGGCCATGCTTTGCGAAATTTGTTAAATAATAATATATTAGGACCTGAAGATGTTGGCTCTATTGTGGATTTAAAAGCAGCTCCTACAAGTAGTTCCATTACGAGGTGCCTACACGCAAAATGCAACAGCTGTCTATCGAGTTTCTGCTCCAGCACAGCACAGGCTCCAATTGAAGTACTGGTATTACTCGCAGTTGTGTCATAGCACATCGCCATTACATTATTCTCAACATTCCAATCATTCAAAGCTGATTACACGGCAGAAGCTTCCAGAGCACCAGTTTGTCTAAGTACTTTGGGTACTCCCAAAACTTTGGATTTTCCACATGAAGAAAGAATAACTGCTAATCTATTGCACATCAAGCTTTTAACATCCGTACAGTCCTCCAAAATGTTTCCATCCCAATGCACCGTGAAAGTATTTGCTCTTAAAAACTGTTCCTTTAAGTTAGCAGAAATGCGTTTTCTATAGTTTGACCGTTGTGTTCTTATGTACTCAGGAGATATAGGAAGCGAATGCACATCATGGCCTAAATTGTGTGCCGCTTGACCGATAATAATAGCAGCTCCTTTGTTGCTTACATGAAATCTGTCTAAAGCTTGAGTCATGCGAGCATTTATAAGAGGTTTCATTTCTTTTGTACATATTTTTCTGATGGTTTTTTTTTGGTGGAACATAATCAGATCCCTCTGATTCGCAGTCAGTTTCCACTGAGAATTTAGTTACAGCATGTTCTCTTTCATTTTCGTTTTCAAAATCTTCATCGTTTATACTTACGGTATCAGCATTATTTTCAAAGTTTAGTAAAATTTTGGCACGCATTGCTGCAATTGACTTACGATGGCCATTGAGAAAATCGATCTCTTTCAGTTTGTTGCCTTTTTCTAATATTTCTATGGCATCAATTTTGGCTATATCGAAGAGAACATTTAAGGAGTCCTTAAATCCCTTTTCTTCTCCTGCCACTCCAATACGAAGATTATTTCGACTTTTTCGAACTTTATCGTAATCGTTATAACTTGAAACTATAAGACTCAACACCTTATCTTTTCTTCTTGTAGGAATTCCAAATGACTTATATATATCGCTCACCTCCTCTGCAATAATTGCTGCACTTTCTTTGACACTTTTTAGTTCTTCTTGGACTAACCATGAAAGTCTTCCATGAATATCTTTTTTGCTTGGAAGCATTTCTTTATTTAGCATGTTTTTTTTCTACTAATTAAATAAGCACTTTTAGGTGTATTATCCATTTTTCTTTTTACTTATTTATGCCGGATTCACATTGATCTTAATTTTACACGATTTTTGTTGTAAAGAAACACTTATAAACAAACAACAAATTGTATTTTTGGAAACGTGCTTTCTTTTTTACCGTTTGCAAAGCAATAAACAAAAACAGATGTTTTTTTCTGACAACACAGTTGCAACTTTCAGGTATACTTTTCGTAGAGGGTATACTAAGTTTGTCAATTAGTTTGTAACGCCATGTAATAGAGTGTGTTTTTTCTTTTCTATGTATTTGGTAATAAATAACTTCAAATAAATATGCGCTGTTTTTAATAAAATTTTTATATTTTTTTTACTCATTATATTTTTTGCAATTTCTTGCCTATTTAAGGGCAGAAAATAATGTAACATTTTTATACTGTTTAAACTTCATTTAATACTCTATCAATTGACAGTTTGCATATAAAAATATCTGCATTCACAAAAAAGTTATGGATGTTTTAAAAATTCAATTTCACAAATTTTCATAAAAATTGCCCACCTCTGCTTAAATGGTCAAACGGACATCGATGAAATCTACTACAAAAAGGTGTATTATATGATTCTCTATAAATATGGTATACATAACCGATCTCCTAAACCTGTTATTTTCAAAGTTATAGGTCGATTACTTTGTATACCACTTTAGGGTCCATTTTAGGACGTAAAATCAAAACCGGGTGGACAGTATCAACTAACAAGGTCAAATTTTTTAATGGAGCTTATTTTTTATACCCTACCTACCAGAAAAATCCTGGGGAGCGAAGAAAAAAACACTTTTGCATTTTCGGGCGGTCTAATATATATACATATATATATATATATATATATATATATATATATATATATATATATATATATATATATATATATATATATATATATATATATATATATATATATATATATATATATATATATATATATATATATATATATATATATATATATATATATATATATATATATATATATATATATATATATATATATATATATATATATATATATATATATATAAATATATATATATATATATATATATATATATATATATATATATCGGAAAGTTTTTAGCCTGTCAATAAAAGATAATATTTAGTTTTTCAAAAATATTTTTATTTTTCAATATAATCTCCTTAAACTTCAATACACTTAGTCCACCGCTTATCTAGCAATTTTATCCCTTGATTAAAATAGTTCTCCTCAAGGTTTTCAAAATAGTGGTTTACAACTGTAATTGCATCTTCATTTGAGGTCACTGGGAGCTAAATCAGGAGAATGAGGTGGGTGGTCAAGCAACTTGTACTTTAATTCGTTGATTTTAGCCATTGTTAAAACACTCTTGTGCGGTGGTGCGTTGTCTTGATGAAAAATGATTTTTTTGTGTTGTAAGCCAGGACGTTTTTCTCGAATTTGTACATTTAATTGATCTAAAAGATTTCAATAGTACTCTGAATTTATTGTTTTACCCTTTTGCAGATAGTCAATCAATAAAATAAGAACTTATATATATATGTACGAGGGCGGTTCGGAAAGTTCTTAGCCTGTCAATAAGAGAGAATAGTTAGTTTTTCAAAAGTATTTTTATTTTTCAATATAATCTCCTGAAACTTCAATACACTTAGTCCAACGCTTATCTAGCAATTGTAACCCTTGATTAAAATAGTTTTCCTCAAGGCTTTCAAAATAGTTGTTTACAACTGTAATTGCATCTTCATTTGAGGTCACTGGGAGCTAAATCAGGAGAATAAGGTGGGTGGTCAAGCAACTCGTACTTTAATTCGTTGATTTTAGCCATTGTTAAAACACTCTTGTGCGGTGGTGCGATATATATATATATATATATATATATATATATATATATATATATATATATATATATATATATATATATATATATATATATATATATATATATATATATATATATATATATATATATATATATATATATATATATATATATATATATATATAAATATATATATCGGAAAGTTTTTAGCCTGTCAATAAAAGAGAATAGTTAGTTTTTCAAAAATATTTTTATTTTTCAATATAATCTCCTTAAACTTCAATACACTTAGTCCACCGCTTATCTAGCAATTTTATCCCTTGATTAAAATAGTTCTCCTCAAGGTTTTCAAAATAGTGGTTTACAACTGTAATTGCATCTTCATTTGAGGTCACTGGGAGCTAAATCAGGAGAATGAGGTGGGTGGTCAAGCAACTTGTACTTTAATTCGTTGATTTTAGCCATTGTTAAAACACTCTTGTGCGGTGGTGCGTTGTCTTGATGAAAAATTATTTTTTTGTGTTGTAAGCCAGGACGTTTTTCTCGAATTTGTACATTTAATTGATCTAAAAGGTTTCAATAGTACTCTGAATTTATTGTTTTACCCTTTTGCAGATAGTCAATCAATAAAATAAGAACTTATATATATATATGTACGAGGGCGGTTCGGAAAGTTCTTAGCCTGTCAATAAAAGAGAATAGTTAGTTTTTCAAAAGTATTTTTATTTTTCAATATAATCTCCTGAAACTTCAATACACTTAGTCCAACGCTTATCTAGCAATTGTAACCCTTGATTAAAATAGTTTTCCTCAAGGCTTTCAAAATAGTGGTTTACAACTGTAATTGCATCTTCATTTGAGGTCACTGGGAGCTAAATCAGGAGAATGAGGTGGGTGGTCAAGCAACTCGTACTTTAATTCGTTGATTTTAGCCATTGTTAAAACACTCTTGTGCGGTGGTG
>CAUPSE010000032.1:0-31566 GCA_963513945.1 Hydrotaea diabolus
TCGTCTTTTAGTTCGATACTTTCAGTAGCCGCTACTTAAAATTGCCGTGTACCCAATCAACATTCGCTTAAAGCGATAGAGTTCGTAAAGCGATGGAGAGTTCGTACAGAAACCAACATTCGGCTGCCAAAATTTCGGTTGTGGCAACAAATCTGTTTTCTGTGTGAATTTAATATTTTTGGGTTGAAAAATATTTTTCGCGTACTCGTATACGTACTTAGTATCAGTTTTTTGGACTTTTTCGGTTAAAACTTTCTACCTTCAGTAGTTATTTTCCATTAAAGATTGATTTCAAATATTACTAAGACACTTAGTGAATACTTATTCCTAGCATACATTGAAATTATATATTTGACATGAGGCCAGCCCCATTTTCTATTGAGAAAAATTATTGACTGTGAAAAATTTCTACAAGCATCGTTTTCATTCTATACCACCAACCATCATCATAACTACTTCCTGCACACAGAAAAAAAATTAGTTGGCAATCGGTTAGAACTACAATGAATTGGTTAAAAAAGAAGAATTTCGGCTGCAATCACCAAACGTTTATAATCGTAATGCATTTTCGGTTCAAAGTACCATAAGATGATAAATATGACCTGGTACTGTTCTCACAACTTATTGATCTGTCATACTAATGAATCGAGAATAAGGTATTTAGTTGCCACAACTCGTGGTTGTGGCAACCAATAGTTTTCCAAAAAAATCGTTATTGCATACAATTATTATAACCAATGAACCGCGAAAAATGTATGTAGGTGCCACAACAAGTAGTTGTGGAAACCAATAGTTTTGCAATCACTTTGTTGTTGTAACCAATTGTTAATGATATTAACTAAAACTCAAACATAACCAAAAACGGGTTGTTAAATATTTTTTTAAAATACAATAATTCGATTATTATTGACTTTATGTCAATCAATTAACCTTATTTGCTCTTTAGTTAAAATCATCCATCATCTATTCCACTTCTTCCTCGCCATGACCCTTCCTTCAAGGACATTTATTGTGTAAGCAAAACAGTTTTAACCTCTGACTAAAATTTTAATTTTTTTCGTGTGGCGTGTTGATGTCTAGAGCCAAAAATTCTCTTCTGAATTTTCTAACACTTGGAATTTTGCACCGATTATTTTGTTTTAACAACTTAAAATTACAGAGCACCAACTAACATTCGCTTGTACTGATGGAGGTGCATGTAACTTCAATCATTCGGTTGGCAAAAAAAAATATCGGTTCGAATCTGTTCTCTGTGTGTGAGATATGGTCTTAAATGCTAGCAAATATTAACTAAAACACAAAAACTGATTAAAATACAAATATAAATGAAACAATTATAACAATAATTAAATTTTAATCAAAACATCAATCTTTATATGATCTTCGTATGGGAAAGCATGTATGCTATCAATGCTATGATGGAGGCTATAAACACCTCCTCCTATAAAATATTATACTTTTTCTTCATTTTAAAACACTGTGCAATGTCGTGTGGACTTTAGTAGCAAAAGTCACGACTATCGGCAGCATCTTTATCAGCAACATCAGCCGCAACAACAACGACCTCATCATCTCCGTACTCTGTGGCATAAGAGGCTTGTGCAGTTTTATTTTCGATGTGAAATGATTTCGTTTCTTCGTCTAAATGCAATTTGTAATTCAGTGCAGAAAACGTGTGCGGCTTATGCTTGATTAAGAAGTAAGTTTGCCTTGGGCCAAAATAATGCCATAAAGTCGTGGCAGAAAAGAAGAAATGAAGTCCGTCTGCTTCTTCTCCTTTCTTTATACGTCTTGTGCAAAATGCTGCATTACCATGATTGTTGTCTATCTGCTAGCTGTGGTATGTACGTATGTACGTAAGTACGTTAGTCTTGAAACTAAACAAAGCAAATCATGATTTCCACAGAATCAAATAGTTGTTAGTATTTTTGTTGCCAGCCCCATCGGGACTTTGGTTTGTCTGATTGGCTAGCCTGGACCTAAACAGGTTGCGTACATTCTAATAACGTTAAATATAAAAATTTAATGACAATTGCTGGCTAGTTGTGACAGCTTCATTATGAACATATGTTTGCAATTTTTATAATGATCACCAGATAGCTATTAATTGCAAATGCGAAAGGAAACGTCGATATAGCGAGAACGTGATAAAGAAAAGGGCGGACATTTCGCATTTGAATACTCGACAACTTTGTGTTAATGTTAAGTAATTAAAAGACCTTTTTATTATTTTTAATTGTTTCAATAATTATGAAACCTTTATTGACTTGTTCTGTGCGCCAATACTTTTCAAAACTGGAAAAAATAAATGTCAAAAAATGACGAAAAGAGATAATTAAAGTAGGAAACTGTTAGCGCTAATGGGGTATTACCAGGCAATACAGGTATCATTGAATGTTAACATTTTTCGGAAATGGAAAAAGGAAATGATATTCATTTTTCCTTCCGAAGAAAAAATTTTGTAACACAGAAAGCCTTAATTATGGCGGTCGTAATGAGTGTGCTACTGTACATGATTATTACTCAAGTTACCCTGGTTTAGAAGAGGGTAGAAAAATCTAAACAATTTCAGTATTGTGTTCAGCGGCATTTTAAATCTCTATACCATAAAAGCAAGTTATAACTATTTTTTAATTTAATTGAAATTGCATCATTTCACCTGATAGTGCAAAAGTTCGTTTTAGGCCTAATTCGCCCATCCGCTACCGAACTAAGTACTAAAGTAATTAGTAATTTTGATTGTCATTAAAAAGTTTTTAATTGCACTCTCAATGAATTTATAACAAATGAATCTGCTTTCAGTATACGATCTCAAAACAAGTGGACTATTCGTTCGGCCGGGCCAAAGATTTTATTGTCTACACTATGGATATTGTTGTAGGACGGCCTTGATTCATGTTTGAGGGTGGGTTCGTGTTTAACAGAACTAAATTTTTGGGGTCCTTTAACCAGTTTTTAAGATTCGTGTTAAAGCGAGACGAAAGGACTATAGGCAGTCCGTATATTAGGACCATACATTTAGACAAATTTTAAAATTTAATTAATATTGAGATTAGTGAAAAAATCAACTCTTTCCGATTAACCAAATGTAGATGTTTAAAAAGGATCTAATTTCCGAAGCTCTAGAGACCTTTGACCTATGATACTAGGCCTCACATATAGTCGAATCGTCAAATTATTCTTATTTTGGAATTCGTGAGATTTGTTGTTTTTTAATACCCGTCTAATTGATGGTTTTTTGGGCCGGTAATAAAATTTAACTGTTTCTCGATAGCCATATGTTTCCGAACATCACGGGATGGCCTTAAGGCCTAAGAGCCTAGAGGTAAAATTCAAATTCTTTGGAAAATCCCGCATTCTAGAGACCTTATACTGTAGGCCATGGACCTAAAATTAGTCGAATCAATAAATTTATATGATATTAGGATCCGTGACCAAAGTTGTGTGTTTAACGTACCCATAGCTCCATAGTTAAGGGCCGATTTTTGAGCCTCTAGGGCCACAAATACAAATCCCAATCTCCTGCAAATCTTAAATATAATTTAAAATTTGATTTGTAAGAAGATTTCACCGTTTCTTTATACTCATACTTATGTATATCTCCGAACAGTAACGGACGGTTTTTTTTAACCCACGGTCAATAAACCTAACTCACCAGATCATACATTTTTTTTTAATTAACCAACACTCAGGTGTTTTCCTCTTAACATGCAATGTATTGCGTTGGTCGGTGGAAAGCAAGGTATCGAAGGGGGAAAAGAGGAAGTAATGTTTGTTGTCATTCGTCTTAAATTTCTGGATGTCGTAATCGGTGCGAAATACATTTGCCGATTCCACATACGGACAGTAGGGCGAAAAATGAATTCAATCTGTATTGCTGTCAACCGGCCAAACGATAACAGATGGGTGTAAATTCCTGGAAAGTCACGTATCCCTGTACAACCCACAATTAGAGTTGCATACCCTACTGGCACCTATCAGCACCATTCGTCTCCTTTGATCACGATCCAGATCTCCACTAGTGATTTTGGAGTTGTATACCATCTTTGGCCTGATGTAAGGCTGTATAGATATCGAAAAGATCAGTAGAGGTGAAATATTTCTTTCACCGCTTTAGGAAACATATACACTTGTATGCTCAGCGAATCGCTTGTGAGACAACAAGAGCACTGTGTCTTAAGCGCCCCAATCGGAAATGGCCAGTAGATCCCGGCCAAGTGTCTCATACATAATTCGACTTTTGTCTTCAATATCTTGAATGAATATGAGTGACATAGGTTGCGTCGTTCGCGAAAGAGTAGATTGGATTCACGGTCTGACCCAAAAGGTCGACAATGAAAAAAAGAGAAGAAAGAAAGGACATAGTCTTGGGGTACACCTGTGGTCAGCCTGTGTTTATTGGATGATAGCCCATCTACAACAGCTCGTGTAGTGCGATCTCTGAGAAAGCTCGATATAAAGCGAGCAAATGTATTACCGACACCAAACGCGAGCTTTGATATGAGTACACCGTCCCAGACTCTATCAGCCCATTTTCTGGGGCGTTTAATGTGCTCTTTCCAATTTAACTGTTAGGATTATATAATTTTATGGAAAAGACCAAACAAAAAAATTTTAGTCAGGACTTTTTTTTAGAACCTCAAAGGGGAACAGTTCGCCTTTTCAAACGATGTGGTCCATTTTCAATACCTAGTAATCTGCGCTCATAAGTCATATATCTGGTAATCGCGCTCTTTTTGTGTGGATTGAATCGTGCTTTCAATAGACAGACGGACGGACGGACATGGCTAGATCGTCTCAGAACTTTACGATCAATAATATATATATAAGTCATATATCTGGTAATCGCGCTCTTTTTGTGTGGATTGAATCGTGCTTTCAATAGACAGACGGACGGACGGACATGGCTAGATCGTCTCAGAACTTTACGATCAATAATATATATATATATATATATATATATATATATATATATATATATATATATATATATATATATATATATATATATATATATATATATATATATATATATATATATATATATATATATATATATATATTATGGAGTCTCCCATCAATATCTAGTGGCATTGCAAACGAAATAACAAATTTAATATACCATCAACCTTTCGATGGAGTGTAGTATAGAAATAAAAATTATATCTCGCCTTTTTTTAAAATTCCTTTAATGGATTTTGAAGTGTTTAAGAAGAAAGTGCAACCGCAGATACATCTCCACTAATGAACATCAGCATACAGCATACAGCAAATGGCAGATATGGAAATAATTTAAATACAATTTAAATCACTCAATTGCAAATGGTCATTGACATCGTACAGAAAAAAAATGTATATTCCTTATGACCATAAATATGTTAACTTGTATAAAATTCCCATAAAGATCGAATTTAAGCAGCCACCGAATATGGACTTAATTTATGTAAATATCTTCATTAAGAATTTTGATTTTATCTTGGGGGCATAGCGCAACCATTGGGGGTATTCACATGATTTCGGAATATTGATACAATTGGCTTTACACATAAAATGTAAAATCAGATTTTAATTTTACCGCTCAATTAAGAATTTTAAATATTTATCTATTACGTTTAATATAAAGTGATTGTTTTCAATGAAGTTAATGAATAGTCTACAACAAGGTGAAACGTACCAACGGGTGATCAACCTAGAGATATTTTATTCAATAGGGGTTTTTGCACAGATTACGCGTGAGTAAATAGAAAGACATATAAGGCAACAAGGTCTCCAAATTGTGCAACTGTATTATGGAAATGAGAGGATTCGCAGTTTTCGAAGTACATCAAATTTCCAGTGTTGGACCGATAAGTGTGCCACCTAGCCCATGTGATATCTTATCTTTATACTTTTTTCTATGGGGCTACGTAAAGTCAACTAAAGTCGACAAACTAGCAACAATTTAGGTTCTGGAAGCCAACATTACGCGTGTCATTAACGCAATACCTGTCGAAATGCTCGAACGAGTCATCCAAATTTGAACCCTCAGAATGGACGCTCTGAGGGATAGTTGCGGCCAACATTTGAAGGAAATTATATTCAAAAAATAAATGGCGTAAAATGTTCTTTTAAACGAACTAAATTGTTTTGAATTTTTGTATTTTTTATTTTGAAAAGAATGCCTCTGGATTGATCAACCGATACAACTCTGCATTTCAAGCGTATTTCTGGCAAGACCAGAAATGTATGATAAGTTGTTTGGAAATAATTTGAAGTTTAACGGGTGATATGTTGTTCTTATTATTTGTTTCCATTGGAATAGTGGGGTATTTCAAAAATAAACATATACTAACTCCAATTTGTTCGTTCCCTACGAATAATATGACATCGAAACGTCTTTCTCAATCAATCAAGAAAAAATCAGAGAAGTTGGGTCTTGAGAGGTACGAGAACTAAGTAAACAGCAATTTGTCATCGGACCCTAAGACTTTGTATTAAAATTTCGATAATTAAATAGTCCCCCTAAAATGTATGGTTGTATGTTTGCTAAACTCTAATACCTAACCCATAATATGCCATATAAGAGTGCACTCTATGATGATTTTTACTATATAGGATTCTACGTTTTCATTAAAACCTAATAAGAAAGTCATTTTAACTTCGAAATCACGAGTGCCTTTTTTTGTAGAATATAAGAGCGTTAGGGTATACTCGTACTCGTACAAATTGGCATTCAATACTGCCCACTCCATTACATATTTCTCAATTAGACAACATTTGTCTATACATTGTCTTATAAATTATCATTTGGTCAGATACTATGTAAGACAAGATACTATCTTAATGCTATGCATTCGCAATGTATCCATAGAACTATGTGTACATAAGGGTGGTTGAAAAATATCGGTTCAGGTGAACAGTCAAAAAATAATTCCACCTTTAAAGGTGGAATTTTGGAAATATATGATCTGCCGTGACGGAATAAATATTGCGCGGCGCTTCGAGAATAACGCTACCAGCTTATGTTAAAATTCGTGTAAGAAAATATCATTTTTTTCCGGCGGTTTCCCACTGTGGTACGGGGTATTATGACTGCATGTTGACGTTTGTAACACTTTATATAAGTCGAGTAGTGATAACTCCCGGTTATTACATAAATAGAATCATTAATTCAATAGAGATATATCCTTCCGTCCGTCCATCTGTCTTTGTAATCGAGGTATATGTTGCAACTATAAACCGATTTCTATGAAATATTGTTCAGATTTCGTTTAGCCCAAATACAGAGGTTCCTCTCGATTTAAGGCTCAGGAATAAAGAATAAATCAGATTGTACTTAATATCGGACCATTTCTTCGATCCCTATTAAAGGTTCTGCCACTTTTGACGTCTTATACGATATTAACTCATATCGTGCTTAAATTTTGCATGGTACGTTATAAACGACTACTAGCGAATGGTAAAATGGGATCATATCGGGCCATGTGTATAAATAGGCCCCACACAAAGATCTCTCCCACAAAGATCCCTCCAAAGACTGAAGGTTGTGTCAACCAAATGTATTGCCGCCATATTTTTACTTTAACCAATTACACTGTTCTGCAGCAAAATCCTCCTTTGGACGAAACCAACTGATCCTTATATGAAATAATCTCCTTAATCCGAACTAAATGTCCGTTTTGGCCTATAACGTATATATCGTGAACATTTTTCAGACTTTTTTTATTTTCCTTAAACTCCGGCAATTTTTATTTTTTTTGTTAATTATAATCTAATCTAATTTCATGTAAATTATAATCTATAAAAATAGAATTAAAATTGTTGAAAATGCAGCCTAAAAATTCAAAACTTTGTTTTTTGTTTGCAATTATAATCGGATTATCAGAGAGTATACTACGTTTATAAGACGCTGGAATCGTTATAGTGCGTTCTTTATAGTTTTACGTTACACCTAGTGGGGAAGCTCCAGAACTGGGGACAATTGGCAGTTGAAAACAACATTTTTCAACATAAAAAAATAAATTTGAAATTTTTCGGTGTAGCTTCCACAAATTGTATTTGATTTTTATAAATTATAATTTACATGAAATATGCATTTCTTACAAATTAATATTTCCCATTTTTAGGTGAATCAGGCAGAGTAGATCATTTTACATAAGGATTAGTTGGTTTTGTCCAAAGGAGTGCTCAAAAGTTAATTTTTGCAGAACTGTGTTATTGGTGATGATGACTTAAATTTATTCATAGCTGCAAACGAGTTTTTTTATTGATACCAAGCTTTTTGGTTGAATATACACCTAATTAAAATAAAATATTTCGAGTATTATTGACTTGAGGCCAATCGATTTCAGTACAATTCAATTCCATTTATTGTTTTCATAGCATTTTTAGATTTATTTATAATATTAATATGTACATGAAAAGAGTTTAAGGCTTTTTCCTTTTTCTGCTTAAATATAACAATTGGTAATTTTAAAATAATTATTTTTAATTTAACATAGTAAATGGAGGTGAAAATTTCCAAAAAACCTTTGTGAATTTATTATTTTTATATAAAAACTTAACCTACTTAAAACTAGTTAAAAATTTTTAGACTGAAGCCAGCTCAGCGATGTGATCATCATCGGAATACGAACATTTCGCGTTAAAATTTCTAGATAATTTATCTATTTTGGCGGCTACTACATCAACATCCTCACACTGGTGAAGTCTTGCGGTAGAATAACATATAGGGAGATTGTAGATTAACTTCAACAGCTTATTTTGAATGATCTGGAGCCTTTTCAAGTGGCAATTTGCACTTTAAGCCCAGACAGGTGCTGCATAGAAAATAAAAGCGTGAAATATTAGTTTTAGTTTTAATATTAGCATTTTATTGCCAATGTTTAATGCCGATCTACGATTAATAAAAGGGTATAGGGTCCTAATTAGTTTGTTAGATTTATGCACAATATATGATCTTTATATGTAAGTTTTGAATCTAGAACTACACCTAGATATTTCACATTATTTTCCCATTTGATTTCAGCATTGTTAGCAATTATGTTGCTCTCAGGAATAAAACATCGTTTTCGCTTTCTAGTGAAATATATCGCCTGACTTTTTTCGCAATTTGTAGATATTTTCCATTTCCTAAAATATTTAAATAATTTCCCAAGGGCTAGCTGTATGTTTGATAGTATTTCTGAAGATAACTTACCAGTACACAACACGGCGATGTCGTCAGCGAATATGGACATAATACAGTTGTCAATGTGATTTCAGTACAAATCTTAATTTCCTACAATTTTATAAGATGAGTAAGAGCAAACATGTTGTTGTCTCTAATCAAAATTCAAAATTTTAAAGTTAATACCCTTTTGTTAAACATGTGATATGTGGATCTTGTATACAAAATTCCATCGATAATTTTTAGTTCCACTTAGAAATTCTGTACACCCAACTAGCATTCGGTTGTACTGATGCAATACTTCAAGTATATGCTACCTCAATCGTTCGGGTGGCAACCTAAAACTTCCTAATTTTAACACCAATGACACAAAATTAGCCGACCTTGAAAAAACTCTAGATAGAGGCGCGCCATATTTGGAATAAGATAGTCGTTTAGGGTACCTATATGGGACCATATCGGTCTAGGGTCTACTTTTAGCTCCAGCGAATCATAATCTTTCAACCTTTAAAAACTCTATAATATTTGGAATAAAAGAGTCTTTTTGGGCCTCATAGGACACCTCCAGACTTGCCAGATAACTTACGAGTAATCGAGTTATCTATAAGCCATACAATATCTGTACAAAAATTATGACTGGTTCCGAGAAAACTTTGAACAAAAGAAGATCCTGCTAAAAAAGTAGTGATTGCATAGCATAATTCTTGCAGTGCACATAAAATGGCGAAATACTTATAGAAATAAAAATTTCAGAAAACACGACTAAAGTCACCGGACCTATTTTTATGCGGACCACAGCAGGAATCTCATTGCTAAAACTACAGCCTTTTAAAATGGTTTAAGTTATTCTTTCTCAGCAGAAAATTCTCTCTCCATACGACCCAGTCTAATAAAAGCCCCCCTATGTACTCGTACATGCACATCACATGTTGCATTCTCTGTCGTCTGCCTGGTCAATTGGTCGCATTGGGACTTCTGTCATTTCCTTTGAATTCGTTTCTTTATGGTGAACACAAAAATAATACTGCAAAAACGTTATTGTGCATCGTGAACGGACCGAATTAAATAAAAAAGGAAAATATATGCAAAGCAACAACTGCAAATAGCAAAGATAACCATGGACAGAAACTATTTCTGCGAATAAAGTCATACGATAAATTTCGCATGTATAAGTACAAAGGAATACTGTGGCATGTACATATGTAAATGGGAACTGACATACACTACTATATACATATATAGGTATGTGTGGCTGGGGCAAGTGCGTGTATTTACGGGCAAATAGATTTCTATATACGAGTATGTATGTTTCTATAAGTAAGAAGATTTCAGTTGTTCTTTTGTGAATTTTTGCACTGTGCCACAGTATTTTATTATTAAACTATTCTAAAACTAAGTTTTGGAAAAACTATAATTTGGACCTCTTGTTATAAGCGCTTAATGTTTAGTCTCTTTTCTAAAGAGAGGAATGGCAGGATATCTTAGGTGTCGATTTCTTTTCGATACATAATAAGAAAACATTCAAAAACCGAATAAACCCCCTGACTCTCCAACTTCATATCGTCCAATAAGTTTATTGTCGTCCATTAGTAAAGTACTGGAGAGAGTTATAAAAGGAAAACTTATAGATTTTTTAGACGAAAATAATATTTTACCACCCCAACAGTTTGGATTTCGCAGGGAGCACAATATCATACATCCTCTTGTCCGGATAAGAAATATCGTCAAGTCTAACTTTAACGAACAAAGATCCACCGGAATGGTACTACAAGACATAAGGGCGGCTTTCGACTATGTATGGCATGAGGGTTTAATATATAAATTAATTCATTTCAACTTCCCTCCGAATATGGTTAAGATAATCCAGAGCTTTTTATCTTCCCGGACTTTTAGAGTTCATACTGGTTCTAAATGTTCTAATATATTTCATGTAAATGCTGACTGTCCACAGGGCCCCTGTTTATCCCCAATACTATTAAATATACACAGCCGATATTCCAGTCATTGACAACTGTATTATGTCCATATTCGCTGACGAGTAGTAATTTATCTTCTGAAATACTATCAAACATACAGCTAGCCCTTGAGAAATTATTTGAATATTTTAGATAAAGGAAAATATCAATAAATTGCGAAAAAAAAGTCAGGCGATATATTTCACTAGAAAGCGAAAACAATGTTTTATTCCTCAGGGCAACATAATTGCTAACAATGCTGAAATCAAATGGGAAAATAATGTGAAATATCTAGGTGTAGTTCTAGATTCAAAACTTACATATAAAGATCATATATCATATATTGTACATAAATCTAACATACTAATTAGAACCCTATACCCTTTTATTAATCGTAGATCGGCATTAAACATTGGCAATAAAATGCTAATATTAAAACTAATATTTCACGCTGTTATTTTCTATGCAGCACCTGTCTGGGCTAAAAGTGCAAATTGCCACTTGCTTCAGTCTGAAAATTTTTAACTAGTTTTAAGTAGGTTAAGTTTTTATATAAAAATAATAAATTCACAAAGGTTTTTTGAAAATATTCACCTCCATTTACTATATTAATTTAAAAATTATTATTTTAAAATTACCAATTGTCATATTTAAGCAGAAAAAGAAAAAAGCCTTAAACTCTTTTCATGTACATATTTAAAATATAAACAAATCTAAAAATGCTGTGAAAACAATAAATTGAATTGAATTGTACAATAAGAAAATATGATAAGAAAGTATACTTATATATCAGTATTTGAAATGAAAGTAATATATATTTTTTTATATCTCGCTAAGTTTCCGAAAATTTTATTATGAATTTTATAGTTAAAGCGACCTATGACAAGTCGAAGAGCGAATTTACAGAAACTCATAGCTGACCTTTCAATTGTTTCAGCACATAATGCTTCTAATTCGGGAAGAAGGCCGGCAACAACGGCGAAAAAGGTATTGTGTTTCATGGATAGAGTGTCCAAAACTAAAACAAAAACCCGGCATTTCAGTTTTTATAATAAAACCCGACAGACCGTTTTTCAAAAATAGCTAAGACCCTACATGTTGGCTAACCCGGTTTCTTGCTGTCGGGGTTTTCGGTATTTTCTTGTTAAATATAAAATCAAATAGAATTCATAATATTACCTACGGAATACGTAACTAGTATTTGAGCTTGACCTAACTTTAAGGGTTCCGATCTGCTCAGAACCACCAGTTGATGCGATTGACGCTATCATCCCTCCTTCTGTCTGCTATACATCAGCTTGGTATCAAACTTCAAGCCGCAACTGTTGCACGATCGTCGTGAACTTTAGTGGAAGTAAGTTTTCGGGATTGGTCAAGATTTATCCATAGCTTCAACACATATGTTCAGCCGGTTTTATGTTTTTAGCTTTAGAAGCCATACGTTAAATCCAATCTTGATGCAATTTGGCCCACGTAAGTTTTTTGGGCCAAGGACGGGCGTTTGAATTCGGAGTAAATTGGTTTAGATTTAGATATAGCTCATACACATATTTTCAATCTTAATAAAATTTGGCAGAAATAAGTTTTAGAACAAAGGGCGGAGGCTTATAAATTTAAAAAAAATCGGTAAAAATGTATATAGCTCCTACACATATATTGAACCGATTAGTATATGTGATAGCGCATAGAGAAAGGGACGCTGATGTGGACAACATATGAGCATCGAATAAGACCGATTTCATGCCTAAAAAGTGTTCCCTCCCAGAGATATGCGCGTTTTATGAAAGTGATGGTACACCAAAGATACACGTAATAAAATATTTAAAATGGCTCTCCTGGACAAAACTGGTTTTTACCCTTAGGTCCCTTTCTATTTTGCGCATCACATATAGCGATAGATCCCGTTTTGGACCGATAAGCTCATTTTCTGATATAGTCCTTATAAACTGTCTCAAGCCCTGATATATTGTGATCATAATAAGTCTGGGATTGTAAGTAAGCGAAAGCGAAATTGTACCAGGGGAAAAATAGTTCTCCTATAAGAAATTAAAAATACCTCGAATAACAGTTTAAAATTTTGAGAATTCGCACAAAATCATAATTTTTTTTAGACAAACCTTGTCAGTTGAGATGCACTTAAAATCTCAATAAGGGCAGAACTGCCGGACGTTTTGTCTCCAGTGGCCTTTTAAAACGGCTCGTTTGGTCAAATCTAGCGAACCGTAGACAATATGTGCAAACTTGTACCCAAATCACAGCAAGTGTTGTAACGAAAACAATTATGGATTTATTTTGAAATTGTGGCACATATTTGTGAGAGACTCATAGATCGAAGGGTCACGAAAATTGTTCTTATGGTTAAAAGGAGAAACCAATTGTAAGTATGGGCATATACATAAATTAAATTAAATTATACTATAAAACCAATAAGCCCGATATATCAATAACGGTATATTTAAATAGTTAATCCATGGTGGAGGGTGTAAAAGATTCGGCATAATCGTTTGTCGAACACTTGAGCGGCATGGATATCGTTAACAAATAATAAATTATCACACGAATATAAAAAGTACAAACGTAGTTAAGTTTAGGACAACAAACAATTCATATACTCCACCGTCCTTACGCTACTAAACTGAAAAAATGGTCCGCTTTTTCGGTCCTTTCGGCCCATGCGTCCGTCCTTAATCTCATAAAATCTTTAAAATTACTCTAGATTTCGATTTGTAGCAAAATTTGTTTTAATTCAGGTATAAAATGTCCATATTGACTATTAATTGGCCGATTTGCCCATTCGGGACGTTTTTTGGACCACATGTATCAAATAGTTTAGAAACTATGCCCCTTTTTGAGATAGCTAATGCAACCCATTTAACAGAGACCAATTTAAATATTATTTGTTAATGAAATATAAAAATAGTGTTTTTCTAACCAAGGTACACTAAGTCCCTTAAAGGGAAACTTTTCCTCCCTAGGCCAATTTCGCCCATTTACAAACCCAAACAGTTTATGACCATAAGACATCATCATAATTTTAGTATCTTAGTTATGTTTGCTTGTCAGCTATCGTGCTTTCAACCGACACATAGACGGACATGGCAAGATCGTCTGAGGATTTCAGGACGATAAGTAATAAAGGGTGGCCCAAAAACAATTGAAGGGTTAAAAATATTTATAACTTATTATTTTTTTTGCTTTTTTGCAGGTTATATAGATTTGTTATGGAGATACATGATGGCTACATAGGATTTACAGCAACGCATCAAAATTGTGTAATTTTATTATTCACCTGGCAAGTCTAGTATCTCAAATCAACGATGGATTCTGGCCCTGCTTGCTGTTCCTCAAAACGAGAGACTAAGTTCCTGGGTGTTGTTCTGCCAATAAAATGACGATAATATTTTATTGGCAGAACAACACCCAGGAATTACACCCCTTCAGATGAACTGGTGCGGTGCTATGGTTGATAAAGTTATCGGTCCATTTTTTCTTGAAAATGAGGAGGGTCAACCTCTAACTATAAGTATAACGGGGATCTGTATAGGACTGTGATTGAAAATTCTTGGCGTGCGCAAGTTGAGAATAATCCTAACATAAGTATGGTTCCAGCAAGAAGAAAACACTCTGAATTCAACAAGAGCCACAGCTGAAATTCTCATTTGGTCCACCTAATAATGGGTGATCAATCTAGAGGTTTTTTTTTCCAAAAAATAAAATACAAAAATTCAAATCAAGTGTGGAATCTTTATAGTTCATTCGAAAGGACATTTTATGCCTTTTATTTTTTGAATATAATTTCCTTCAAATGTTGGCCACAACTAGGCCTTAGGGTGGACGTTCTGGGTCCATGAGTGATGACTCGTTCGAGCATTTCGACCGGTATGGCGTTAATGACATGCGTAATATTGGCTTTCAATCGTAGCTGGTTTGTCAGTATAGACTTTGGACTTTGCGTAGCCCCAAAGAAAAAAGTCTAAAGGTGTGATATTACACGATCTGGGCGGCCAACTCACCTATTCAAGACGTGAAATTAGCTGCACTTCGAAATTACCGCTCAATAGATCCAATGTTTGAGCAGCTGTATGGCAAGTGAACCCTCCTGTTTAAATCAAGATTCGTCCTGATTAAGGGCTTAAATTACAGGTAGTAAATTGTCGGCTATCATGGCACGATAGCAAGCACCATTCATGGCTACGTTTCGGCCATCATCATTTTGGAAAAAATATGGACTGAAGATTCCTCCAGCGCATAAACCGCACCAAACCGTGGTTTCTCTTGGTACAATGGCAGCTCTTGAACCTCTTCTGGTTGCTCTTTAGTCCAAATGCGAAAATTTGGTTTATAAACGTTGCCGTTGAGCCAGAAATAGGCCTCATGACTGAATTAAATATTTGTAGAAAACAGCGAAACTTCTTCTTCTCATTTCCTCAATACAGTTGCACAATTTAGTGACGTTGCTACGGTGTAAGTCTTTCCATGATGAAATTGCAAACAGTACTTAAAAGAAAAACAAAGTAAAGTTTAACACAACTCACGCGTAATCTGTTGCAAAAAAACCTATTGAAAAAACATCTCGATTGATCACCCGTAATATATACTTTATAGGGTCTTAATATTAATAGTTCGTGGTGTTGCATACGGAATGACAAACTTAGTATACCACCAACTCTTCGCCGGAGGGTATTCAAAAAACTGTTTGTATTGTACTAGATACTGGGGTGGGATGTGACAATAACTCGTATCTTTCTCGCGAATAAAGTCTACTCATACAATGATAAAGTAATTTTAAAGTTTTGTGTGTGATTAATGACGGACAAAAGGGCCCAACGATTTGTTTACGTAGGGCAGAAAAAATCTTTTATTCTGCCTTTTAAAAGGCAGAAATGATTTTTAGTTGCAAGCAGGGATAACTGCAGTTTTGGTGAACTATACTTCACCATCCTCAGACCCCAAGCAACAACCGTGATTATACCATTATCATTGACTATAAGTGCAGGCAGATTCTAAATAAGCAAGAACCAGCCGGCAGTAGAGTGTCCCACCGATCAAAGTAAACAAAATAAAAATCCATTGCACTGCTGTTTGATTTGGCATAAGTTTGCATCGGTAGACGCTGTTTTTATTGATTTTCTATAATGGACAACTACCACTACATCGTATGTATAAAATTTGTATAAAATAAAAAAATGTATAAAATTTGCGATGCTTAGTTCATAGTCGCAACCATACCGTAATCATATTATTGTTAGCATAAATCTTAAACAACAATACTTTAATAGCACCATCCATATTCATATGGTAGCTACAACCATATTTTCATTTCTAAAATTTTCAATAATACTATTGTTGCATTCCAACAATATTAATATTGTCACAATCATACTGCTGTCAAAATGAAATTCAAAAATTAAAACTATGATTGCGACGAACATTGCTTTATTGTAAAGAACATAACTTTGTTGCCGTGACAATAAATTAACAATATCATTTCTTTACGTGTACAGTTTTTCACAATTGTTATAAAAGGCCGATTACAATATATAGCTTACAAAACAAAACGCTTTAGAAAGCAGTACAAATTCCGAGAATGCCTCCAATATAAAATTGAGTTATGCAAATATTAAAACCTATATTTTGTTGTGCTGAAGAGTAAAGCTTGAAACACTGTGCACACTGCCACACTTGAGCATTCAAACGAATAGGACAAAAAAAATCAGACGGACGTGCAGTAAAACAAGACATTCATGGCTAATGGCAACCAACTCTTTGTTTTTGTGTTGTTCGTATCGGTGTTCCTCCATCCATTGAATACACTTTCTGGTCTTGCTGGTCGTTGTTCCTCTTCTAGTAGCGTTTTCTAGTTGGCAGTGACACTTTATGGGTGACTCATTGGCTGCCTCTGATATAAGTACGACAGCGAGTACGTTTGCATGTGAGGGCCGGGATCAAGAGATCTGTACTCGACGATGTAGTACATGGCGGCTATTGGCCGCATTCTCGACTGCACATGCACCAGTCGAGAGTAGAATTTGCATAGTAATAAATATTTTAAAAAGCAAATGAGTCAAAAAGCTCGAACAAAGTTTTGTTCACTCAATTTGTTTTTATGTCATTTTATGGCACTGACATGTTTTCATGGTTTGGTTTCTGCTTTTGTTCTTGTTTATTTATTTTCTAGATACGAGTATCAGCCAAGTACGTCGGCACAAGTGCAGTATGAGCTCTGTCTGCATGTGATGTCTATATCAGCATGTGCTCCCTATGGGATGTCTTTGTTTCATGATTTCGTCTTGGATAAGTCAATTGTGAAGGCAGCGCAACTGTAATGACTGCAGAGGAGCAGTAGCAGCAAAAACATCAGTACCGAGAGCAATTGAATTTTGTTTTGGTTTGATAGTTTTAAATTTTTGTTATGAGCTGGTACTATTTATTATTATTTCTATTGTAATGGCAAAAAATGATATTACATTATCAAGTGGACTAACAGAAAGTTTATTGAATTTTGTTTTAATGAACCTTGTAGCAAGAATAAGCTAAACATCAAGAAAAGCTAATAAACGTGACCATAGAGGAAATACAAAAAAAAAATCGGATATTCATTTAAAAGAAAGATTAACTTTTTAAGAAAATATATACACGCAGAAAACGATTAAATTTTTCAACCGAATGATTAACATTGCATGCATCTCCATAATTTTAGCAGTACAACTGAATGTTAGTTGGTACTCTGTACAATTTAGCAATTGAAACCGAAGTGTCAGTAGAACATACGAAGTATACGTGCCTCCAGAAAAGAATGTTTGTAACTTTTTGTCCCCTCTATTTTAACGAAAAAATAAAATTTTAAACAGACGCAAAAAATGCTTTTTTTTATACTTGATGTACTCCAAAATATAAGGAGGGTCATGTCGATAAAAAAAGTGGAAAAGATGATGGTAGCTTTCTACTGATGGTAGCTTTCTACTGCCTTAAAGTCAGTCAAAAACGAACTATTTTATTTTTTAATGCCTATTTAAACTAAAAAAAATGCTATTGAAAACCCTTTGGTAGTTATGATAAAGTGTTACCAATAATTGGTTACAACAAAAAAAAATCAATCCTGATGGTTGCCACAACCACCAATTGTGCCAACTATTCATTTTTATGCGTTTCATTGGTATGACCAATCTATTAGTTAAGTGTACAATACGATGATCATATTTATCATCTTGCGGTATGGCGAACCGAACATCAATTACGATTATATTCATTTGGTGATTGCAACAGAAACTCTTCTTTTGCAATGCAATTTTAAAGTTACAACCGACTTTCAACTAATAGTTTTTTCTGTGTGTACAATATTTGTTTCCACTTTTATGTAACTCTTACATAAATTCAACGCAAACTATTCATTAATTAGATTGAAAAAAATTAAAAATTTTAAACTTCACTCATAAGTGTAAGCCGTTTGAAAATAATGGTTTAAGCTCTGTCGTTTCAGGTAGCAACGCTGTCATTTTTTAACCACCGGGATATGTTTCAACATATACCAATATCATTTCTTTCAAGTATCAGTTTATATCCCAACTAAGTCATACGATATTGCGTTTTTATTCCCTACACCACACTTGAGTCCTGGGTATTATGACTTGGTGTTGCTTTTTGTTATTTTCTAAAGGATATATCCCCCATGTTTATTATATCCATCGATTCAAAATCACTATCTGATTCCATTGAGAGCCGTCCGTCCGTCAATCCTTATGTTAATCAATCATTGTATTTGAAGTACATGGAGCTAATATCAACCGATTTCCATTATACTTAGAAGATTGTTCTTGATTGGGCCAAGGACGAAACATGTAAAAATTGACCGATGTGTGTCTGCGATTTTATAAAATAAACATATTTCTCCCGTTTTCAATACATTCAGTAGTATAAGCCATATTTCATCCGATTCTGAATAAATTAGACCTTTGGTACAAGTTTTCGAATAGTTCCATGTTAAGGGAGGGGCCCGTCTATTTGAGGTCCTGCCATTCTAGAAGCCACAAAATGTTTACTCAAATATAGTGTACTCAAATATCGTGTTGCATATCCACTAAATATTTCTAATAAAACTGACCAATATCGGTCTATATTTTCAAATTGCTAATACTACTAGTTCCTCTCTTCGATTTGAGGTCCTGTCACTCTAAAAGCGACATATTACATATGATCGTACACAAATTTCTTATGGCACGTTTTGAGCGACCACCCTGCTGTAACTGGACCATAAGACTCTAAAATTTTATTTAGCCCTTGTATTGGGGTACTTCCCGATTTAAGCCCCTTCGCTCTAGTATATTGTAACCGATCTTGAACAAACTGCGTATAGAGCATTGTACGATACCTGTAGGTACGTCTGATGAAATTTGACCACATACATCCACGTTATAGAATAGCCTACAAAGGTCCCTCCAGAGTTGCTACTCTAGAAGTAAGAATTTAACTCCGATGTGATAACATTCATCATAGTACTTTTTGAGCGACTCATTACCAATCCTACCGAAGCTCTTCTACATTTCTCTATCTCCTGATATTATCCCAATACAAATGATGATTTCGATTTAATGTCTCTTGCTTGCTCAAAGTCTAGACAGGGCTGCGGAAATTTCGAATAACTGTGTGGAATAATGTATCTCGCCTTCGGACCGGCCCGCCTTCAGTTTCTTTTTACTTGTTTAAGATTAATGTTCTCCTATCGGTATAGAGCGTTCTTTCCCCCACACGAAAAAGTAGAGCGCTGCTGAAATCTATTTTAATTGGATGTGAGGCTTTAAATTATATACCCTTAATACGAGGGTTGCTATATATATTTCTGGCCTTGGAAACACTAAGTGTTGCAAACTTCGACGTGGACTATCACCACAAGATTGTATCGATGAACTTAAATCTTTGTATGGCGATGAAACACTATCCTATAGCACTGTGAAAAACTGGTTTAATAAATTTAATCGTGGCTAACGCTCGCTCAAAGACAAAGGTCGTGAAGGTCGTCCGAAAACGGCCGTTGAGCCAGAGAACATTGATGCCAACCGTGAACTGATAATGCAAGATCGTCATGTGACATACCGTAAGATAGAGGCATTCTTGGGCATTTCTTCCACCAGCATGCATTCGATATTGCATAAACACCTGGCCGTAAAGAAGGTTTGTTTTCGTTGGATCCCGCACAATTTGACAATCGCGCAAAAAAAAGGCTCGTGTCGATTGGTGCATAGAAATTCTAAAAAAATACTATCGCGGTGCTTCAAAAGACGTTTATAAGATCGTCATAGGTGACGAATCGTGGATCTATGCGTATGAGCCCTAAACAAAACAGCAATCGACCGTGTGGGTCTGCGAAGATGAGCCAAATCCAATGAAAGTAGTTCAGGGAAGAAGCACTTCGAAGCAAATGGTCGCCTGTTTCTTCGGCAAAACTGGTTATGTGGCGACTGTTCCGCTTGAGAAACGTAGGACGGTCAATTCTGATTGGTACACCACAATTTGTTTGAATGAAGTCTTCGGAGAAATTCGAAAAACAAAAGGGAGAAGACGAATCATTATGCACCATGACAGTGCGAGCTCTCACACGTCGGCTCAAACCAGAGCCGTTTTGACCGGCCAAAACGTCGAATTGATGGGTTATCCGTCGTACAGCCCTGACTTGGCACCCAATGACTTCTTTTTATTCCCGCACATCAAGAAAAAAAATGCGTGGTCAATGATTTTTGTTGCCAGAAGATGCCGTTGAAGCGTTCAACCACCATGTTTTGGAGGTGTCTTAATCGGAGTGGAAAAAATGATTCGAAAATTAGTTTGAGCACATGTTAAAGTAAATAAATCATGCTGGAGAATATTTTGAAAAACAGTAAAACCATTTCTGATGATAAATATTAGCATTTTCATTATTAGGCCAGAAATATATAGCAGCCCGTTCATAAAATAAAAATGAAAAATTGTAGTTAATTTTTCCGCGCATCTCAGATAAATCCGTTGACAAAGTTGAGATAAATTCTAATCAAGATGTTTATTACTGGTCCTCTGAATCAAACAAAGCTATTTCACGAAGTTCATATTAATTTCTTAAAATCATTGCCATCAAACCGAAATAGTTGAGTTTTAATCACTTACACTCCAAAGAAACTACGTGCGTTGCAACACCATGTGAAACGAAAATGGTCACACTAAAACCAACACGCCGTACCTCGAAAGTGTCTATGGGGACCGATATCTGATAGCACGAAACGAGCTCGTGGTACAGGAAATATCTTTCGAGAGATGTCTACAAGTGATAACATGCACTTCCATCGACCATTCCCGTTTCGAAACTTATAAAATATCCAAACTAAAAGTGCTTTTTCAACTGAAGTGTAGAGGAAAATATAAAAAAGTGGAAAAGAAATGAACGAACTACAAACGACAGCAACAAGAACAAGAAAACCAGCAGAAGAGGGAAAATGGATTTTGTGCAAAATGGTTTTTTGTCATGAATGAAGTTCTACTTCTCGGCGAATAGCGAATCTATTCATGGCTGACTACTGCGATGTATGGTTGGAAGTTTGGTAGGATGACAGACTGGATGGATGGATAGACGAATTGATATATACCAACGCTCATGCTTTCGTAAGACTATTTATGAAGCGAAACGTTAAGCAGAAAGTACGGAAAGTACTCAGTCAGCATGCAAGGAGAAAATACACGCACACCCTGATACACAAGCACTCACAACGGAACAACTCCAGATACAACTTAAGTATGTATGCCAGCGCTATAAGATTGGCAAGGTAATGTTGCAGAACAAAACAGGAGGAAGTCGATCTAAAAGGGTGTATAGGGAGTGATATAAGAGGTAATACCAAGAAAACCTTGTGCATAGAAATGGCAAAGGTTGTCACAACGAGTGTAATTGTCATTCATTGGGGAAAGCTCGTAGAATATGTTAATACATGTATACTAAATAAGAATGAACAAATAAAAAATCGTTTTTGAAAGGTGTCTACAAAGCCAGGAAAGTCTTGGTATAAATCTACCTAAGTTTAAATCTGCGATTATGATTATGATGCTTTCTGCGATGTTCGAAAAAAGCTAAGCACAGCTGTCATTCCTATACATTAAGGAGATGAAGCTTTGTACTATGGTAGATGTTAGGTCCGTATGAATTGCACCGATTACTGTTCACATCGATAAATGTTTTGAAATAGCCTCGATTTAAAGGTTTTTTATTAGCTTTAATCATGCCACTCAAGAAACAAAATACAAATCTTGCACTACCCACTCAAATCTAACCATTATTTTTATTTTTATTATGGTCAAAGCCTCCACATTTTTATTTATTTCTTTAGATTCACAGCATTAGCTTTGAGATGAATTTACCAGTTACCCGACCTGACCCTGGCCTTATTTGGATTTAAATCCAACGTACTCCGGAAGGCACATATTGAATCCGATCTTACTTATATTTCATACAGGCTTCTTTTCCTAAAATAATGATATAAAAAACAGCTTCATTATTGTTATGTAAACTTATGAATAAAAAAATTATTTTTTCTTTTGAATAATTTGCATAACTGTACCCATTTATACCTTTTTACGTTAATAGCCAGAATATGGAAGTAAAAATGTCGATAACTTTGACCAGACCAACGTTGAGCAAGTACTCGAAAAATCTTACTGTTTTTGGAAAACTACCCGTGCTTCTTTCTATATCTGTATTTCAAGAGCAAAATCCATCGAGAAATTTAAGCTTAGAAAGTGCAATTAGGAATGACCAAGAGTCCAGTGGAGAGACCAAGAACTTGGAATTGGAAACTACAGGAATCATACCGAAGACTGAAGAGTCTAAGTAAGCAGGACAAAAACCGATTTCGTTATTCGCTTTTAACTCTACCCAGAACGGTAGAGTTAAAAGCGCTAGAGGTTCTTTTTCAATAGGTTGTTTGTCACATATAACGCTGGAGTTTTTTTTTACTTTTAAGTATTGTTTGTCATTTCATCATGAAAAGATTTAGACCGCGAAAGAACGGTTTTCAAATTGGAGTCATCCAAAATTGGACTCTTAGAATAGACACCCTGAAGCGTAGTTGCAGCCACCATTCGAAAGAATTTTATTCAAAAAAAAAATAGCATAAATTTCCTTTAGGATGAACAGTAAAAGATACCACACTTGGTTTGATTTTTTTTTTTATTTTGAAAAAATACCTCTGCTTTGATCTCACCTTATTAGGTTTTCTTCCCGAGAATAACCGTCTTGGGACTTCCCGCAAATGTTAGAAAATTTACGTTTCCCGCTTTTCCGGTAATTTTATGCCAGATTCCCGGGAATTTTTAAAGTTCCTACTTGCATCTTCTTACTTAATTCCCACAACATCCCATTAGGAACAAGGGGGCACTACTCTCTAATCAGTGAGCCGTGATCGAAATTACTTCTATTTTCACTGCTCTGGACATGCTGCTTAACACCGGCTCCAAACCTCTCATTCATTTTATGGAAAAGTAGCTTTGAAGTGTATCTCTTACATTTTCTGGGTGGAAACCCTCGGCTGAACAGTTGTTAAATGTTCTTATCCATCACACCAGGGCGGCCCTTTTACAAATTTTGCAATGCCGATTAACTTTAAAAAATGCAAGTATAAGTACATAAAATTAAGTGAATTTTATATAAGATATTGTTTCCCGTTAACCAGTTTTTCAGGATTAATACGGAAATGTTTAATTAGTTGTTGAAAATAGGAATTTAATTTTAAACAATAACGTAAATCTATGCTGTCAATTTAAGTCCCAAACTGCCCTAAGTACTCCATGATAATCGAAAGGATGCGACATGTAAGTCAATTAATTCATTGAATACTATATTTTAATGAAATGTTTTTTTTTTTAATTTAATGCTTTTTTGATGAACCGAAGTTAATGAAATTTCTATAAATAAAAATAGTAACACTAAGCCACAAAGTAACACTAAGCCACAATTTGGAAGAATCAGAACAAGTTAAATTTATATACATCTGTTTTCTTAATTTCTCCACCACGTACCATTTTGGAGAAATTTAAATTTCATGTTATCTTAACGTGTTTTACAGTATTACGTTTGATTAGGAAACTACTGCAACTCGGTGAGTTGGTATAGGAAATATTATGCTCTCATACCCTATACAGGTATTCAATTGAATAGACGCAGAGAAAAACATGGCTACTACATGGTCACGGCAATAATAATATGTTCTCCACAATAAAAGTATGTTCGTCGCAACCATAGCATTGTTAACTGAAATTATTAATATTGTTTAAATGTAACAATAGTATTATTGCCAAATTTAAAAATGAAAATATGGTTATAGCAACAATATAAATATGGTTGGGGCGACAAAAGTAATGTGTTTTGCGTTTTATGTTAATAATGATTTCATTACGGCAATCATACTGTATGATTGTAATTTTTCTTCTTTTAAATATGCTTTTTAGAACAAATGTAATTGGTACGGATCTAATGCAATAATAGTACTTTTTTCGAAATAAAAATAATTTAAAAAAGCTGCTTTGGCCTTGTTTAACTGCAATATTTTTTACAAAAGCGCATAAGTTTATTTAAACTTATTTTTTCTACTTTGAAATAAATCACTCCTATTATTTTGAATTTAATGTATTTTTGAATAATTTTCATAATTCAAATCTATTGTTGACAGCTTAAACCAATTCTAAAAAATAATATTGCGGATCAAATCTATTGTCGACAACTTAAACAAATTCTAATAAATTATATTGGGGATCTTAGTATAAATGTGTGTGATCATATTATGGTTGTAGGGAACATAACATGGTTGCGTGTGAATCATACTATGGCTGTGAGGATCATCTTATGGTTGTATGTGAAACATACTATGGTTGTGAGGATCATACTATGGTTGTGGGGATCATATGGTTATGTGTGAATCATACTATTGTTCTGAGGATCATAGTATGGTTTTATTTGTATCATACTATTGTTGTGAGGACCATAATATTGTTGTACCACAACCATATACCCAACAATAGCATTATCCTCTTCGCATATTGTCACCACAACAGTACTTTGTTTCTGCGTGTAGACGTCAATTCCATGTGAAACCGATCACTTTCTACAAGTAGGTCATCGATTTTGACCAAATTTTTGATCTTGGACTAGTTTGCTGTTCTTAAAAAAATACAATTTGGGTTTTTTAAAAAAATTTCAGAATTCTTAAGGATAAAGCAGTGGCAAAATTATGAATACGTTTTTTTAAAAAAAAAAAAACTAGTAACTTTTGTTCTAATTATGATATTTGAGAAATTATTTTTAAAAAAAAAATTCTTTAAAAATATTTTTATATATTGAAAAATTTTTTTTAAAAAAATATTGATAAATGGTTGTTATGTTGGCTAATGGCACAAAGACTTGTGTACGTTTCGTGTTAAAAATTAAAATGTATGCAGCTCTCCACATTATTTTCTGTTTGTCATATATGAGGATTTTTTTATTTCCATTACAAATAGCTACACAGGAACATACAAAAGCATTAAAAGAAGTAAAACATTGTAGTAAGTTGAACCGACTAAACCTCACCTATAAAGGATACGTTGTAAGGTTTGCATTGGTCCAAAAGGTACAAAACATGGCTTTTTAAAAAAAATCTTTAAGATTTTTTTATTGAAATAATAAAAATCCTCGATTTTGAAAAGACGTAACTTCTTTTTTTTCAAATTTTTTCGGTGAATGGTTATTATATTGGTTTATGACAAAATAAACGTTTTTCGTGGACACGCTTAAATTAAAATGTGCAACGGTATCTACATTATTTTAGAACACTTTACGAGTACGTAAAATTAGAAAACTCTAAATTTATTTATAGTTCATATGCGGAGAAGTTTATGGTGCTGTACTGTGCACTTTTAGTTTAATTTTATTAAAGGAAATGAAAGCTAGCTATATGGATAGTATTTACTTTTTTCTAAATCAATATCAAGCATATTTACATTTGCTATTATTCGGGGCCGGGCTCCTGGGAAGTTGAACAGTTTTCCCGCTTTCCCGGGAAACAAAAAAGACGGGGGAGAAAAAATGTTGGTGCCACATAAGTCAGGTGTAGATCGTAGAATTGGAAACAATATTCTTAAAAAACCTTACATGAGACTTCAGCACAATGTTTATAATATAAAAAAGATACATCATGTGAATATAAAATGTAAAAAATTTCAATATCTGCGATTTTACTCAAAACTTGTGCCAGTAAGATTAAGTTTATATCAAAAGTTCTGTATAAACAAAAAAGTGCGTACATTGTATTGCTTTAAGATATCTAAACGTATATAAATTTACATACCAACACAGGATTGTTTCAAAACTTTCTCCACTCGCCCGCTTTAAATTTGACCGTTTTATAAAGGAAATTCGGTTTGAAATCTTAATTCAAAGTACAAATCGAAAATTTTCAAACGCCAACAAGATTTTAAATGTGTGTACCTAGAAAGAACTATTTTACTTATACGGTTTAAATATTAAATTTGTGTCTAACAAAACTTTTCGTAACCCATTCAAAAAGCACCCTTTGTGTCTTTTTAATAATCACTCATAAGGAAAAGTTAAATCAGTCAAAATTTCTATAAGGGTTGCTTTTGCATCATTAAAAAAATCATAAATTGTTTTTATATTTTCGATGTACTATGTCAGGTCCAAACCGTTGCAAATGTTACACCTAGCAAATATCTTATATATCATTCAAAGATATGTTAGCTAATTGTGCACGTCAAGGAGGTTTGGATCTTCTGCCGTATTCTTGTAGACTGCGTTTGTCGACCAGCCGATATGGAATTGCCGACGGCGGCAGCTCAGCTGTTTTTGATCTCATTATACTTTTAGCAAACAACCTCCGGTGTCAACATCTAACACAGGCTGACTGTTTGACCAGCAACAGTGTAATAAAAAATGTTATACTCTACTCCTTTAAGTATATCGTGACTACAGGTTAGAACAAACACTTTGATTAAAAAAATTTTGCAACTCTTGAATCCTGAAGCATTGTTTAAGCGCACAGCACCATAAAATCCTGATCTGAAATTCAGGATACTATGCCCTCAGAAGAACTATTTAAGTTTAAAATTTTTGCCTAACAAAACTTTCCGTTAACCAATAACATAGCACCCTTTGGGTAAACTACTCCCAGAAACTACTCAAACATATAAATATATACTCGTACATACACACGAACATATTTATGTACATCCCGATATGATGAAGAAATGCACAAGGGTATGATGAGCAGAAATCCTTGGTGACATTTCTAATATTACTAAACTAAAAACAAAACAACAAGAAAAAAAAGAATACCAATCGACAATACACACAATATAGCAGAAGTACGATGGATTGGGTGGCATGGGATGGGCATGGGAACCCAGGGAAAAGAAAAACTTTTACCAAACATACTCTTTGTCATTGGGTAGATGGCTGGAGGAATAGTACGGGTATATCCGTGCAGAAAAGGAATTCAATTTAGTTTTAAGCAAAACGAAATGAAAGCTTTTAACTGAATTACTTTAAAAATGAACTAACGAACGAATGGACGAAAAGTTAGATTACACTTGCAAAACTACGTACGAAATTTATGTGTTCTGACATTATGACTAGAGGGAAAGAATTGAACACAAAAATGCAGTACTCTGTGACAAATCTAAAGGCATAAAACACCCACTGAATGGCAGGTGTCTTTGGAGATTACGCTTACGCCAAACACTGTGCAAACATCCAACCAATCAACCAACAGCCACAACAAAAGGAATCATTTCAATCAATGATGCAATCAGCAAAATGTAAAAAATCAAACGTTGGAATGTTAAGTGCCCTAAAGAGATTCAATCAATCGATGTTCTTATGCTGAAATTTTAATCAGCTTTTCTAGTTTGCAGCTCTTTTTTCTTTTTTCACTTATTTTTGCTCTGTGACCAATAATCATGAAAATTGCTATGGTGGGACTGCACCACTCCCATCGTTAGCACATTTCTCCGTAGTGGTTGTTGTTAAGTATATCTTCTGGTGGCTTTTAAGTGTAAAAAAGGTGATAAAAAGTGTAGAAATATTATACTAGTAGCGGGTGATCCATTTATAGGTATTTTTTTTCACAGATTAAGCGTGAGTTGTGTTAAACTTTATTTTTTTCGTTTTTGTATTGTTTGCAATTTCATCATAGAAAGACTTACACCACAACAATGAGCGTTCGGTGTGAACTGTTTTTTATGCGCATAGACCTTTTCATGGTCGACATAATCGGTCTACTGAACGAACTATTCGGATTACCATCGCCAACATTGAAATCCAATTTTAACTATTGGATAATACTCAACCTAATAGACCACATCCATGAAAGTTTTTTACTGAATTACTTTTAAAATTAACTAACGAACGAATGAACGAAAAGTTAGACTACACCCGGGGAAAGAATTGAACGCAAAAATATTGAAAACTTACCGGCAGTAGCTGAGAGTGTACGTAAAAACCCCCAGGAATCGATTCGGCACCTTTCTCAACAAATTGGCTTGCCGTATGGAACAACTTAAAGCATTTTCCGGAAGGATCTTGGTTTAAAGGCGTACAAAATACAGCCCGTGCAGGAATCGAAGCCTAACGATGTTTCTTCAAAAACTCGAAGAAAATCCCCTCTTTTCGACCAAAATTTTTTTCAATGATGGAAGTCCATTTCTAGCTCAACGGCAACGTCAATAAACGAAATTGCAGCATTTGGGCTGAAGAGCTACCGGAGGAGGTTCAAAAGGTGATATAATACCCTACGGTTTGTTGCGGTTTATGCGCAGGTGGAATCATCGGTTTCAATTTTTTTTTTAAAAGGGATGAACCATGGATTTTGTTCTCTATCGCGCCATGATGTCAGATTTTTTACTACCAGAAAATAAAGCCCGTTATCTTGATGACATTTGGTGTCAACAGAACGGTGCCACTTGCTATATAGCAGCACCTATTGAGAGGTCATTTCGAAGAGCAGCTAATTTCACGTTTTGGACCGGTGAGTTGGCCACCTAGATCGTATTATACTCGTAACACACCTTTAGACTTCCAAACTTGAGTCGTAGCTGGTTTATCAGCATGGACTTTGGACTTTACTTAGCCCCAAATCCATGCTGATAAACCAGCTAAGACTGAAGTTTTGGAAGCCAACATTCCGCATGATATTAACGACATAGCGGTCGAAAAGCTCGAAGTCATCCAATATTGGACCCTCAGAATGTACACCCTGAGGCGTAGTTGCAGCCAACATTTGAAGTAAATTATATTCAAGAAATAAATGCTATAAAATGTTCTTTCGAATGAACAATAAAGATTCCATGACTGATTTGAATTATTGTATTCTTTTTTATTTTGATGAAAAAAATACCTTTTGATTAATCACCCGATAAGACAAATTTAATAATTATGATAGAACTGTGGTAAGAATAATTTCGATTTGATTATGAAATAACTTTGATGTGATTATGAAATAATTTAATAATTTTTCACGATGCAAAGTTAATAATATAAATAAATTGTCTAGGTGTATAAGGTTCTGGAGTACATAAAATTATGTTCAGCACCCTATAAAAAATTGGTTTACTCTTACCGCCCGTTTTAACCCAAGGGGACATTATTTTGCAAACATGTGCCGAAACTTCTACTAATTATGGCTTTTTTGAGGTCTTAATTGCGATTTACAAACAGTCCCCAGTTATAATATTGTTCGCCCTCAAATTGTATGATTTTTTCAACAAATATCGGGAACAAATAAAAGTAGTTGAAACTCCTCATTCTAAGATACAACGCTTCGAATTATTTCTTCAAAATCAGTTCATTAAAAGGAATCGTTACGAAAATAAATGGTTAGACATATTATTGGTAAATTGGAATTTAAAACCTAGCCACACGCCTTTGTGAAACTTTTACGCAGATAGTCCACTTTGCCAACTTGAAATTTTCTCGAGCAATGTCCCAAAGCAGCTTTAACACTAATTCGTCTACAAGTAAGAGTATTGGTATTTAAGTCGGCTGAACTGACTAAAGCTTGCTCACTTGTCGGTTTGCTTCAGTTCTCATTGAGGCAAAATCCTAGCCTACACATACGTTATGTTAGTTATGACTAAGGTAGCCCCAAGGGCTTCTTTATAAAGGTTTTAGGATAATTCTATTAATTAAAAAGAATATCTCAGTTAAAACTTACCCAACAAATTCTGAGCTGACAAATTTCAGCCACCATCGAAGTCCAAATAGTATACCGAGTAAATGTCCATTTGTGCTGCAAAAGAAATACAAAAATTTGTTAACGATAGTTTAGACTATTTTAGGAAAGTTGTGATGCTTAAAATTTCATTAAAACCTCAAAGATGATAAACGAATGAATCGAATAACTATTGTATGAAACGTTGTAAGTAATTATGCTAGACTTGAACAGTTTTTGTTCTGTTTTTCTATACGAAAAGGAGGTTAATTACAGAGAATAAAAAAATGAATTTATACTCGTATACTCATTATGCGTCTTAAAACAGGCAAAAAATAATTTGACTAATTTTCCTATGGACACAACCAGAACAGGCATTTTTTGCTAAAAAATGATTTAAACATTTGGTTTCCATTGGCTATTTGCTATACAGTCTTATTTATTATACTACGATTTTTAGCCTAGTATTTACCTCAAACAAAATTTTCACTTGGAGATTTATCTCTTCACGGAAAAATAATATTAAGTCATTTTGTATTTACAATCCACATAAAGATTAGTGAAATGCATTGGCTATGGGGCCTAAATATTTATACGTACCTTCAATTTGTTTTTGCTCAAAAGCGCTCTTAATAATCCTAAAATTTTTTTGTATTTGTTGTTGCTTTTTTTTGGAGTTGAAAAATTTAAAATATGAAATATGCCAAAATATGAATTTTTAGGCTTTAGTAAAAATCTTTCTGTTCTTAAACGGATTGATCAATTTGTACGAAAGTTCGGTCATATGAAAGAGAACACTACGATTTATATAAATATATAAAAATTTTTATTTTTTGTTGAAAGTGAATAGTTGACCTTTAGTGTTGTTATTTTATAAATTATTTTTCGGCTTGAGGTCATTTATTTAAACTCGTTGTTCTATGTGTTGTTTAATTTTTATTTATGCCAATATTTCGATTGACTTCGTCAATCATCTTCAGGGGTTGTCAATTAACAAAACAAGGTCGTCCGTCTGATTATCGCTGTCAACTGTAATATTGTTTTTTAAAAAATTTTATATTTTTTTTCTTGAAATTTAATTTTTTTTTTAAATGTTCATAGTCTCCAATTTTTTTTTATCATTTCTCCAAAGTTGAGCATAAAGTCTAACAAATTCAAACAGTTAATAGATTTTTAGGACCACCATATTTTTTTTGAATATATATATAATAATTTTTAAAAATTTAAATTTTATTAAGTATTCGTAGTTGCC
>CAUPSE010000033.1:0-48249 GCA_963513945.1 Hydrotaea diabolus
CCTTACTTTTACACTTACAATTGCAGCAAGGCTTTCTGAAGAGGGTTGTCACGGACCCGAAATCATGATAAAAGTAGTGTGCAGCCACGAAATTCAATGTCACTTTGCCAGTTTGTTTTAAAAACTTGTCTTCTATTTAAATATTGAAGCAAGAGGTCTTGAGCCGGTTTAATCCCTGTTCAATGTGTAAAAGCAACAGACCGAAATAAAACAAACGAGCTAAACATACTTACATGCACGGCACGGCACACAAGTTGACATAGTCAACTAAACTCTTTTTACAACACACACACACGTTGTTGTAAAAGAAATCTATTGATGGCTCTCGATGTGGAGTCTCTTTAGAGCTGGCAAGAGTGAGTTGTATTTTCGTGGGCAATTGTGTGAAGAAAACTTGAAAAGTAAGGTTTACAACAGTAGTTCTCATTCGTTTGTGGAGAGCCTGGCCTTATAGAGTTCGGTTTTACTTTCAACAATTGCAGCAAGGCTTTCTGAAGAGGGTTGTCACGGACCCGAAATCATGATAAAAGTAGTGTGCAGCCACGAAAATCAATGTCACTTTGCCAGTTTGTTTTAAAAACTTGTCTTCTATTTAAATATTGAAGCAAGAGGTCTTGAGCCGGTTTAATCCCTGTTCAAAATAAAAAACTTTTTTAAAAGAAATGCGACACCATCGTCCAAAGTCATGACTGATCACCCGTTGGGTTGGGTTGGGACGTCATAGTGTAAAACAGGTATATTTTACAACTTTTATTAACTATAATTCATCGAAAGGGTATATGTTTCGATTCCTACCATATGATGGAACATGGAATACATATAATAAACAACTTTTCTAAATGAACTAGCACTATCCACTCAAACAGACTGGTAGAATCGGACATAATATCGAAACTATATCGACATGATATGGATTACGCATTCGACGAAAAATGCGAAAAATTAAACAACAAAAAAAAACGAAATTAACCCAAGCCAACCACATTGCTAATTACAATAACCATATGGGCGGAGCTGACTTGCATGATAATGCTGTCGCTTATTACACTGTTCTGTAAAAATTAAATTAAAAAATGATATCCTGAATGCGAATTGAATGTCCGTTTTCCCCACCACGTATAGTTTTCAGGATATGGTGAACATGAAATTTTTCTGACTTTTGCATTAATCGCCCTAAAACTTCACCAATTCTTATCCGATTCACTTAAAAATGTTTAATATTAGTTGGTAAAAAATGCATCCTCATGAAAATTATAATATATAAAATTCGAATAAAAATTGTTGAAATTACAGCCAAAAGAAATCAAAATTTTGTTTTTTTTTTGAAAACTTTTGTTTTCAACTGTCAATTGTACCCCAATTGTGAAGCTCCCACAGTAGTTTTTGCACAAAATTATAAATAACCCTCTGAAACGATTCCAATATAGTATATTGTTTGATAATCAACCGAAAATTGCATGAAATATAGAAGTTTTTGTAAAAAATCATAGAATTTTTTCATACGGACGTGAACGAAAGTAACTGTTTAATTTTAAATCTCGTTCTTACAGTGATAATAAATCAGGAGCAAAAACAAAAACAAGCGATTAATCGGGAAAAACATGTGTGTGTGTTTTTCCCGATTAATCGCTTAAATTATAAAAGCATACTATTAGGAGAGCAAAAACAAAATATTTAAAAAAATTAAGTTTGTTTATGCTCCTGATTTTTTATCACTTTATATATATATATATATATATATATATATATATATATATATATATATATATATATATATATATATATATATATATATATATTTATATTTATATATATATATATATATATATATATATATATATATATATATATATATATATATATATATATATATATATATATATATATATATATATATATATATATATATATATATATATATATATATATATATATATATATATATATATATATATATATATATATATATATATATATATATATATATATATATATATATATATATATATATATATATATATATATATATATATATATATATATATATATATATATATATATATATATAATATATATATATATATATATATATATATATATATATATATATATATATATATATATATATATATATATATATATATATATATATATATATATATATATATATATATATATATATATATATATATATATATATATATATATATGTGTGTGTTTTTCCCGATTAATCGCTTAAATTATAAAAGCATACTATTAGGAGAGCAAAAACAAACTATTTAAAAAAATTAAGTTTGTTATGCTCCTGATTTTTTATCACTTTATATATATATATATATATATATATATATATATATATATATATATATATATATATATATATATATATATATATATATATATATATATATATATATATATATATATATATATATATATATATATATATATATATATATATAAAGTGATAAAAAATCAGGAGCATAAACAAACTTAATTTTTTTAAATATTTTGTTTTTGCTCTCCTAATAGTATGCTGTTATAATTTAAGCGATTAATCGGGAAAAACACACACACATGTTTTTCCCGATTAATCGCTTGTTTTTGTTTTTGCTCCTGATTTATTATCACTGTAAGAACGAGATTTAAAATTAAACAGTTACTTTCGTTCACGTCCGTATGAAAAAATTCTATGATTTTTTACAAAAACTTCTATATTTCATGCAATTTTCGGTTGATTATCAAACAATATACTATATTGGAATCGTTTCAGAGGGTTATTTTTAATTTTGTGCAAAAACTACTGTGGGAGCTTCACAATTGGGGTACAATTGACAGTTGAAAACAAAAGTTTTCAAAAAAAAACAAAATTTTGATTTCTTTTGGCTGTAATTTCAACAATTTTTATTCGATTTTTATATATTATAATTTTCATGAGGATGCATTTTTTACCAACTAATATTAAACATTTTTAAGTGAATCGGATAAGAATTGGTGAAGTTTTAGGGCGATTTATGCAAAAGTCAGAAAAATTTCATGTTCATGAAATTATACGTGGTGGGGAAAACGGACATTCAATTCGCATTCAGGATATCATTTTTTAATTTAATTTTTACAGAACAGTGTAATAAGCGACAGCATTATCATGCAAGTCAGCTCCGCCCATATGGTTATTGTAATTAGCAATGTGGTTGGCTTGGGGTAATTTCGTTTTTTTTTTGTTGTTTAATTTTTCGCATTTTTCGTCGAATGCGTAATCCATATCATGTCGATATAGTTTCGATATTATGTCCGATTCTACCAGTCTGTTTGAGTGGATAGTGCTAGTTCATTTAGAAAAGTTGTTTATTATATGTATTCCATGTTCCATCATATGGTAGGAATCGAAACATATACCCTTTCGATGAATTATAGTTAATAAAAGTTGTAAAATATACCTGTTTTACACTATGACGTCCCAACCCAACCCAACGGGTGATCAGTCATGACTTTGGACGATGGTGTCGCATTTCTTTTAAAAAAGTTTTTTATTTTGAACAGGGATTAAACCGGCTCAAGACCTCTTGCTTCAATATTTAAATAGAAGACAAGTTTTTAAAACAAACTGGCAAAGTGACATTGATTTTCGTGGCTGCACACTACTTTTATCATGATTTCGGGTCCGTGACAACCGTCTTCAGAAAGCCTTGCTGCAATTGTTGAAAGTAAAACCGAACTCTATAAGGCCAGGCTCTCCACAAACGAATGAGAACTACTGTTGTAAACCTTACTTTTCAAGTTTTCTTCACACAATTGCCCACGAAAATACAACTCACTCTTGCCAGCTCTAAAGAGACTCCACATCGAGAGCCATCAATAGATTTCTTTTACAACAACGTGTGTGTGTGTTGTAAAAAGAGTTTAGTTGACTATGTCAACTTGTGTGCCGTGCCGTGCATGTAAGTATGTTTAGCTCGTTTGTTTTATTTCGGTCTGTTGCTTTTACACATTGAACAGGGATTAAACCGGCTCAAGACCTCTTGCTTCAATATTTAAATAGAAGACAAGTTTTTAAAACAAACTGGCAAAGTGACATTGATTTTCGTGGCTGCACACTACTTTTATCATGATTTCGGGTCCGTGACAACCCTCTTCAGAAAGCCTTGCTGCAATTGTTGAAAGTAAAACCGAACTCTATAAGGCCAGGCTCTCCACAAACGAATGAGAACTACTGTTGTAAACCTTACTTTTCAAGTTTTCTTCACACAATTGCCCACGAAAATACAACTCACTCTTGCCAGCTCTAAAGAGACTCCACATCGAGAGCCATCAATAGATTTCTTTTACAACAACGTGTGTGTGTGTTGTAAAAAGAGTTTAGTTGACTATGTCAACTTGTGTGCCGTGCCGTGCATGTAAGTATGTTTAGCTCGTTTGTTTTATTTCGGTCTGTTGCTTTTACACATTGAACAGGGATTAAACCGGCTCAAGACCTCTTGCTTCAATATTTAAATGGAAGACAAGTTTTTAAAACAAACTGGCAAAGTGACATTGAGTTTCGTGGCTGCACACTACTTTTATCATGATTTCGGGTCCGTGACAACCCTCTTCAGAAAGCCTTGCTGCAATTGTTGAAAGTAAAACCGAACTCTATAAGGCCAGGCTCTCCACAAACGAATGAGAACTACTGTTGTAAACCTTACTTTTCAAGTTTTCTTCACACAATTGCCCACGAAAATACAACTCACTCTTGCCAGCTCTAAAGAGACTCCACATCGAGAGCCATCAATAGATTTCTTTTACAACAACGTGTGTGTGTGTTGTAAAAAGAGTTTAGTTGACTATGTCAACTTGTGTGCCGTGCCGTGCATGTAAGTATGTTTAGCTCGTTTGTTTTATTTCGGTCTGTTGCTTTTACACATTGAACAGGGATTAAACCGGCTCAAGACCTCTTGCTTCAATATTTAAATAGAAGACAAGTTTTTAAAACAAACTGGCAAAGTGACATTGAATTTCGTGGCTGCACACTACTTTTATCATGATTTCGGGTCCGTGACAACCCTCTTCAGAAAGCCTTGCTGCAATTGTAAGTGTAAAAGTAAGGTTTACAACAGTAGTTCTCATTCGTTTGTGGAGAGCCTGGCCTTATAGAGTTCGGTTTTACTTTCAATAATTGCAGCAAGGTATTCTGAAGAGGGTTGTCACGGACCCGAAATCATGATAAAAGTAGTGTGCAGCCACGAAAATCAATGTCACTTTGCCAGTTTGTTTTAAAAACTTGTCTTCTATTTAAATATTGAAGCAAGAGGTCTTGAGCCGGTTTAATCCCTGTTCAATGTGTAAAAGCAACAGACCGAAATAAAACAAACGAGCTAAACAAAAGTTTTTTATTTTATATCAACAACCCAATAATTGACTCTAAAATATATTAATAACGTTTATTAAGAAATATACACAATTTGTGTTCAATTAATACCAAAAATAAAACACAGTACTAATGGACAAGTGCTTAAAAAATATTTAGTTCGCTAATTATCCCAGGGGTCGAGGTTTCGACCAGCCATGTTTAAGCCTGTCTGGTAATTACCAAGAGTAGCTGTAAAGAGCACTGTCCAATAAATCGAGCATTTTTTTTGCCCAGCTGGTCATCGGTTTGTTTCAGGTCAAAGTTTTAACTTTTTGGTCGGTGTATCCTCCACGCCTTTAGGAGTTCGTAAGCATCGCAAAAAATATGTGGCATCGCGAGCGTCAGGACCTAAAATCAGGAGAGAGGTTTGTGTGGGGGCTATATAAAAGGATAACCCGATATGATCCTGTAATTAACAATTTATTGGCATGCTAACAAAACTACATTATGCCAATTTGTGAAGGTTTAAGACAATAAATGTGGTTTTTAGAGCGGTCAAACCTTAAATCGGTAAGGTCCTTTGTATGGGGGCTATGAGTAAACATTGACTGATTTGGCTCATACTAAATGCCAAATATCCTTAATCCAAAATAGAGTTTCTTGCAAAGTTTAAGGACATAGGTCTACTGCATGGTAACGAAACAAATCAAAATTCCCCCCAGTTTCCCAACAGTGTGGATTTTTGGCCCAAAAAAGATCGCTATTGAAATTGGTGCAAATCTGTTCAGATTTGGATGTAGCTCCCATAAATATATATCCCGATTACGATATTTAGCCCAAAAAAAGCTTCAAAAGTCAACCGATTTTTATAAAATTTTGAATAGAAAGTCTTTTGGTAACAATAAACATTCGCTCCCGAGCGAGACTCAATATATCTGATATAGGCCCCATACAACTATATTGGCCGATTTGGGTAATGACGCTCTAGAAACTACAATAGCACTCACTTGCAATATAACCTTAATCGAAATTTGTTCCAAACTACTAAACCGAATGTTCTGTATATGGTAGTGGTGTAGGGTATCATAAAGTAGGCCTTGCCTGACTTTTGACCTTTCTTGCTTGTTTTATTATAGTAATAGGTAATAATTTAAATAAGAAAATAATTGTAAAAATAATACTTATTATATCAGATGAAAGATTCTATTTAACATGTTTTACACTATTTAGCTTGACGCGAATGTTCAGATCGATCAAGGTTTCTGTAGAATCCCCATACATTTTCAGCAAGCATAACAGTTCGGGATTTCCCTTTGAATCTCTGTTCCAAGACCTTGATATCCTGATGACACTTCTCACCCTTTTAAAGATATTCTTTAAAAAATTGAGATGAGAGTGCAAAAAATGCAGTTTTAGTGACAGGTTTACAACAGTAGTTCTCATTCGTTTGTGGAGAGCCTGGCCTTATAGAGTTCGGTTTTACTTTCAACAATTGCAGCAAGGCTTTCTGAAGAGGGTTGTCACGGACCCGAAATCATGATAAAAGTAGTGTGCAGCCACGAAAATCAATGTCACTTTGCCAGTTTGTTTTAAAAACTTGTCTTCTATTTAAATATTGAAGCAAGAGGTCTTGAGCCGGTTTAATCCCTGTTCAATGTGTAAAAGCAACAGACCGAAATAAAACAAACGAGCTAAACAAAAGTTTTTTTATTTTATATCAACAACCCAATAATTGACTCTAAAATATATTAATAACGTTTATTAAGAAATATACACAATTTGTGTTCAATTAATACCAAAAATAAAACACAGTACTAATGGACAAGTGCTTAAAAAATATTTAGTTCGCTAATTATCCCAGGGGTCGAGGTTTCGACCAGCCATGTTTAAGCCTGTCTGGTAATTACCAAGAGTAGCTGTAAAGAGCACTGTCCAATAAATCGAGCATTTTTTTGCCCAGCTGGTCATCGGTTTGTTTCAGGTCAAAGTTTTAACTTTTTGGTCGGTGTATCCTCCACGTCTTTAGGAGTTCGTAAGGATAACCCGATATGATCCTGTAATTAACAATTTATTGACATGCTAACAAAACTACATTATGCCAATTTGTGGAGGTTTATGACAATTAATGTGGTTTTTAGAGCGGTCAAACCGTAAATCGGTAAGGTCCTTTGTATAGGGGCTATGAGTAAACATTGACTGATTTGGCTCATACTAAATGCCAAATATTCTTTATCCAAAATAGAGTTTCTTGCCAAGTTTAAGGACATAGGTCTACTGCATGGTACCGAAACAAATCAAAATTCCCCCAGTTTCCCAACAGTGTGGATTTTTGGCCCAAGAACGATCGCTATTGAAATTGGTGCAAATCTGTTCAGATTTGGATGTAGCTCCCATAAATATATATCCCGATTACGATATTTAGCCCAAAAAAGCTTCAAAAGTCAACCGATTTTTATAAAATTTAGCATAGAAAGTCTTTTGGTAACAATAAACATTCGCTCCCGAGCGAGACTCAATATATCTGATATAGCCCCCATACAACTATATTGGCCGATTTGGGTAATGACGCTCTAGAAACTACAATAGCACTCACTTGCAATATAACCTAAATGGAAATTTGTTTCAAACTACTAAACCGAATGTTCTGTATATAGTAGTGGTGTAGGGTATCATAAAGTAGGCCTTGCCTGACTTTTGACCTTTCTTGCTTGTTTTATTATAGTAATAGGTAATAATTTAAATAAGAAAATAATTGTAAAAATAATAATTATTACATCAGATGAAGGATTCTATTTAACATGTCTTACACTACGAGTATTTAGCTTGACGCGAATGTTCCGATCGATCAAGGTTTCTGTAGAATCCCCATACATTTTCAGCAAGCATAACAGTTCGGGATTTCCCTTTGAATCTCTGTTCCAAGACCTTGATATCCTGGTGAAACTTCTCACCCTTTTAAAGATATTCTTTAAAAAATTAAGATGAGAGTGCAAAAAATGCAGTTTTAGTGACATCTTAACGCCAATATTGTTGAACCCGACTAGCACGCTTTCAGCATTCTATAATAACAAGATGCTCAAAATCAAAGGCTGTCATATCCGACAGATGACCATACAATTCTTAATCTTGTAGCAATTTTCTTATATCGGGTCCATCGAGCATTCCTAAAAAAATGTCCATTAAACTAAATTAAAGCTTTCTTAAAACTGCATTTTACCTTCTTTTAGTTTTGCTGCAGATAGTTTGGGGAAAAGTATTTGGATCGTTTAAAAGCATTTCCTTGTGTGTTTAAACTTTTTATAAAATTCTTCCCCACTCCCAATTTAATATGCAGCGGTGGAAGAATGACCTTATCTTTTGGCACAAGCGGTTAATGAAGTACATTTAAGACATCAACGATATTTTCTTTGCGTTCTTCAAAATATTTAATATGATAATGGCTGCTTGTTGCACGTGAATCCCATTTACAAAGAAAACACATATGTTTCGTTTATCCTGTGGCATTCCTGTTAATATTGCAAGCATTTTGGAGTCTGCGCATACTTCCCATTTGTATTTTTTATATACAATTTCATTTTAAAGGTTTGGAATATTTGCGTATGTTTCCTCTTTTTCGGTTGAATATGCAACTGGCATTGATGGATGCTGGATTCCATTATGAACAGCTTTTAAGCTGTGTTTGGTACTATCTATGAATAGTCGACAGGAAGAAGAATTAAGTGGAAGGTTTAAATATGTCACAACTTCTTCAATACTGCAACAGTACACAAGATCTTCTGATTTTTTTTTTAATAAATTTCCAGATCGACGTGTCTTTTTCTTGGAAATGTAACGTTTACATCGCATTTAATTAAATGCCTGTTGATATTTCTGTATTATTGTATAATATATTGTCCGGAAATATAGTTGTGGGTGGTTGAGGCGCCAGAACACCTTTGCGCCGTACTTCTGGTAAAATGACATTATTTGTTGCTTTGTATGCCATTATCGAGTAGTGCCGGTTGCATCTACCGTCATTGTAATTCACGCAGAAGTAGCATGTCTCTAATTTATGATCCGCTGGTTCATCCAAGTCATATGTGTAAAAAATGGCAGGGCGTTAGTACCCCCTTTATACCAAGTCAAAAGAGCACTTTCACAAGTATTGCATACCGTTTTTGGTATCCAAGTTCCAGGTGAAAATCGTATTCCAAAGAAGAAAAAAAAAGGGTTCTTCAATTGTAGGCGATATATATTTCTTCTGCTTTGATGGTGAGTAAGATATCCACAAACAAAACCAATCTCTTAATTTGCACACAGAATCCATGTTTATTCTCAGGCTAATTATGCTGAGCTTTTTATTTGATTTTTTTTTTAATTTCAGTAAAAATCACACCCGACATGTATGTCACAGATTACTAGATTACAATCATAATACAATTTCAATTATTTTACATTTACACATTACTCGAAATCCGTAACTGCACCCATAAAAACGGGGTCTAAAACATATCGTCCCTTAACCGCAAAAAATACTTATGAGCCACAAATCCCGATTTTCGTTTTTTGATGAAAATCGATAATTACTGATGATTCGGACCATCTCTGAAAATGTGTTATCTCTAAGTAGTTCCGTTATGAATTTACAGCAAAAACTATAAAGACTTAACAACACTTTTAGTTTTTATTTACATTTTTGGTGACAGCAGATTGGCGTTTGAGTCTTTTTTCTTTTTATGAAATTCATTGAATTATTAATGAAAATTGAATTTTTTTCTTAAGTTATTACTTATGGCGTTGTGGAAACCAAGCGAAATTGTAAGTTTTGTTAGAATTTACATCTAAAGTGTGTATGAAAATGGCACTAGAAATGGCTACTGTTTTTTATGGGGAGAAACTGATGGAAAGCGGGGATGTAGTGAAATTTGCACCATTTTGTCCCTATATTTAAAACTTGTAGATGAAAGAAAAACGCACACCTCCATCACTCTTTACTGCGACAGTTGTGCCGGTCAGAATCGAAATAAAGCAATGATTGCGACATTAATAACATTCCTCGAAAATGCAAACTTCATAAAAGATATTAAAATAACTTACTTATTACCCGGACATACTATGATGCCTGTTGACTCGATTCACAGCACCATTGAATCGTTTATTCGAAATAGAACTGTTTGGGCTCCTAGTGAATGGTTCACAATGATATCTAATGCAAGGACAAACCCACAAGACTATAAATGTATAATAGTAAACCATTCAGATTTCAAAGATTGGAAAACGTTTTCTCAAGCAATGTTCCCAAACTCCGTTAAAATACATTTTCCTAACTTACGATCATTATTTTTTGAAAAAAACAATCCTATTATTTGTCTTAAATATGGATATTGTGACAACTCTGAATTTAAAAATCTTAACTTAAACTCAATCACACGCTCTAGACGCAATTCTACAATATTATCAAAAGGACCCCTTCCTTTATACGAAAAAAAACTACCGATATCATCTCAAAAATATAAGGATTTAAAAACACTTTGTGAGAGAAACACTATACCTCAAAAATTTTACAATGAATATTTAGGTTTAAACACCGATATTAATATTAAAGACTCTTTACCTGAAACAGACCTAGAAGATAATTTTTGAAGATTTTTTACTTGTTCTACAACTTAAATTAAAATATTGTATAACATTTCGTGCTTATTTTTTTCATGAATTTTATCAAAACCTGTAATTGGCACCTTAACTTTGTTAATCGTTCGCAAAACTTACAAAAAACATAAATAAATTGATTTTTGAAACGGCAAACAGACTTTTTTATTTTTAAGTTTTGGGCTTAAGAGCCATATTATTATTCTAGTACCTTACCAGCATGACGGCGAAAAAGACGTATGCGACACAAATTCCCGTTATTCTATAGATTTGTCAGTTTTTTTTTAACATATTATGTATTTCGGTCTAAATAACGGTTGCATACTAAATTTCATGTCAACAGCATGCCTCAATACGGAGATATTTAAAAAAAACCTTCTCCTGAACAATTTCGTTTTTGGCTCATAAGTCTTTTTTGCGGTTAAGGGACGATATGTTCGAATCATATTCTGACGGAATCATATTTTGATTGAAATATTTTATGTTTAGTTATATACTGCAAATATTTTTTGTGTGTTTGGGCAATGGCTTCAAACATTAGTATTTTGTACAACTGTTCCTAAACAGGAATTTGCTATTTAGCCGTAAATGGCTTTATTTACAACTTTGTAGTCTTCTGTGGCCCCTACTGAAATTTTCCGGCAAACAATTTTTTAGAATATTTTGATCCTTAAAGGACTTTTCTGGTTTTCTCTAAAAAAGAATCAAAGTTACCCATAAGGAGAGGACTTAGAGGGTTAAGATCTTCTACAAAAATAATCCTCATAAAATTTCATTTCTGACGATAAAAATTCTCTCAGACATTACCTGTCTGCACTTTTTATACCCGCACCACATAGTGGTATGGGGTATAATGGCTTAGTGCTTGCGTTTGTAACACATCGAAGGAATCGACTTAGAATACCGGGACCAGAGAGAAAGTTGCTCAGAATTACATTTTGAGTCGATCTGGCTGGGCGGCTGGCTGGCTGGCTGGTTGGCTGGCTGGTCGGCTGGCTGGCTGGATGTAAAGATGTCCATCTATTCTTGTAATCAAAGTACAGGTCGCATTTATGCACCGATCTTGACGAAACTTGGCATGTGGTAATATATTGGGACAAGGACGGACGCTATTGAATTTGGTACAAATCGGAGCACTTTCTGATAGACCCCCCATACAAAGGAACTCCCGGATTTGGTCCAAATCCAGTTGATGTCGCGTGTATTGGTCAACAAATTAAAAAAATATGCCATTCGATGTAGAACTGACCACAAAATGTAAAAAAAATAGTTGGACCCGCCTCTCGGACCTACGGGGCCTTCAGAACCCAAAAAATGGACCCATGATTTTAAATATAAGTGTGACCCCTTAAATGAAAGGAAATTATCTTACAATTTTAAATACAGAAAAAAATTCGACCTGTTTGGGCCCCAGGGTCCATTAGGAGGGTCCAAAAGTTTCGGTTTACCCGGATTTTAGTGTTACCCCTCAAATGACAGGGAATTGCCTCAGGACTTTAAATATGTCAAGCCAAATGATTTATCTCGTCCGTGGGAGGGCACAGGGTCCGAAAACAAGGTATGAAAATGTGGACCAACTATAATTGTTATACCCTCACCACATAGTAGTATGGGGTATAAAGGCTTAGTGCTTGCGTGATAGATACAGATAGAAATAGCGACGAGTGCTTTCGATTAACAGGAGACTTAATCACATTTATAGTGGTGCGGGTATTATAGAGTCGGCCACGCCCGACTATAGCACTTACTTACTTGTTTGATCTAACTTTATGCTCCCTCCGACAAAAAAAAATGAAAACTTTGACCCACTGTAAAACAAAACGATGACCAGCTGGATTAAACGTTTTTTCTACAAAAATTATCTACTCAACATGCGCTTTCAGAATTTTAAGGTCGCGACGCTGTTCCAAAAACGCTGTTCGACAGTGATATTACTTAAAATGTTGCCTACTTAAATCCAAAACACTGTTTCAGTTTTATTTTGTATTCAAGTACGTATACGTATAGTTTAACAAGAGGCCATTTTTAGACTATTCTGGTATAGAACTTAAAAAGGGGGAGGAGGTAGAAAAATGCAGGTGGAAAAGCCAAAATAATTAAAAATAAAAATAATTGTTTAATTCCATTAGCTAATGTTTCTTATTATTTAATGAATAACAGCAAAACTTTGTGGCCGAGATCTCGACCGCTGGTACATAATGGGTTAAACTAGTAAAAATGATGAAGTCGGGCCACGCCGTCCTACACTCCTGGATTTTTAGAAGAGCCAACTAAAAATATGACAAAGGGTAATTTTCATTAATAATAATGAGTCTCTAGTATAAGTCATTTGATTTGTTACCGAAGTAATCGTTGCCAAAGACTGCTGAAGAGAAACATTGGCGGGCTTAGAAACTGCTGTACAATCTGCCTGGCAACCGTAGCAAATACATTTATCCAATTTCTTCTTTTTACGTTGATTCTGAAAAAGAAGCAACAAAAAGGTCTCGAACCGGAATAAAGTCATAATTTTGGACCAAACTAACCCTGATTTTAAGACTAATGTCACATTTGTATTTGTGAGAAAATTTTATTGTTTATGGTAAAATTGTTGAACATACGTGTGGAGGGAGGTATATCTTAATGTGAACCGATTTTTTCCAATTTCAACTGCTCCCGTCCTTGACACCAGGAACTTACTTGTGTCAAACTTCATCGATATTATTTTTTGAAAGAGTGAATTCCTCCACAAGTTAATAAGATCACATACATATGTTGTTGTTTGTCATAAAGGGAAGCGAAGTTAAAGCAAACACATCACCCTCTGGTAGACGCATTTCGCCGTTGGTGTGGGCGGCTTTTCAGTATCATTATGTGTGCTTCCGACTTGGTCTCTTCTTGTTTAACGATCTATATATGTGACAGCGCATAGAGAAAGGAACCTAAGGGCAAAAAAATCAATTTTCACATCATCGAATCAGACCGATCCCATGCCCCAAAAGTATTCCCTCCCAGAGATATGCGCGTTTTATGAAAGTGATGGTACACCAAAGATATTTATTATTTAAATCTTTAATCTGGTTTTTACCCTTAGGTCCCTTTCTATTGTGCGCGTCACATATACGAAGCTTGTATTGACTTTGCATATGCGCAATATTATTGTTTTTTCAGTATGAGAACATTAACTTCGTTCATACACACACGTCTGTCGATGATTTGAAAGCTTATATTTATAGAATAACGATGTTGTTGACGCTACTTGTACAATGAATGCGGGCTTTTCTAACATGACTAGGGTTGTTATGTTCGAAATGTAAAAAACAGAACATCGGCGATCAAAATCCAGAAAGTGTTGAAAGAAAAACTGAACGCTTTAAGACCAGGTTGTCATAAAACTAATGAAAATTACTGTTGTAAATCGCACTTTTTATGTTTTCTTCACAGTTGCCCACGAAATACAATTTACCTTTTCGTTTGTTTATTTTGGTATTTTGCTGTAACACATAGAACAACCTGTTTTTTAAAAACAGGTTTTCTGTTATTATAAAAAAAATCAAACAAGAAGAGGTCTCATCGGCGAAATCGTATTTGGTTAATCTGTACGTGAAGGGCTATGAAAAACTATAAAGTTTATTACTATAAAGTTTATTATCGCAATATTTCATTTATTACCGTGTTACATTTAACAGAATTTAATTGTCTGCTTTTAATAAATTCGCAGATGATTTTTATTAACAAAGAGGAACAATTTTGACATACTACTCTAATTTTTGATCATTGTTGCCAGATTACGATGTTGCAAACTAAAAAGAACACGGCAAAGCTGTGCTCTAGTAACAAACATTTGCCATGAAACTAACTTATACCTCTAATATATAAAACTCTGTTCTACAGAGCGGTGAATGGTATAGAAATAAGAGATACTATATGTGTATAATAAGGAAATTAGTACATTGCAAGTAGTTTGAATTATGAAGACAATGAACTTTAATAAAAAAATTTATAGTTTTTAATGCATCAAAACTTAAGGAAAAGTCAATTAAATGATATAACGAAATAAAACCAGCACACTTCTACAAAATCCAGGGGTTTATGCACGTCGCACGGCGATTTAGAATTTATTTTTACTGGCCAAAAGTCAAATTTTTTGTCATCATAGATTTCTAAAATTTTCGTGCCATTTAACAGTATGTCAATATATTTGCAATTGAGGGCGGGGTGCGCTGCGAAAAACAAACATTTTATGTTGTTTTAGAAAAATTGTAATTTTTTGCAAACTATTGTCGATAACGGGGTTTTGCTAGATAGGTACGATAGTAGTCTTTAAAGAATGGTGTTATGTACTGCTTACATGCAGTTTATGTGTTTCTACAGGTACTATATTAAAGTCAAATTTAAAGGAATCGAACTTCTCTGTGTTAAAAGGAAATCAGAAAGGTGAAAGTGACCTCTTTAAGCTTATATGTGCAAAATAGAAAGGGACCTAAGTGTAAAAACCAGTTTTGTTCAGGAGAGCCATTTTAAAGATTTAAATACGTGTATCTTTGGTATACCATCACTTTCATAAAACGCGCATATCTCTGGGAGGGGATCGGTCTCATTCGATGCTCAGATTGTCCACATAAAAAAAAGTGAAAATTGATTTTTTTTTTACCCTTAGGTCCCTTTTTCTATGCGCTGTCACATATATACTTTTTTATATCTCTTGACCTGTCTGTAGAACACTTTTTTAATTTAAATGAAATAACTCGGGAAAAATTGTTTTTCATATAACTATGTTTGTATGTACACCAAGCCTAGTTGTGTGTTATATCTTAAAAAGTTATTAATATTTGTAAGATTTTTAACTTTTTTTCGTAACGCAGCCCTTTTAAGTTTTTTAAAACTTTATTTTCCCTATGTTTATGCTACGTACTTATGAACACAGTTTGACACTATTCATGTAAGAAAAGTTTAAACGCAAGTGGTATTCAAATACAAACTCAGTTACACAAACCAATCGAGTTTTAAAATATATAAAAAATTGCGAATTTCAGCTATTAAGAATTGTTGGAAAAGTATTTAAGAAACAAGAAGAAAAAGGAAGATGTTTAAGTTAAGTTATAAAAGTAAATTCCTGCAATACCGAAATACAATTTGAACTGCAAAATAAAAAAAAATGATTTCGTCACAAACTTGACTAGGTGCTACAAAAAAGTTGGATGAAGTAAACATAGATTTTATAGCAACTTTGCAAACTGGATAGAGGGCGAACTTCGTGTCCAGGTATCTTTATCAAAAGAATTGTGGGAGTAAAACTCAAAAGAATTGTGGGAGATGTATAACTGAAATGAAGATCTATTTCATATTTTGTTGTAAACGTTATATCCGCATGTTTTTACCATTCGAAAGCAATGGAAAGTAGAACATTGGTACTTAGATAGTGAAGTTAAAGTGTTCTCTAGCTTCTTCAATTAGAAGTTATACTGGATATTTGCAGGCGATTTTTCAATCGAACGACTAAAAATTATTGTTATATAGGTAAAGAAAGATTTTTTCCTTAATATTTTTTAAATAAAAATCGAAATAAACATTAAAAAAGATCGTTCTCTTTTTTAAAAAAATATCGAGCAAAAATTGTTTTGACCAAATTTTTTATTTTAATTTTTAAAAATTTGTTATTAAAATTGTTTATTTATCAACGTATCACATTCTGTTAATAAAATAAAACGATGTAAAAAACCCTACATTACCATGGCGAATAAAAAAAACAACAACAAAACCAGAATAAAAAATCAAATGTTCAACTGTGACCTTAAATGCCTTAATAACTACTTAACCAATTATATCAAAGTTAGAACTGGAGAAAAGCTTAAGCTATCTGTGGAATTAAGAAAAAAAATACTTAAATATCTCTATCGGTTGAAAAGTTGCAGAGATTTGACCAGTAATACCGATTGTAAACCACTTTGCTTCGTCTACAAACATTAGTAAATTAGAGTTTAAAGTAGAATTGGGCAAGTCGTTAATGAATAGTAAAAATATGATAAGCCCAAGGTGGCTACCCCAGAGGATATAAGTATTGTTAGAGAGAGACTTTTCTTAAATAATACTACTTGATCCCTTCCAATAAGAAAAGAAAGAAAGAAAAGAAGAAAAGACAGCTTAAGAATATATATTACTAAAATTTGTATACTTATATATAATATCTATTTGCATGCGACAAACATATACAACTATAACTTCAGAGGAAAACTGCAGTAGATTAGTAATAGTAGACTGACCCTTACGAAATCCCCGGAGGCATGGATGTAGTAAAGGGGCCACATTGTGTGAAACATTTTTTAATATTTTTATATCCTGCACCACTCTGCGGAACGGGATAAAAAAAACTAGTAACTAGTAAATATAGCAAAAATAGCAAAATTCGGGAGTGGCTGACTAAATTATAATGTCAAATTTGATTTGTTAGAAAATTTCATTGTTTTTGGTAAAATCGGCTGAAATTATATGTGGGAGCTATATCATAATCTGAATCGATTTTCTTTAAATTTAACAGCGACAGTTGTTAAAACAAAAAATTTACCTGTGCCAAACGTCATCAAGATTAGTTGTAATATTTCAGTTCAAGAGGTAAAAAAACATAAAAATCAGTTGAACATATATGTAGGGGATATATCTAAATCTGAACCGTTTATTTTAAATTTAATAAGCAAGCTTGGTCCAAAACACAAAACGTGCGCCAAATTTCAACAAGATTGACTGTAATATGTAGGTTCTAGGGCTAAAGACATAAAATCGGATGTAGATATATGTATGTAGTGGAAGCTATTGCTAAATCTGAACCGTGGCCCATATAACTTTCTCATGCTAAGTTTTATCATGATTAAATGTAAGATGCGGCCTCTAGAGCTAAAAAACATAATAATCAGATAGACATATTTGAACCAACTTTCTTCGATTTTGATGAAAATCATATGAACATAAAGGTGGGAGTTATATATTAATATGAACCGATTTTTTCAATTCTAATAATGTCCTTCCTTGAAAATTAACGAGTGCTAAATTTCATCAAGATTGGGTGTAAGATTCCAGAGCAAAAACATAGAATTTTGATGAATGTATATGTGGGTGCAATATCTAAATCTAAACCGAAAAAACTAACGTGTGCCAAATTTTCTTTAGGTTGGATGCAATTTGTGGCTTCTAGAACTAAAACAAAAAATCGGATGGATTTATGTATGTGGGAGCTATGTCTAAATCAGAACCAATTTTCTTTAATTTCAATAACATCCTTGTTAGACCAAACAACTAAATTGTGCCAAATTGCATGAAGGGTGGATGTAAGATGTGACTTTTAAAAACAGAAAAACCGGATACACATATCTGTGGGAGCTATATGTGATTTTGAACCATTTTTTTCAATTTCAATAACAATTTTCAAAAAGAAAAAAGTAACGTATGTTTAATGTTATCAAGATTGGCTGAATATGTGATTTCTTGAGGTAAAGACATCAAATCGGATGAACATATATGTTTGGGAGCTATATCAAAATCTGCACCGATTTTCTTAAATTGACCTTGTTCCTTGGCCTAAAATGCTATGTTTCATCAATATTGCTAGAGCTAAAAACATACAAATCATATGAACATAGAAGTTAGAGCTCTTTATTAATCTGAACCGATTTTTTTCAATTTCAAAAGCACCCTTGCTTGGTCCAAAAAGCTGACTTCTGCAAAATTTCATGAAGATCGTACAACAATTACAACCTGTAGTTTGATTACAACGGACAGATACATCAATCGGTATACTTAAATGCGGTTCTAACTCAAATATTTTAGGTAGTTACAAACATTTGTCATGAACTAACTTATAATACCCTGTTCCACAGAGTAGCTTGTAATCAAACTACAGGGAAAAATGTTGCCCGGTGTTTATTAATTATTGGCAGACGCAAGTTTTTTTGACTAAGGTCGGACGCTTTTGAAATTGAAGAAAATCGGCTCAGATTTAGATTTTACTCCCACGTATATGATTATCCGTTTTTACATCCAATCTTGATAAAACTTAGCACAAGTAAGTTTTTTGGGCCAAGAAACAACTTTATTAAAATTACAGAATATCAGTTAAAATTTAGATTAATAGCCCTACATATATGTTTATACGATTTATCTGTTTTTAGCTCTCGAAGCCACATATCAGATTCAATCTTTATGAAATTAGGCACACGTTTGTTTTTTGGGCCAAAAAAGCACATTATTAAAATTGATAAAAATCGGTTCAAATTAAGATGTAGCTCCTACCTGTATGTTCATCCGATTTGTACGTTTCAGCTCCATCAACTAGCCATTGAATTTGCTGAACAGATTTTTGTTTTCTTTACTCTTTCCCTGAGCAGTAACATGAAAATCAAAGTTCTTGGGAGAACACCCAGCAAAAAATTCTTTAGCAATAGTCACACATCTTTAAAACTTATATGTGCAAAATAGAAAGGGACCTAAGGGGAAAAACCAGTTTTGTTCAGAAGAGCCATTTTAAAGATTTAAATACGTGTATCTTTGGTATACCATAAAACGCGCATATCTCTGGGAGGGAAAACTTTTGTGGCATGGGATCGGTCTCATTCGATGCTCAGAAGTTGTCCATATAAAAAAAAGTGAAAATTGATTTTTTTACCCTTAGGTCCCTTTCTCTATGCGCTGTCACATATATACTTTTTTATCTCTCTTGACCTGTCTGTAGAACACTTTTTTAATTTTAATGAAATAACTCGGGATAAATTGTTTTTCATATAACTATGTTTGTATGTACACCAAGCCTAGTTGTGTGTTATATCTTAAAAAGCCATTGAATTTGCTGAACAGAATTTTGCTTTCTTTACTCTTTCCCTGAGCAGTAACATGAAAATCAAAGTTCTTGGGAGAACACCCCAAAAAACTCTTTAGCAATAGTCACACATTTTTGAAACTTTTGCTCTCACAAAAAAGTTATGTTACTCTTCGAACGAACAATGCAGGACGTTTTTTTCTTACGATTGCGTTCGGACGTGGGTCTTACAAATATAAAATAATGATTTTTCTTTTTTTTACATATTACTATAGGATTTTTTTGGGCAAAACGATTCAACGATTTTTTTGGGCAAAAGCCAAAAAAAATTTTATTGAGTTTTTTTTTGCTTTTATATAAAAACACAATTACATTTTTCAACAGACTTGATCTACTGTTACTTTAACACATGTTTTGCTTGCAATTTCTAAATTAGTTGTCAAGTAACGATTGAGTGCAGTAAATTTTGTAATAGTTACTTGTACAAATTTATAGTTTTAAAAACTAATACTCGTACATGTAAAATACATAGAAGTTGTAGGAGTTCAAAAGTTTTTGCATGCTGTTTGGTTTAAAGCCTGCATCCACTAAACCCCATACAGCTGGTTTTCTTTGCCACAAACAAAGAGCAGGTCGCCAAAATACCATTGTGCATATTGTCGGTCGCTTAAACTTATTAAGTATTTATTTGGTTTGTTCGAATTTATGGTAAGTGCCAAGTAATAGTAAAATCTGTCGTTGGGTTTTTATAACAAAATCCAGAATATTTTTGCTCTATCGGTGGTTGAAAGAATAATAATAAAGAGTTAAACATACTCGTACATACAGCCACATATTTGAATAAAAATAACAACATACAGTCCACAGAGCTCACCAAAATAATCTCAAATGTAAAGTTTCTTCGATTATCTGCAAGCAAATTACCATACATTGAAAAACTGCGTTCTACGTCAGTAGATGTTGTTGGGCAGAACGAAAAGCAGTCAAGCTCTGCTGGCGAAAGTAATTTAGTGTACTCCTCCTTTGCAATGACACGATTAAACAAAACATTATAAATGTCGAACACAGTCTTGTAATCTGTGTTACGTTTTATAATAGCTTCAAATTTTTTAGAAAATATTTTGTTTTCCATTAAATTTAACTTTTTGCGTATTTCCTCAGATATCTCGATGCTGGTTTTTAGCGATAGGCCTCTTTCTTGTAGTTTTAAAATGCTGCTTGTTATATTTAAAAAGTTACACTTCAAATACCCGAGTTCGTCGACTGTTTCTCTTAATTTAAATTGCTCTTTGGAAGTACGTATTGATTCAGCCTCTTCGCTGTCAAACGATTCTATTACTTTCTTTACATCCTCAAAATGGTCACAATAGTATTGTGATGCTTTAAGCCAACTGCCCCAACGAGTAATGCATGGAACTGGTGGCAACGCAACGCCAGGTAGAGCTCTTTGAAATTCTTGACGACGGGATGGAGCCTTAGTATAAGCAAAACATTAATAATTTGTTCTGCAGTTAGTAAAAGAAACACATACCTTTAAAAAAACTGACTTTGTAGAAGATATTAATTTGTTAACGGCTTCAAATTGAGATCTTATAAATTCTGAAAGGCGGGGTATCCCATGCGCAAAACACGTTAAGTGAATCATTTTAGGGAAAAGTGTCTTAAAGGCAGAAACCGCAGCAAGCATGTAAGCAGCCGCGTCTGTTAAAATAAGCAACACGTTCTCATATTTGACTCCTGCAAGAAGTAAAAGTAGCGTTAAACAAGAATTTGATTTTTATTTGTCGAGTTACCTTCTGGCCATAGATAAAGAATCAATCACGAATGTGGCCATGGTATTGGCATTTGCAGTTTCCACTTGCGCTACGTTAAATAGGTAGCATCTTTCACGTTCGCTGTCATCATCTGTATTGTTTAATACACCGAAAACAAAATTGACTACACGCCTCTGCTCCACGTCGGTAGTTTCATCTATGAAATCCAAATGCGTTTATTGTGCGCTTTAGCGCACATGTGGCACATATCGAAGGCGAAGATTTGAAACAGATGGAACACTCCAAGGTTTATAAATACAAGGTTACGCCATCAGCAAAAATTGCCGTTAGGTGACGTAGTTGGTGACATACATCAAAAAGAAGTGGGTTGCCAGCTCTATGTCTGCCTACTTTTAGTTAACAAAGCTAAGATTTCATGTGAAAAATGTACATATTGCAGTGAGTTGGCAACCCTACAGCTGAAATCACTTTGACAGATTTGTGAAGAAATAAAGCAACAAATCGAAACGTAAACATTAAGTGTGCAGTGGGCAAATGTATGAAAACCAACAGTAAAAAATATGTGAGTATGTGTATAAGTAACATTTTTATTGTTTGATTAGAAACATTTAGTTTGTGTTTTTAATCCATAGAAGTGTGACAAAAATAGGAGAAAAAAACAAAATAGTAAAAATGAAGTGTGCAGTGGCCAAATGTTTGGAAAATAATTGCAAAAAATCTGGTGAGTAATTGTGAGGAAAAACAAAGTTTGAAATGTTTTTATGTTTTTACTATCTGCAGCTAGTGGAAAATCAGTTACTTACTACAGGTTCCCGAAGGATACAGCGCATAGGAAGCTTTGGGAAATTTTCTGCAATAGAGAGGACAGACAAAAATATTTATACCAAAAAAAGAAAATTAAATAAAACTTTAACTTAATATACAAAAAATTGTTCGTTTTTCGCTAATAAATAAATTGATGGCAAAAATAGTCAATTGTCCCACTGTTATGAATACACAAATATTATCAGCTGTTAGCTCGAAATTTTTAGCCAATAGGAACAAAGTTTGCGTGACGTCATTGGTGACAAACGTCAAAAACAGAAAAGGGAAGGGGGCTGGGATGGCGTAACCTTCTATACATAAACCTTGGAACACTCTTAGACCATTGAAAATGTGTTGTTTCCTTGCTGGTGTTCAGTCAACAGTGTTTGCGAAAATAATGTTTTTTTTTGCACAAATGCCTTATGTTTGGCCGTTTCCAGATGCTGCTTCAAGGAAAATAGCTTTGTTGCTGATATCGCACAATTGCATATTTTGCAGAACAAAACTGAGTGATCTGCACGAAATACTCCTGGATACACTTTTAAGATGCGAGACAAAAACTCTTTTGGACACTCTTTTTTTGGCATGACGCTTTTAATATTTTATTTACACTTTAAATCAGTGACGGCCAATATTAGAAATCCTATACTCGCGAGTATAGGCAAAAATATGCTGCTACTGCGACGCTGCACATGTATACAAAAAACTTCTTTGTATGGCTTCGTTCGGCTGTGCTTCGTTGTCATTGCGTCGAAGTAATTTAAATCAGTTGCTGTTCGGCACTTGTATAAACACTCAAATCAAAATCAAATGAAAATCAGTTGCTGTCCTGCACTTGTTGAAGTAAGACGACGCCGCGCAAGTTTTTGAAAATGTTTAATGAACAATGGGAAAATATGTTTTTTTTTTATAGAGAACATGAATGGCGATGCGCAATGCGTTATTTGTTATCGCATTATAAGGCAGAAAACATTGTTTAATTTAAGAAGGCATTACTGTTCTTGCCATTGTAATTACGATGAGCTAAGTGAGGCTGGTCGAACATTAAAACTTCTAGAATTAAAAGCTGAGTTTTTTTTAAAATTTATCTTTGATGAAACTAATATTCAAAATAACAGTTGTCCACCTATATTAGAAAATGTTTCATTGCCTTTAAAAAATATTCAAAATAACAGTTGTCCACCTATATTAGAAAATGTTTCATTGCCTTTAAAAAAGGCATCGTTTGCAGTTGCTTTGGCTTTGGCAAAGCAATGTCGCCCATTTGAGGATGGAATTTTCTTTAAAAGTTTAACATCAGATGTATTGAACTGTTTCGGTGAAAACTGTAAAGTAGCTTTGCAACTTTGTCAAAACATTCCTTTGTCTCGTCAAACAGTCTCACGTAGGACAGAAGAGCTTAGTAAATTTATCTATTCTGCAGCTAGAACTCGACTGACAAATTGTAAATATTTTTCAATATCTCTTGACGAAAGTACAGACATTAATAATATTTGCCAGCTTATTATTTGCATCAAAACAGTTGATAAAAGTTTAACCTGTTTTGATGAAGTCTTAGAACTAGTTTCTCTTCATGGTAATGTAACTGGACAAGTTTTGTATGACGCCATAGAGACTTATGTTTTTTCAATAGTGGATAAAAGAAAATTAAGTTCAATATGTACAGATGGAGCACAAGTGATGAGAGGAAAACACAAAGGCCTTTTGGGTATTTTGAAGAAAAATGGAATCAATTGCCCAGCTTTCCATTGTGTAATTCACAAACAAGCTCTTTTCTCTAAAGAATTATCTATGACAAATACAATGAACATTGCTGTCAAAATTATAAATAAAATTAGAGGTGGGCACAATGCACTTACTCACCGAAAATTTAAAAATTTTCTGGAAAATCTCAACGCGGAGTATGGTGATATTCTGTTATACACAGAGGTGCGTTGGCTTAGTCGAGGCAAAAGCTTGGAACGACTCTTTAATTTAAGAAAAGAAATAATCGCATTTTTCAAAACCATCCCAAAAGCGGACACCGATGAGCTGATTTCATCTCTGGAAGATAACGATTTTCAATTAGATTTAGCGTTTTTATGCGACATAACTGAAATATTAAATGATCTTAATTTAACTCTTCAAGGTAAAAATATACAAATTTTTCAATTACATACAATAATACACAATTTTTACAGAAAATTGAATTTATTAATCCACCAACTCAAAAACAATAACATAGTCAACCTAAAAAAAACATCAATTACCTTTTCCGAATTAAACATCAATAGTTTTGTTAAAATTCAAAAATATGCCGAAATCCTCGAATCTATAAAGGAGAACTATACAGGTAGATTTCAGGATATAAAATGTATTGAAAAGTTAATAGAATTGCACAATTATCCACTTATTTGCAAAATAGAAGAGCAGGACGTCACATTACACGAAGAGCTAAAGCAATTACAGGATGATTTAGAAGTTTCTCTAGAAACTGGAGAAAAGTTTTGGATGCACATCGACGACAATAAATATCCTACCCTTAAAAATGAAATGTACAAGCTATACTCAATGTTTGGCACCACATATAATTGCGAGGTGGCATTTTCCAGCCTAAAAATCATTTTGAGTAAGCTACGTAATAAGTTATCCGACCAACACACAGCCAACCTATTGCGCATCAAGGAATACAGAGGAAATATCGATTTGGATGAGTTAACTAATCGTTCAGGTAATAACGAGTAATTAGTGTATATCAATTATCATAATTAATAAAAAAATTTAAAATGTATATAAAAAAGTTCGAATGAAAAAATAAAAATAATTAAAAAAAAGGGCTTTTATTTTCGACAAATCAACAATTTTTGAGTGTAAAATGTAATATGTATAAAAAAAGTTCGAATAAAAAATAAAAATAATAACAAAAAAAAAAGTCTTTTATTTTCGACGAATCAAAAATTTTTGAGTGTAAAACTAGTGCACGTCGTTCGTTTTATGCTGCTTCCCACAAATGCATAAATGTGATAGTATGTGTGTTGGCCGTCACTGCTTTAAATGCACAAAACATAGGCGTTGCCAGATGCGAAAAATTATGAAGATTATATTGCGATCATAAGGAAATGAACAGATGTTGTCTACACTGCAAAAAATATATATATGCAAAGTAAAAAAAAGAAAAAATATGTAAAAACGCCCAAAATATGCTTTTATATGCTTGAAGCCACAAAACATGCCCGGAAGGCTGTAATATGCATTTGCATATGCAAATATGCATTGCATACTTTTGTTGTCCCTGGTTATAACACTTGTCTCTATTTCCAGCATTCGCGTTTCATATTTGTTCATACATTCATACATACATGTAACCTTACTGACCGCGTACATTTATAAACCCTTTCAAGCACGGTGTACCAAATTATTTCAATTTAATAAAAAAAATTTCTCAAAATTTGTGATGTGCGTTACGGGTTAATTTATTGGTATTTCATGGAAATATCGTGTACCCTACGGTCGGTCAATCGAACTATTAATTATTTTGGTGACCAATTAAAAGTAAACGGTTGATCAAGCAATTTATTTGTTCGTTCGGAGACTGATTAAAGTGTTGTGAAATTAGATTTATGCACCCTACGGTCGGTCTAAAGGACTTTAATCAGTTTTTGAGTGCCGAGTTTTGTGTTTGTTCGAATTGTCAATATTTGGTTGGTCCACCATATAGTTATTTCACGTATTTTTCGATTTTGTGTTTGTTTATATTTATCTTTTCGATATAAGTACATTTTCGTGTACTAAGCCACACGTTCCGAGTATTTTTCGACACTTTTTGCGAACATTTGGCTTCTTCGTTTTTTAAACATTTTTTTAAATTAATTGGATAATTATTATCAATTTATCAATATTTGTTGGCAATTTCAGCATTTTTGTGTACTAAGCCGTTCGTTCCGTGTATTTTTCGATACTTTTGCGAACATCAACATTCTCAATTTTCGTTTTTTAAACATTTTTTGCATTCAATTGAAAAATTAATTTAAGTTTTCGATATTTTTACATTTTCGTGTACTAAGCCTTACGTTCCGAGTATTTTTCGATAGTTTTTGCGAACATTTGGCTTCTGAATTTTCGTGTTTTTTTTTAATTTAATTGAAAAATTATTGTATTATTATTTAATAATACTTCTTTTGACAATTTGAGCATTTTTGGGTACTAAGCCGTTCGTTTCGTGTATTTTTCGATACTTTTGTGAACATCAGCCTTCTCGATTTTCATTTTTTAAATATTTTTTGCATTGAATAATTAATTTAATATTTCCATACAATTTTGCAAACATTTGTCTTTTGATTATTCGTTTCGCAAATTTAATAATCTTGCTTGAAAGATTGATTTTTTTTTAATTTTGAAATATGTATCTTAGATTTTTCTTATTTCTGATTAAAACTAAGTGTGGCTTTTAAATACAATGTCAATCAACCCTAGTACTTTATTTCAAAGAGCCGCAGTGGCTGTAATTTAATTCGATCCAATCAGGATAAAGAACATGATTTATATACACTGTAGATCAAGGGCAAGGAATTACAAATAATGTGGGGAAAGATAAAAAATAATTACGAGAAGGGCTTAAATTATCTTGTGATCTTGAAAGGTACAACAACGGAAGATATTAAGGACGCTGACACAAAGTACGATACGGATTTTCAAGCATTTGCACATTGTTTGTCCTCAATCAACCGATTGCTAGACCAGCTTCGGGATCCTTCCAAACCCGCCCCATATGCTCCATTCGGCTTCCAGTTTCCAAGAGTTCCGTTATCGTGGGGGATACTCCTCCCGGCCCTTCTTCAACGAATCCTCGCAATCGCGCGTGTTTAGTAGTGTGACCGCAAGTTATATGGAAATTTTTTATTTCGTATTTTCACTTGGCAAACCCCTTAGATTGATATATAAAAAATTTTAGATCGTTTGCATAATTATTTGGCGTGCCTTGAGCCCACAAAGTTTGCTAAAAATGCTATTTTTTTCACTATGGCTCGCTTTAATTGTTCATAACTTTAGTAATATTTATTTTAGAGAAAAACCTTATTCACAAATATTCTAGGGTTATATCTGATGAACAATGTTGCTCTGTATCAGTTTTCTTTAACATTAATATTTAATACAGAAAAAAAAACAAATTAAAAAATAACAGCGAGATTTTCACATATCTTCGCATTCTTTGCATACGAACTTATTTTCTTAGTATTTATTGCTTTTGTTCATCTGCGTTATGCGTTATGAGTAATAATAAACAAAACAACAAAACAACAACAGTTTACCGTTAGTTCTTACTGAGTAGCAGAGCAGAATATTATTTTTGTTGTTACTTAATGACGACTACATTTCATTTGTTGTCGTGCATTGAAAGTAACAAGACATGTCATCAAGAATTTTGCGTGAAAACATTTATTTGTTAGGCTATTTTTCTCCTTCCTTAAGTGGTATAAACTACCTTCTAACAAAGAAGTTATGAAGGTATTATTTTTTAATTTAAGAGCAGTAAAATTAAATTTACGTGAGAGTGCTAAATTAGTGGTCGAAGAAGTGAATATTTTTTGGGATAAAGCTCGAATCCCCACTAGAACCAAACAACACTGCATAACAAAGCTTGAAGATTTATACAATGCATGGAGGAAAGTGAATAAAAATTCTACAATAAAATCGGAAACGCAAAGAGAAAGAGAAGAGGCGTGCACGTCGAAGTTAGAAGACTTATTTGATATAGCAAGTGCAAATGCACTGGACCTTATTAAAAATTCAGAGGACAAATTATTTTTGGAGAATCAAAGAAAGAAAGGTAGACCGGGGTTTATGTATGGCATCGATTACAAAACAGCAGCAAGTGAAGCAAGAATGGAAGAACGTCAACAAAATCATTTAAAACGGAAAGAACAGAGCGATCGTGAATTAGATGCTTCTAGTAAGAAGAAATTATATGTATATTATTTTTAATATAGTATTACATATATTTATTTGTACTGTCTTTATTCAGATGAAACAGCTGAACTTCTTCCTGCAGTTCGGAGAGCGATATCAGCGAAATCGCTGCTAGCTATGAGGTAAGTTCAAGGTTATAAATTATAAGTAAAACGTGAGAATGAAACTTTATAAAACGGACATGAGAAATAATTGAAACACACAGGGTTACCTTACAAAAATATAACCAGAACATTTAATTCCTTTGCAGCAGGTTTAGGGAGCAGAAGCTGTAACGCCAACGCCAGCCAAAAAAATGAGAGGATTCAAAAATATAATCACTCCAAAACTTGCAGCCGCTTTAGATGTTTGCAAGGTCAGTCATCGAAAAGCCGTGCATTTAATTATATCTGTGGTGGAAGCAGTCGGTCTTAAAGTACAAAACTATATTATAAATAAAACGTCTATACATAATGCAAGGGAAAAATACGAGCAGAACAGTTCAAAAATATAAAGGAACGTTTCAACAAGAACGAACTTGGTGCAATTTGTTTGCTCTGGGACGGAAAGCTGTTACCAGCTCTTACTGGGAATGAAAAAGTTGACAGACTTCCAGTCATAATTTCATGCGGGCGTACGGAGCAACTACTTGAAGTGCCCGCACTTAAAAGTGGAACTGGCAGAGAGCAGGCGTCTGCTGTTTGTAAAGCTATATTTAAATGGGGACTTGAAGATCATATAAAAGCCTTGGTGTTCGATACAACTGCCGTAAATACAGGCCGTTTTAATGAAACCTGTACGACTATTGAACACAGTCTTCAAAAGCAGCTTCTTTGGCTACCTTGCCGTCACCACATTTTGGAAGTCGTATTAAAAAGTGCCTTTCAAGTTAAGATGGGAAAACCCGAAAGCCCAAATGTAAAAATATTTGAGCAATTTAAAAATACATGGGGAAATATAAACCAAAATAATTATCAGTCTGGAATGGAAGATAATGATGTCAAAAAATATTTAACAGCAGATAAAGATAAAATAATTGAATTTGTGAACGATGCGATCAAAACTAAACAGCCAAGAGATGATTACAGGGAGTTTCTTGAGCTAACACTAATATTTCTTGGCGTGACTCCACCTATTCGCAATGCAGCTTTTTGTGCCCCTGGGGCTGTCCACCACGCGAGATGGAAGGCAAAAGCTATATACTGCTTACAAATTTTTTTATTTCGACGTGAATTTGATTTGGGAGTAAAAGATAGGAAAGCTTTACGTAAAACATGTATTTTTATTGTTTCAATATATGTTGAGATGTGGTTCTCTGCCTCTTCTGCTGCTCAAGCACCATACAAAGATTTCCAGCCTTTGAAAAAACTGGATTCTTTTAAAAAAAATTGATGCTGATATATCTCAAGTTGCATTACACAAATTTAAAAACCACTTATGGTACTTGAGTCCTGAATGTGTCGCTTTAGCATTTTTTGATAACAGTGTTTCTTTTGAGTCGAAAAAAGAGATGGTGAAAGCATTGAGTCGTGAGGCTTTAGATGAAGACGTAAAACGCGCCTCAATTCAAAATTTAAATGTTATGCAGGTTATCGAAGGCGGAATGGATCAGTTCATTTCTTCTGGGACAAACAATTTTTTTCTTCGCTTTAAAATCAATACAGCATTTTTGAAAAATGATCCAACTTCATGGCCTGCGGATAATAATTTTAAAACTGGTCTTCAAATTGTTAATGACATTAACGTGGTAAACGATACAGCTGAACGAGCGGTGAAATTGATGCAAGACTACAACCCAATGCTCACAAAAGACGAGGAACAAAAACAATATTTATTGCAAGTAGTCAAAAACTATCAAAAACAATTCCCTTTAAGCACGAAGGAGATTTTATCACAAAACTTTTTATAATTACACCATTTAATAAAACAAATAATCACCAGGCAAAGAATGCGAAGATATGTAAAAATTTCACTGTTATTTTTTAATTTGTTTTTTTTTGTGTATTAAATATTAATGTTAAAGAAAATTAATACAGAGCAACAATGTTCATCAGATATAGCCCTAGAATATTTGTAAATAAGGTTTTTCTGTAAAATAAATATTACTAAAGTAATGAACAATTAAAGCGAGCCATAGTGAGAAAAATAGCATTTTTAGCAAACTTTGTGGTCTCAAGGCACGCCAAATAATTATGCAAACGATCTAAAATTTTTTATATATTTTTTTTTACTGCTCCCGTTCTGTCATCCAATGTTCATGTTTTTAACACTGTGGTCGACTTTTCCAAAAAGACTGTGTAAAAAAAATCTTGGGATCTCGAAGAACATCCCAGAGGCAGCAACATGTCCCCATTCGGACAAATTTTTCGAGAAGCACTACAAGTGAACCACTCACAGGGATTGATTTCGCAGGCCCCTTTGGCATAAAATCGTTTTCAGGTAGGGCGTGTAAAGTAACAAATGGTTATGTATGCGTGTTTGTTTGCAGTTTTCTGATTTGTCGACATCCACCTTTCTGGCTGCGTTTAATCGATTTGTCGGTCGCTGCGGTTATCCGAATATGATTCTTTCAGACAATGGTTCAAACTTTGCCGGCGCGGTCTGAGAGTTCGAATACGATTTTAAGATTTTTCTTCCTGAATGTCAAGTTTCGGTAAATTCTGGCTTTTCCTTTCAGGGACTTACGTGGCTCCACATATGAGGGCCTCTGGAAAGCTGCTGTAAAGAGTTTTAAGGTACTTTTTCGCAAACACTGCAATGGACTCAAATATACTTTTAAAGAATTTTCTACTGTTTTGGCTAGGATCGAGTCCTGCCTTAACTCGCGGCCATTATGTCCGATGACCCAAAATTTTAATGTTTTAGCCGCCTTAACTCCGGGTCACTTCTTAATTGGGACTTCTATTCTTGCTCCACCGGAGCCCGTAATACATATATGACGAGAATCTGGACATCGTAAATAGGTTTCGCAAGGTTCAGGCCCTCACCTCCTTCTAAGTCCCCATCAAAGATATAATTTGAAGGGGTCACAGCAGAATTGAAAGAAACCGATTTAGTTGTAATGAACAAATGCACTCAAACGCCATGTATCACTTCCAGGATGAATACGCCCGACGCGACCTAATTTCCACAAGGTAGAGGGTCGCAGATGTACGTACGGAAAATGGTATTTTGCGCCGACCTATATCGATATAGGTTACTTTAACTAATTAATAGCACTATTTGTCCTTATAATTGTTGTTTTGTGTTTCGTGGCACTTGTATGTTTCTCGTTGCTCGCACCTTTTGTTCTATCATTTACAGCAAAAACATGGAACATCTACCTTTTGCAAACGGCCTGACTGACTACGAGGATCTCATGGACATTAACGATGAGGATGGGTTGCTCGAAGGCAGTGGTGATGATGAGGGTGTCCCCCAATCCCGCGACTGCCGGTTCTATGTACCGGATTGACCCGAAACTCTTCGGCCAGGGGCAGTCACCTCAACAATATATGTTTTTTGTTCGTCCATTTTTTCGTCGTGGGAGCAGCACTTCCCGGAATGCCTGCTCCGAATACTACTGGTCCGAGCCGGGATCGAACAAAACCCCGGACCTTGGATCTGCTCGGTTTGTCAGAACCGAATACACCATCGTGCTACGTCTGTAAGGTGTAATCGTTGCATGGAGTGGCTGCACTTCAGGAGCTGTTCAGGTCTGAACCACATCAGGGAGTATAGCGAAGCAGACTTTGTTGCCTCATGCTGTATCAACGAAGTTAGCAGTGGGTCTCTGGATTTGGTGTTATCATCGTCGTCTGCATTTTCGTCGTCGTCGTCATCATCATCATCTAACTACGAGACTCCCCCGCAGTCGCCCTCGCAACAGCATTAACACATACAGCATCTTACACCACAGATTGCTGTTGCCACTCCTGACAGTGCATCAATCTTGCAATTTAATTGTAATGGCCTACGCAACAAAATCAGTGAGGTCATAGAATTTATGAATCGGAGAAACATCATGGTCGCCGCGATCCAAGAAACTAAGCTGAATGCCACCTGCAGCCTGCACAGTTGTGACGGATACAACGTGCTACGTAAGGATCGCACCAGAAGTGGTGGTGCGGGACTTGCTTTCCTGTTACACCATTCTGTGCAGTACAGACCTATTTCGCCTGAGCTTGACTCTAGAGACCCATACATGGAATGTATGGGGGTAGCAGTCAAGTCTGGAACTGCCGAAATAGAGCTGTACAACGTATACATCCCGCCGGTTGGTAGCTGTGCCCCGCGTTATCTGCCAGACATTAGCAATTTGCTACAAGGCAATAACCGCTTGGTCCTAGGAGACTTTAATGCTCACCACGAACTGTGGCATTCTCTCCTAGACAACGACCAGAGGGGCATAGCTTTGGCAGAGCAAATAGATAGCTCTACGTTCTGCACAGTGAATGAGGACGCCCCCACGCGGATTATGGGTGATTGCCATAGTTCGCCAGACATCACTTTGGCATCGCCTGGCCTGATCAACGACGTCACCTGGCAACCCGTCATCTCACTAGGATCGGACCACCTTCCCATAATTCTCTCCATTAATAGACCACCCGATTTCATAACCTCTGAACGCCGTACGTTTCTCAATCAAAAAAAGGCTGATTGGGAGGCCTTCAGAGAAGCCACCAACCGCAGCTTTAATAATCTAGCTATTCCGTCGGACGTTCGGGTAGCCGAGAAAAAGTTCCGGGCCATCATCAACGCAGCAGCCGCTCGCAATATCCCTGCTGGTCGAATACCCGAAGTACGACCAAACTTCCCAGCAGGGGCAGCGGGACTCGCAGACGAGCGTGATGACATTCGTCGCTCCAACCCTACTGACCCTAGAATTAGGGATCTCAACTCCGAGATCAGTAGGTTGGTCAACGAATATAAGCGGAACAAATGGCTAGACCACTTAAAGCAGTGCAACTTGAGTTCCGGAATTGGTAAGTTGTGGACAACGGTCAAATCACTCTCTAACCCTGTAAGGAAGGATGATCGGACAGCTGTCACGTTCGGTGATAGAACAGTGACAGATCCGAAGCGGTGCGCGTGTTATTTTAACCGGCTTTTTATTGAGCACCCAGAGAGTGATAAGGCGAAAAGGAGAGTATTGCGTCGTATCCGCGCTCTCCGAGTCGAAGAGGCACCACCACAATTTACCGTTGGCGAAGTTGCCCATGTCATCCGCAGCGCAAAGTCATCAAAGACGCTAGGTCCGGACGGAATCTCAATGCTGATGTTAAAGCACTTGGATACCCCGGGAGTAGAGTACATGACCAAAGTGCTCAATCTGTCGCTAGCCACTCACGAAGTTCCCGATGCCTGGAAAATGGGCAGAGTGGTCCCGCTACTGAAGCCAGGCAAAGACGCAAGTAAAGGAGATTCGTACAGGCCGATCTCCTTGCTTTCTCCAGTAGCAAAGACGCTTGAAGCACTGCTCCTCCCCAGCCTGATCGAACACTTTCTTAGTGCTGATCATCAGCATGGATTCCGCAAGCAGCACAGCACAACAACTGCTTTACACGCCATCACCACACGTATAAGTCGCGGCCTTAACCAGAACAAGCCTAACGACAGGACGGTCCTCGTGGCTCTTGACCTCACAAAAGCCTCCGACACGGTCAATCATGCCACTCTGTTCGAGGACATTGAAGAAACGTCCCTTCCGCCCAGTTTGAAACGTTGGGTCGTAAACTATATGTGTGGGCGCCAGTCATATGTAGAATTTAGAGACAGAAAGTCGAAGCCCCGTAGAGTTAAACAAGGAGTTCCCCAGGGTGGAGTTTTATCCCCGGCTCTGTTTAACCTCTACCTCTCTAAAATTCCTGCACCACCAGACGGCGTTGAAATTGTGTCGTACGCTGACGATTGCACAATTCTGGCGTCAGGACCTAAAGTGGATGACATTTGCGAGAAAATCAACTATTACCTCACTGACTTAGCACGTTTCTTCACTGCGAGGAATATGAAAGTATCTGCCTCCAAATCATCAGCCACACTGTTTACTGCTTGGACCGCAGAGGTGCGGTAGTCACTCAATGTGAAAGTCGATGACGTCAACATCCCGACCACCAACTACCCCAAAATCCTTGGGGTCACATTGGACAGCCTTTTTAGATCCTCTGCACATGCTACAGCTATCTGCGATAAACTCAAAAGTAGGAACAAGGTCCTCAAGTCACTTGCCGGCAGTACTTGGGGAGCCGACAAAGAAACCTTGTTGACCTCTTACAAAGCGATAGGTCGGTCTGTAGCAAACTACGCAGCACCTGTATGGTCGGCGAACGTGAGTACGACGCAGTGGAAGAAAATTCAGACATGCCAGAATGCCGCCCTTAGAACATCAACAGGGTGTCTTCTTATGTCCTCTGAGGACCATCTACATGAGGAGACGAAGGTCCTTACCGTGCGCAGACACAATTTCCTGTTGTCTAAGCAATACCTGCTAGGGTGTTTTCGCAGCAGTCATCCTAACCACCATCTCTTGAACAGGATGCCTCCACCCAGGCAGATCAGGAACGATCTTCATGATCTAGAGAGAGAGGTCCAGCGGTATAAGAGAGAACCTTTAGATCATCGAAACTATCAGGCAGGTTTGAACAACATTCACGCCGATGATGTCGCAGCAGCAGTATCCAGCTACCGTATGAATGCAGTGCTAGGGGAACATCCCCCGGAGATTTCACCTGAGGAGAAGGTACTACCTCGGCAGACGCGCGTAGTTCTGGCGCAGCTGAGATCCGGATGGTGCAGCCGCCTCAATTCTTACTGGGCACGAATTGATGCTAACGTTCCGGACATCTGTCCCGCCTACCATCAGGGACTACATGATGTACTGCACCTCTTCAATTGTCCGGCCAAGCCCACTCAGCTGACCCCCAGGTCTCTGTGGACGCATCCAGTTCAAATGGCGCGTTTCCTACACCTGGATATCGAAGCAGATCCCCCATAGACGAACAAGACCTCAAAATAAATATATTGTTGTTACAACAACAACATGAGGGTCTCCCCGCTCCTTCTGAAACAAGACACAAATACCACATATCGAATCAGACGCTCATGTACTTTTGGATCATGATGTCGGCGTTGTCATAGCTGCTGACCAGAATCTTGCGCATCTCCTGCTTGCCCCCTCTATGCAAGCAGTTTTAGTTCCTAAGGATGCTGACTCCGGGAACGACGCGGGTTCGAGTGAATCGCGACATCCTTTTAAGCCTTCCTTAAATCGGGTATGTTTCCAGTGTACGCGTCGCCATTCAATACGGTTTTGTGAGCGCTTTCGTTAAAAGATCTCATCCGTAATGCCTTTTCTTCCGAAAGGTGCTGCGTAGGGTACTCTGGCCCATCTATGTAGTGCCACTTGCCGCATGATACTATGTAGGGTCCCCTTGACCCATTTAGTAAGTAAGTTTAAGTTACAACACCACATAGTGTAACAAGGTGGCCGGCAATGTTCAGTTCTAACTGCAGGCAACCCTGCCACTTGTTCCTTCATTGTGCGTTGGGAAATTTCTACTACTAGCTTTATACGACTTTGTGCGAATGTAGCGCAAAGGGTAGTAGAGACTATCCAAACGAGTAGTTGCCGCTGTCTCGCAGCATCTTATCGGTCGTTGTTTTCTTTAAGTTTTTTAAGTATTGTTCGTTATCAACTACCGCCACGATCGTGCGCTCACATCAACCATTATTTAATGTAAATAAATAAACGCAATTTTCTTTGCAACAAAATTATAATTATTCTCGTTTTTCTTTTTCCGCTCAAAACCCCTTTGGCGTATACGGCCAATTGATATGCACATTGATAAGCCTTATACTGGTGGCTATGGTAGTACTAATGACGGCAACACTTTCTGAAATTACAGGCATTGATAAAGAACTCATTTTTAATTTAAAAGTACTGTTAATATGTTTATCATGTCAGCTTTCTTTAGATTCGAGTAAATTAGAGATTTTTATTTTCAAACGGCCACAATGTTATTGCAGAAGTATCCATCTACCAATAACAGCTACTGTACATAATGTTCTTGTACATTCGCGGCAAATCAATAAGTCGACTTTGCTTTCAGTCGGATTATTCTAAATTGCGCCATTATAATACATATATCTGATAGATTGCTTCATAGCCGTTTTTAATCGAGCATTGGACACATCAGATCCTAATAGTTCCAGCCTTTCGTTCAATAAACGCATCAAGCAGCAGATGAAATCAAAGCTTCCACCAGAAGTGATAGCATTACTGAGACCAAAGAAGCAAAATTTTCTGGAAAATTGCCAAACAGACGAAGAAAATTACGAAAGCATAGATGAAGATAAAGAATGGAGAGTTGTGGCATTTTGAAACCATATTTTTTAAATGTAGTTGACGATTTTTTTTTAATAAAATCCTTTTAACTACACAACTTTGTTAGTTACTTCTTTAAATTTGTAAGAAAAATTTCTACTGCTATAGTTCAAAGTTAGGGTACACAAGAAGAAAAAATGATTGAAAACAGTTTAGAACACCATATAATCTATCAAATATAAAAATCATTAAAAATCATTTTTGATGCGAGAACAAATAACGCTGGAAACACGTTTTTTTAAGTCAAATTTAATAATGTATTTTTGAGTGTAGAATAATAAACTCTAAAAACTTCCAAAAGTCATGTCAAAAAAGATTTTTCAAATTTGTCCAGACGTTTGGTTGTAATTACTTTTGGCCAAAAATTTTTTGGTGAAATTTCCTATAGGGCATACCACAAAACAAATATTCGACTAATAATTTGGGGCTTTTCCAAATTTCTCTTAAGCATTGCATTGTGTACAAGCTAATAAGATCAGAATTGTTGTTGATTGTCGTAGAGGGAAGGAAAAGTTAGTAAGATAAGTTAAAGCAAACACATCACCGTCTGGTAGACGCACGTTTCGTCGTAGCTGTGTCACTACGCCAACAAGGTCTCAGCTCGTTTAACGATCTACACATATGACACATTGCTTGATTTTGCATATGCGAAGTATTACTCGTATTTGCCGAAGAGTGAGAACACAAACGAACAACGATGTTATTAATACAATGAAGGCGGGTTCTCCTTTTGTTACATTGTTTGAGTTTTTTGGTATGTAGTGATCATTTGTTGTTATTATTTTTGAAAGAGTGAATTATCCCGCAAGCTAATAAGATCAGGTTTGTTATTATATATATATATATATATATATATATATATATATATATATATATATATATATATATATATATATATATATATATATATATATATATATATATATATATATATATATATATATATATATATATATATATATATATATATATATATATATATATATATATATATATATATATATATATATATATATATATATATATATATATATATATATATATATATATATATATATATATATATATATATATATATATATATATATATATATATATATATATATATATATATATATATATATATATATATATATATATATATATATTTGCTTACTTGTAAAATAATAAAAGCAAAATCATGTTTAAATAAAAGACAAATTGAGATCAATTATGTATTACTGATTTTTTCTTCGTTGTATTCGAAAAATTAAAAAAATATGTGTGCAAATGTAAACAAACAAACACAAACGTCACTTTAAAACACTGTTAAAGTAGGGTCGAAAGAATATTAAAATAGACACATTTAATAATGGTTTACAAAACGATTATTAAGCTAATAATCGTTTATGAATACAGTTTTCACACATTAAGCTTAACAATCGTTTGTAAAGCTGTTTTAAATTTTTATGAATACGGCTGTAAAACTCGATTGTAATCCAGGATTTGTACTAATATGGCTACTACAAATTACTGCTGCTAATTTTACTCTGTAAAACGTGTAGGGCTGCAGATCACTATTCAGAACAAACGGACTGACTATGTGAATATACCAATCATCCTATAATAGAGGGTATACAAATAACGGTCTTCGAAATATCATTAAAAAATTTGTTTTTACACTTTGGTCACCAACTTTAAAATTTATTTGCTCTTTCCATGATGTGTTTGCTTTAACTTCGCTTACAAACTTTTTCTTCCCTCTATGACAAACAATAACAAACCTGATCTTATTAGCTTGCGGGATAATTCACTCTTTCAAAAATAATAACAACAAATGATCACTACATACCAAAAAACTCAAACAATGTAACAAAAGAAGAACCCGCCTTCATTGTATTAATAACATCGTTGTTCGTTTGTGTTCTCACTCTTCGGCAAATACGAGTAATACTTCGCATATGCAAAATCAAGCAATGTGTCATATGTGTAGATCGTTAAACGAGCTGAGACCTTGTTGGCGTAGTGACACAGCAACGACGAAACGTGCGTCTACCAGACGGTGATGTGTTTGCTTTAACTTATCTTACTAACTTTTCCTTCCCTCTACGACAATCAACAACAATTCTGATCTTATTAGCTTGTACACAATGCAATGCTTAAGAGAAATCTGGAAAAGCCACAAATTATTAGTCGAATATTTGTTTTGTGGTATGCCCTATCGAAAAGCCGTGCATTTAATTATATCTGTGGTGGAAGCAGTCGGTCTTAAAGTACAAAACTATATTATAAATAAAACGTCTATACATAATGCAAGGGAAAAAATACGAGCAGAACAGTTCAAAAATATAAAGGAACGTTTCAACAAGAACGAACTTGGTGCAATTTGTTTGCTCTGGGACGGAAAGCTGTTACCAGCTCTTACTGGGAATGAAAAAGTTGACAGACTTCCAGTCATAATTTCATGCGGGCGTACGGAGCAACTACTTGAAGTGCCCGCACTTAAAAGTGGAACTGGCAGAGAGCAGGCGTCTGCTGTTTGTAAAGCTATATTTAAATGGGGACTTGAAGATCATATAAAAGCCTTGGTGTTCGATACAACTGCCGTAAATACAGGCCGTTTTAATGAAACCTGTACGACTATTGAACACAGTCTTCAAAAGCAGCTTCTTTGGCTACCTTGCCGTCACCACATTTTGGAAGTCGTATTAAAAAGTGCCTTTGAAGTTAAGATGGGAAAACCCGAAAGCCCAAATGTAAAAATATTTGAGCAATTTAAAAATACATGGGGAAATATAAACCAAAATAATTATCAGTCTGGAATGGAAGAAATAAATATTTAACAGCAGATAAAGATAAAATAATTGAATTTGTGAACGATGCGATCAAAACTAAACAGCCAAGAGATGATTACAGGGAGTTTCTTGAGCTAACACTAATATTTCTTGGCGTGACTCCACCTATTCGCAATGCAGCTTTTTGTGCCCCTGGGGCTGTCCACCACGCGAGATGGAAGGCAAAAGCTATATACTGCTTACAAATTTTTTTATTTCGACGTGAATTTGATTTGGGAGTAAAAGATAGGAAAGCTTTACGTAAAATATGTATTTTTATTGTTTCAATATATGTTGAGATGTGGTTCTCTGCCTCTTCTGCTGCTCAAGCACCATACAAAGATTTCCAGCCTTTGAAAAAACTGGATTCTTTTAAAAAAATTGATGCTGATATATCTCAAGTTGCATTACACAAATTTAAAAACCACTTATGGTACTTGAGTCCTGAATGTGTCGCTTTAGCATTTTTTGATAACAGTGTTTCTTTTGAGTCGAAAAAAGAGATGGTGAAAGCATTGAGTCGTGAGGCTTTAGATGAAGACGTAAAACGCGCCTCAATTCAAAATTTAAATGTTATGCAGGTTATCGAAGGCGGAATGGATCAGTTCATTTCTTCTGGGACAAACAATTTTTTTCTTCGCTTTAAAATCAATACAGCATTTTTGAAAAATGATCCAACTTCATGGCCTGCGGATAATAATTTTAAAACTGGTCTTCAAATTGTTAATGACATTAACGTGGTAAACGATACAGCTGAACGAGCGGTGAAATTGATGCAAGACTACAACCCAATGCTCACAAAAGACGAGGAACAAAAACAATATATATTGCAAGTAGTCAAAAACTATCAAAAACAATTCCCTTTAAGCACGAAGGAGATTTTATCACAAAACTTTTTATAATTACACCATTTAATAAAACAAATAATCACCAGGCAAAGAATGCGAAGATATGTAAAAATTTCACTGTTATTTTTTAATTTGTTTTTTTTTTTGTGTATTAAATATTAATGTTAAAGAAAATTAATACAGAGCAACAATGTTCATCAGATATAGCCCTAGAATATTTGTAAATAAGGTTTTTCTGTAAAATAAATATTACTAAAGTTATAAACAATTAAAGCGAGCCATAGTGAGAAAAATAGCATTTTTAGCAAACTTTGTGGTCTCAAGGCACGCCAAATAATTATGCAAACGATCTAAAATTTTTTATATATTTTTTTTTTACTGCTCCCGTTCTGTCATCCAATGTTCATGTTTTTAACACTGTGGTCGACTTTTCCAAAAAGACTGTGTAAAAAAAATCTTGGGATCTCGAAGAACATCCCAGAGGCAGCAACATGTCCCCATTCGGACAAATTTTTCAAGAAGCACTACAAGTGAACCACTCACAGGGATTGATTTCGCAGGCCCCTTTGGCATAAAATCGTTTTCAGGTAGGGCGTGTAAAGTAAGAAATGGTTATGTATGCGTGTTTGTTTGCAGTTTTCTGATTTGTCGACATCCACCTTTCTGGCTGCGTTTAATCGATTTGTCGGTCGCTGCGGTTATCCGAATATGATTCTTTCAGACAATGGTTCAAACTTTGCCGGTGCGGTCTGAGAGTTCGAATACGATTTTAAGATTTTTCTTCCTGAATGTCAAGTTTCGGTAAATTCTGGCTTATCCTTTCAGGGACTTACGTGGCTCCACATATGAGGGGCCTCTGGAAAGCTGCCTGCTGTAAAGAGTTTTAAGGTACTTTTTCGCAAACACTGCAATGGACTCAAAATATACTTTTAAAGAATTTTCTACTGTTTTGGCTAGGATCGAGTCCTGCCTTAACTCGCGGCCATTATGTCCGATGACCCAAAATTTTAATGTTTTAGCCGCCTTAACTCCGGGTCACTTCTTAATTGGGACTTCTATTATTGCTCCACCGGAGCCCGTAATATATGACGAGAATCTGGACATCGTAAATAGGTTTCGCAAGGTTCAGGCCCTCACCTCCTTCTAAGTCCCCATCAAAGATATAATTTGAAGGGTTCACAGCAGAATTGAAAGAAACCGATTTAGTTGTAATGAACAAATGCACTCAAACGCCATGTATCACTTCCAGGATGAATACGCCCGACGCGACCTAATTTCCACAAGGTAGAGGGTCGCAGATGTACGTACGGAAAATGGTATTTTGCGCCGACCTATATCGATATAGGTTACTTTAACTAATTAATAGCACTATTTGTCCTTATAATTGTTGTTTTGTGTTTCGTGGCACTTGTATGTTTCTCGTTGCTCGCACCTTTTGTTCTATCATTTACAGCAAAAACATGGAACATCTACCTTTTGCAAACGGCCTGACTGACTACGAGGATCTCATGGACATTAACGATGAGGATGGGTTGCTCGAAGGCAGTGGTGATGATGAGGGTGTCCCCAATCCGCGACTGCCGGTTCTATGTACCGGATTGACCCGAAACTCTTCGGCCAGGGGCAGTCACCTCAACAATATATGTTTTTTTGTTCGTCCATTTTTTCGTCGTGGGAGCAGCACTTCCCGAATGCCTGCTCCGATACTACTGGTCCGAGCCGGGATCGAACAAAACCCCGGACCTTGATCTGCTCGGTTTGTCAGACCGAATACACCATCGTGCTACGTCTGTAAGGTGTAATCGTTGCATGGAGTGGCTGCACTTCAGGAGCTGTTCAGGTCTGAACCACATCAGGGAGTATAGCGAAGCAGACTTTGTTGCCTCATGCTGTATCAACGAAGTTAGCAGTGGGTCTCTGGATTTGGTGTTATCATCGTCGTCTGCATTTTCGTCGTCGTCGTCATCATCATCATCTAACTACGAGACTCCCCCGCAGTCGCCCTCGCAACAGCATCAACACACAGCATCTTACACCACAGATTTGCTGTTGCCACTCCTGACAGTGCATCAATCATGCAATTTAATTGTAATGGCCTACGCAACAAAATCAGTGAGGTCATAGAATTTATGAATCGGAGAAACATCATGGTCGCCGCGATCCAAGAAACTAAGCTGAATGCCACCTGCAGCCTGCACAGTTGTGACGGATACAACGTGCTACGTAAGGATCGCACCAGAAGTGGAGGTGCGGGACTTGCTTTCCTGTTACAACCATTCTGTGCAGTACAGACCTATTTCGCCTGAGCTTGACTCTAGAGACCCATACATGGAATGTATGGGGGTAGCAGTCAAGTCTGGACACTGCCGAAATAGAGCTGTACAACGTATACATCCCGCCGGTTGGTAGCTGTGCCCCGCGTTATCTGCCAGACATTAGCAATTTGCTACAAGGCAATAACCGCTTGGTCCTAGGGAGACTTTAATGCTCACACGAACTGTGGCATTCTCTCCTAGACAACGACCAGAGGGGCATAGCTTTGGCAGAGCAAATTGATAGCTCTACGTTCTGCACAGTGAATGAGGACGCCCCCACGCGGATTATGGGCGATTGCCATAGCTCGTCAAGACATCACTTTAGCATCGCCTGGCCTGATCACGACGTCACCTGGCAACCCGTCATCTCACTAGGATCGAACCACCTTCCCATAATTCTCTCCATTAATAGACCACCCGATTTCATAACCTCTGAACGCCGTACGTTTCTCAATCAAAAAAGGCTGATTGGGAGGCCTTCAGAGAAGCCACCAACCGCAGCTTTAATAATCTAGCTATTCCGTCGGACGTTCGGGTAGCCGAGAAAAAGTTCCGGGCCATCATCAACGCAGCAGCCGCTCGCAATATCCCTGCTGGTCGAATACCCGAAGTACGACCAAACTTCCCAGCAGAGGCAGCAGGACTCGCAGACGAGCGTGATGACATTCGTCGCTCCAACCCTACTGACCCTAGAATTAGGGATCTCAACTCCGAGATCAGTAGGTTGGTCAACGAATATAAGCGGAACAAATGGCTAGACCACTTAAAGCAGTGCAACTTGAGTTCCGGAATTGGTAAGTTGTGGACAACGGTCAAATCACTCTCTAACCCTGTAAGGAAGGATGATCGGACAGCTGTCACGTTCGGTGATAGAACAGTGACAGATCCGAAGCGGTGCGCGTGTTATTTTAACCGGCTTTTTATGAGCACCCAGAGAGTGATAATGCGAAAAGGAGAGTATTGCGTCGTATCCGCGCTCTCCGAGTCGAAGAGGCACCACCACAATTTACCGTTGGCGAAGTTGCCCATGTCATCCGCAGCGCAAAGTCATCAAAGACGCTAGGTCCGGACGGAATCTCAATGCTGATGTTAAAGCACTTGGATACCCCGGGAGTAGAGTACATGACCAAAGTGCTCAATCTGTCGCTAGCCACTCACGAAGTTCCCGATGCCTGGAAAATGGGCAGAGTGGTCCCGCTACTGAAGCCAGGCAAAGACGCAAGTAAAGGAGATTCGTACAGGCCGATCTCCTTGCTTTCTCCAGTAGCAAAGACGCTTGAAGCACTGCTCCTCCCCAGCCTGATCGAACACTTTCTTAGTGCTGATCATCAGCATGGATTCCGCAAGCAGCACAGCACAACAACTGCTTTACACGCCATCACCACACGTATAAGTCGCGGCCTTAACCAGAACAAGCCTAACGACAGGACGGTCCTCGTGGCTCTTGACCTCACAAAAGCCTTCGACACGGTCAATCATGCCACTCTGTTCGAGGACATTGAAGAAACGTCCCTTCCGCCCAGTTTGAAACGTTGGGTCGTAAACTATATGTGTGGGCGCCAGTCATATGTAGAATTTAGAGACAGAAAGTCGAAGCCCCGTAGAGTTAAACAAGGAGTTCCCCAGGTGGAGTTTTATCCCCGGCTCTGTTTAACCTCTACCTCTCTAAAATTCCTGCACCACCAGACGGCGTTGAAATTGTGTCGTACGCTGACGATTGCACAATTCTGGCGTCAGGACCTAAAGTGGATGACATTTGCGAGAAAATCAACTATTACCTCACTGACTTAGCACGTTTTTTCACTGCGAGGAATATGAAAATATCCGCCTCCAAATCATCAGCCACACTGTTTACTGCTTGGACCGCAGAGGTGCGGTTGTCACTCAATGTGAAAGTCGATGACGTCAACATCCCGACCACCAACTACCCCAAAATCCTTGGGGTCACATTGGACAGCCTTTTAGATCCTCTGCACATGCTACTGCTATCTGCGATAAACTCAAAAGTAGGAACAAGGTCCTCAAGTCACTTGCCGGCAGTACTTGGGGAGCCGACAAAGAACCTTGTTGACCTCTTACAAAGCGATAGGTCGGTCTGTAGCAAACTACGCAGCACCTGTATGGTCGGCGAACGTGAGTACGACGCAGTGGAAGAAAAATTCAGACATGCCAGAATGCCGCCCTTAGAACATCAACAGGGTGTCTTCTATGTCCTCTGAGGACCATCTACATGAGGAGACGAAGGTCCTTACCGTGCGCAGACACAATTTCCTGTTGTCTAACCAATACCTGCTAGGGTGTTTTCGCAGCAGTCATCCTAACCACCATCTCTTGAACAGGATGCCTCCACCCAGGCAGATCAGGAACGATCTTCATGATCTAGAGAGAGAGGTCCAGCGGTATAAGAGAGAACCTTTAGATCATCGAAACTATCAGGCAGGTTTGAACAACATTCACGCCGATGATGTCGCAGCAGCAGTATCCAGCTACCGTATGAATGCAGTGCTAGGGGAACATCCCCCGGAGATTTCACCTGAGGAGAAGGTACTACCTCGGCAGACGCGCGTGGTTCTGGCGCAGCTGAGATCCGGATGGTGCAGCCGCCTCAATTCTTACTGGGCACGAATTGATGCTAACGTTCCGGACATCTGTCCCGCCTGCCATCAGGGACCACATGATGTACTGCACCTCTTCAATTGTCCGGCCAAGCCCACTCAGCTGACCCCCAGGTCTCTGTGGACGCATCCAGTTCAAATGGCGCGTTTTCTTCACCTGGATATCGAAGCAGATCCCCCATAGACGAACAAGACCTCAAAATAAATATATTGTTGTTACAACAACAACAACATGAGGGTGTCCCCGCTCCTTCTGAAACAAGACACAAATACCACATATCGAATCAGACGCTCATGTACTTTTGGATCATGATGTCGGCGTTGTCATAGCTGCTGACCAGAATCTTGCGCATCTCCTGCTTGCCCCCTCTATGCAAGCAGTTTTAGTTCCTAAGGATGCTGACTCCGGGAACGACGCGGGTTCGAGTGAATCGCGACATCCTTTTAAGCCTTCCTTAAATCGGGTATGTTTCCAGTGTACGCGTCGCCATTCAATACGGTTTTGTGAGCGCTTTCGTTAAAAGATCTCATCCGTAATGCCTTTTCTTCCGAAAGGTGCTGCGTAGGGTACTCTGGCCCATCTATGTAGTGCCACTTGCCGCATGATACTATGTAGGGTCCCCTTGACCCATTTAGTAAGTAAGTTTAAGTTACAACACCACATAGTGTAACAAGGTGGCCGGCAATGTTCAGTTCTAACTGCAGGCAACCCTGCCACTTGTTCCTTCATTGTGCGTTGGGAAATTTCTACTACTAGCTTTATACGACTTTGTGCGAATGTAGCGCAAAGGGTAGTAGAGACTATCCAAACTAGTAGTTGCCGCTGTCTCGCAGCATCTTATCGGTCGTTGTTTTCTTAAGTTTTTTAAGTATTGTTCGTTATCAACTACCGGCACGATCGTGCGCTCACATCAACCATTATTTAATGTAAATAAATAAACGCAATTTTCTTTGCAACAAAATTATAATTATTCTCGTTTTTCTTTTTCCGCTCAAAACCCCTTTGGCGTATACGGCCAATTGATATGCACATTGATAAGCCTTATACTGGTGGCTATGGTAGTACTAATGACGGCAACACTTTCTGAAATTACAGGCATTGATAAAGAACTCATTTTTAATTTAAAAGTACTGTTAATATGTTTATCATGTCAGCTTTCTTTAGATTCGAGTAAATTAGAGATTTTTATTTTCAAACGGCCACAATGTTATTGCAGAAGTATCCATCTACCAATAACAGCTACTGTACATAATGTTCTTGTACATTCGCGGCAAATCAATAAGTCGACTTTGCTTTCAGTCGGATTGTTCTAAATTGCGCCATTATAATACATATATCTGATAGATTGCTTCATAGCCGTTTTTAATCGAGCATTGGACACATCAGATCCTAATAGTTCCAGCCTTTCGTTCAATAAACGCATCAAGCAGCAGATGAAATCAAAGCTTCCACCAGAAGTGATAGCATTACTGAGACCAAAGAAGCAAAATTTTCTGGAAAATTGCCAAACAGACGAAGAAAATTACGAAAGCATAGATGAAGATAAAGAATGGAGAGTTGTGGCATTTTGAAACCATATTTTTTAAATGTAGTTGACGATTTTTTTTTAATAAAATCCTTTTAACTACATAACTTTGTTAGTTACTTCTTTAAATTTGTAAGAAAAATTTCTACTGCTATAGTTCAAAGTTAGGGTACACAAGAAGAAAAAATGATTGAAAACAGTTTAGAACACCATATAATCTATCAAATATAAAAATCATTTTTGATGCGAGAACAAATAACGCTGGAAACACGTTTTTTTAAGTCAAATTTAATAATGTATTTTTGAGTGTAGAATAATAAACTCTAAAAACTTCCAAAAGTCATGTCAAAAAATATTTTTCAAATTTGTCCAGACGTTTGGTTGTAATTACTTTTGGCCAAAAATTTTTTGGTGAAATTTCCTATAGGGCATACCACAAAACAAATATTCGACTAATAATTTGGGGCTTTTCCAGATTTCTCTTAAGCATTGCATTGTGTACAAGCTAATAAGATCAGAATTGTTGTTGATTGTCGTAGAGGGAAGGAAAAGTTAGTAAGATAAGTTAAAGCAAACACATCACCGTCTGGTAGACGCACGTTTCGTCGTTGCTGTGTCACTACGCCAACAAGGTCTCAGCTCGTTTAACGATCTACACATATGACACATTGCTTGATTTTGCATATGCGAAGTATTACTCGTATTTGCCGAAGAGTGAGAACACAAACGAACAACGATGTTATTAATACAATGAAGGCGGGTTCTCCTTTTGTTACATTGTTTGAGTTTTTTGGTATGTAGTGATCATTTGTTGTTATTATTTTTGAAAGAGTGAATTATCCCGCAAGCTAATAAGATCAGGTTTGTTATTATATATATAGGATAAAAAGTATATATATATAGTTAAATATATATATGATATAAATATATTTAAAGTAGTACAAGTATATATAACATATATTTTAATATATTTCTAGACTATATTTATATACCTATATATATAGATATTGTATATTCATATAGTCAGTATTTATGAATAGTGATATGAGCTCCTATACTTTACAGAGTAAATATATAGTATATATAATAGTAGTATCATATAGTATAATATATTACAATCGAGTTTTAGCTATTATAAATTTAAACAGCTTTACAAACGATTGTTAAGCTTAATGTGTGAAAACTGTATCATAACGATTATTAGCTTAATAATAGTTTAGTAAACCATTATTATATAGTGATTTTAATATTCTTTACCTACTTTAACAGTTTATAAGTGACGTTTATATTTTTTATATATATGCACACATATTTTTAATTTAGAATACAACGAAGAAAAATCAGTAATACATAATTGATCTCAATTGTCTTTTATTTAAATATGATTTTGCTTTTATTATTTTACAAGTAAATATATATATATATATATATATATATATATATATATAATATATATATATATATATATATATATATATATATATATATATATATATATATATATATATATATATATATATATATATA
>CAUPSE010000034.1:0-317933 GCA_963513945.1 Hydrotaea diabolus
ATCAAGCCGACAAAGAACTATCGGAAAGAGTTTGGGAAAGATTTAAGCCTTAAGATAGTCGAATTCGAGCAAAGATAAACGCATTTTTAGTTTAAAAACGCTAATGAAGACTAAAGTAAAACTTGGTTGGTATGGGAATAGAGAAGAGAATATCATAATTACTATATCATTTCAATTTATGTCGAATCATTTCAGAAAAGATATAAAATGATTGTCTATCATAAAAAGATTGCTAATAACAAAAGTGTAGTTCAAGGGGAGTGGTTTAATCAATATTGTAATTCAGAATTTACCTTTTGAATTACATTTACCTGGATATCAATTTTGCTGTCCCGGAACAAAGTTAGAAAAAAGACTTGAAAGGGGTGATAAGGGTATAAATATTTTGGATGAGGCATGTAAAGCTCATGATATTGTATAAACACAAAACAAAGATATAAACAAACGACATCAAGCTGACAAAGAACTAGCGGAAAGAGCTTGGGAAACAGTAAAGGCTAAAGATAGTCGAATTGGAGAAAAGATAAACGCATTTTTAGTTAAAAACGCTATGAAGACTAAAGTAAAACTTGGTATCGGAATAGAGAAGAGAAACCTAAAACAAAATGTCGAAAAACTATATTTAATACTGCAGTTAAAAGTGCAACTGATTTATTGTTGCATGTGATTCCCGTTTTGTACGGTTTAAGATAAAGTCCTTTTCCCATGGCTATACACTCCATTCGGTTGTTGTGTCGCACATTTTTCTCAAATTGTTGTTTTGCATTTTAACGGTCTTAATTGCTTTTGCGGTGGAAGATGCACCCAAAGTTAAAGCTCCCAATGCACCAATAGCTGACATAATAGGTATGAGAGGTAGAAATCCACCAACTTTTGGCACACGAATTACTCTAGGTATACTGACTTGAGATTTTGTACATTTAAACGATTTTCTAATCACCATTTGAGCTAGGCAAATAGCTCTGTTGATATCATGTGGTTTTTCTTTCTTTAGGACAACAGTTGCACGTTTAACTGCAGTATTACATATATTTTTTCGACATTTTGTTTTAGTTTTCTCTTCTCTATTCCCATACCAACCAAGTTTTACTTTAGTCTTCATTAGCGTTTTTAACTAAAAATGCGTTTATCTTTGCTCCAATTCGACTATCTTAAGGCTTAAATCTTTCCCAAACTCTTTCCGATAGTTCTTTGTTGGCTTGATTCATATATATATATATATATATATATATATATATATATATATATATATATATATATATATATATATATATATATATATATATATATATATATATATATATATATATATATATATATATATATATATATATATATATATATATATATATATATATATATATATATATATATATATATATATATATATATATATATATATATATATATATATATATATATATATATATATATATATATATATATATATATATATATATATATATATATATATATATATATATATATATATATATATATATATATATATATATATATATATATATATAACCGTTGAGTTGCATCATCTGCCAGAGTGTTAAGTCTTTTTGGGAGGTATATTATTTTTTCAGCTATCTTTAATGCGATTATAGCTCTGTACTTTGTAGATGTTCTGTAAGCTCCAGTTATGTTGTAGATTTTGTGTGGTTATTTCCTCAATGGTAAGAATTTTTTTAAAATTTAAAAAATTGAACGATGAAATTAATTCTGTATTTGAACTCATCATGGGAAACTTTATTCAAAACTATACAGTCTCTCCATATTTTACTCCCTATTTATATTGTGTGCTACCCAATGTGTACCATAACCGCTATTTGAGTCCAAATTAACTATTCCGCATTCTCTGCGTCTAGGTGTTTTCTGAAGTTTGTCCCCATATAGACTCCTCTAAAATGTGGTAAATGTTTTTTTTCCAAATTATCTTATATCGATGTCAGTCAGAGGTTTTTTGGGTAGCTGTTTTTTGATGATTTCTTGTTGCATGTGATTCCCGTTTTGTATGGTTTAAGATAAAGTCCTTTTCCCATGGCTATCCCCTCCATTCGGTTGTTGTGTCGCACATTTTTCTCAAATTGTTGTTTTGCATTTTAGTGGTCTTAATTGCTTTTGCGGTGGAAGATGCACCCGAAGTTAAAGCTCCCAATGCACCAAAAGCTGACATAATAGGTATACGAGGTAGAAATTTACCAACTTTTGGCACACGAATTACTCGATAGTACAGTTCGAGCGGCTTCAAAGTGCCAGAATTGCAACGAGTCTATAAGAAGAAACCACTTGAAAATATGTACAGCCGTATACACATTTGTGGCATTTATCACTCCCTGTTTGGACTAATGAATGAGAAGCATTCAAAATTTCTAACCAAGCAGACCCAAAACACTAAGGCAATCGATGAACACCTGACTAACCTGTTGAAAAACCAATCATCTATTCACGACATTATTTTGGACATAATTAAGCAGCAAAACTTTGTAGTATTTTCTAATATGAAGAAGTTAAACGGGTCGTTCTCAGCGGTGGAGAAGCAGCTTAATGCATTAACGGACCGGGATGCTGGTTTACATATGGTGACCATTATACTGGCATCCATGGAAGCCTTTGAAGAAGTGCAGAAAGATCTGATAGCGGTCATGGTCCACACGAAGGGAAGCTTCCTGTACGAACTGATGCCGGTTAAAAAGTTTATGAAGAAGATTCTAATGATGAAGTCATTAATAAGTAAGAAGCTGTGGTTAGCTACTGAGAACCCTGCGGATCTGCCAAGCTTCCATATCTGATGACGAGGACTACATCGGAGTTTATGCTTTTTAACATCAAGATTCCCTTTATAAATGAAAATGCGTTCACCGCATATGCCGTCAATACATTTCCTATACATCATGATGGTTTTTCTGCTAAAATACAGTCAACTAGCAGCTATATGCTTATAGGCGAAGGAAGAACGAAGTTCTATTATATGAATGAACCGGACTGGGCACACTGTCAGATGACGAATGATTTGATACTGTGTCCGCAGCTTTACCGATCTACAACACTCGAGAAACGGAAAGCTGCGAAGTCAAAATATTTTTGAAAGCAAGAGAAGTACAGAACAGCTGCAAATTTGAAAATAAAAATTGGCAGAGTTATTGGAAGCAACAACGGTCGCCAAAGACTTGTATTTTTCGATTCAGGCAAGGGTCGCCGGAGAATCAGTATGTATGAACAAACGACGTAATATTGTTCTCTAAGGCCAAGGATTGGTGAAAATGCAGCCAGACTGCTGTCTCAAAACAGCAGAAACAAATTTATGGGCGTATGATAAGTACAGCAACGATGTGGAGTATGTATTTCCCAGCATTAACTTATCGTCATATCTGCCATCATTGACGCACATCAAACTTAAGAATGACATGGAAGTCTACAAGTTTCCGGATATTCCATGGTCATGTACAATCCTGGGATTTCCTAATCATCTTGACACACACCATCTTACGCACTACGGTCTCAGTTTTGCTTATATGGATACTGAAGAAGATGTCCCAGATGTCGACAAAATACTTTCCAGCGCCATTGCACTACCTCGTTTAGGATAGGGTGGACTTAATCGTACTATATGTTTTATTTTTTAAATGTTTCATTAATAGATAAGGATCTTTTAAGGCGGGCAGAATGTACAGTTGCGTTGTCGGTCATTCGAAATAGATTACTAAATGCCACACACTAGGCCTGGTATAGACAAGATAATAACACTCTCTTAGTATTTTGTGTGTCGCCTGTCTGATACAGACAATGAGTCTGTGTGTGGGTATGTACCTGCACTTCTCGTATTTTGTCTGTCTGTTTGTGTGTATCTTCTAAGTTCTATTTCTTGTATGATCTTGACATTCTGTATGTATTTCAAATATGTGTATTATTGTTTTATGTATTGTTACCCTCATGGATTTACTCCTTCTGAAGAAGAAAAGAAAAATAAAATTAGATCGTTATTGCCATTGAAACTAAGCGGTTGTTGTTAATTATTTTCCGTTCCCTCGCATTTGACAGAGATGGTGCAATAAAAAGAAACACAAAAGGTAGATGAATTGGTTCCATGTTTAACGCTATCCTGGAACACCAACGCGTAAACATTTCCCAAGGAGAGAAAACATTTCCGACCACCGATCCCTTTCTAATGGAGTTTTAGAAACTAAATGTCAAGTAAGACTTTGGATCTCATTCCAAATTGTCGCATGCATTCAAATTTTTACGCAATGGGGTTTTGTCGACAATTTCTCTTAGGAAAAATACAATAAACAAACGACTTTAGCAAATTACATTAGCATTTAGCGTCTACACAACAAGGTACTCAGTACTTAATAAAAAAACCGCACGTTTTCTTTGACAATGCGTCTTATGATATTTTATTAAGATTTTCAAGTTTTTTTTGTGTTTATCTGAAACAACTGATTTAACAGTAACAGTTAGTTTTGCGTTTTGTATACTTTTGCGGGACTTACGATTTTTGAAAAGCCTGTATAAACAAGAATCGAATTTGGACAAATTTGACACTATCGTATGCTGACAATTAATGTTGAAAAATTTTTGACCCGATTTTATTAAATGTGTTTATTCAGTTTCGTTTCCACTAATATCCAGTAGATAATGAAATTTACCAAGCTTTACACTTGCAAAAATATGTTTTTTTGTACAAATGTACACCGAAAAGGTTAAAATTTTTTAGGAATTAAATGTCAGCTCTATTCAAGGAATCGTTGAATATATAGGACGAGATCAAGACATTACGGTTTTGTTAAATTGAATGAACTTAGAGTCTTAAAGCATAATTTTCAGTTTTTTTGACGCCGCTTGTACATTTAACAACGAATATGTTTACAAAAAAGCTCGTTATTAAAAGCTCTCCAACATGCTATCAAGTACTAGGGAGAATATTTTCAATTGACACCAACCCTTTGTTGATTTAACCAAAAGCAAGGCATTTCTTTCTGCAGTGCATGCTGCGTCCGCATTTCTAAGACCAAAAGCGTTCGCAGAAATAAAAGGTAAAATGATGCCTTTCACAATAAGAGCGAGCACTGCTGCTATCGTGTGTGTAATAATGTTTCGTTTTTATTATTTTGCTGTTTTAAAAAGTCTGGTAGACACCGTATGCTATGATAGCATTGTCAGCAAATTCGCAATATTTGACAAGTATTTTAAAGATTTTTTATCTGGATTCGTGAATAGCAATATAAGTTAGATATTTTGGTTTTAATATAATGTTTATAAGTTTAAATAGGTTCAAATGAAGTAAATTTTGAGTCAAAATTGGGTCCTTAAAAAATTTGTGCAAGTTAATTTATTTTTTTTGTTATCATTTATAAATAAAAAAAAAGTAAAAATAATTCAAATAACTAATTAATATATTTTGTGTTTTTTTTTTTAATTTTTGTTTTTTTCAATTTTTTGCTTTTTTCTAATTTGCTGTATTTTACATTTTTTAATTTTGTGTTTTTTATTGTTTTCATGTTTTTTTTTTAATATTTTTCTTCAATTTTGAGTTTTAACCTTTTTCAATTTTTTATATAAGTAAAAGAGTAGTGCTATTCATTGGAAAGACTTTTTAGTGTTCTTTCTTTAAACCTACATTTTCTAATAGCCCAGCAACAGTCTTTTTGGAGAAGTTCAGGTTAGAGAAAATTAAGTATTTCTAAATTGTGATCGCAACATTCGCCATCAAACCATTTTGTTGTTGCGCTTTTACAAGGTTCTATCATATCATATCTACCTTCTGTGGCTCATCCTTAAAAAATGTATGAAAAATTAGTACATATATGGTTCTTGCACACATTTATAAAGGCATCGCACGGAGCAAAAAAGATTATAAAGCTTGTTAATGAATGATAATATTTGAAAACTATAGAAAGTTCGCTGGGAGCAATCAAAACTTCACCCAGTTTTCTTAACGTCGGCTCACACTTTCTACAATCCAGCCTTGATATAATTTGGTTGTCACGTAACCAACAAACTAGCTCATCGAAACCACCTCAATATTAATGTCAGCTGAATTATCGAAAACATCTTCAAGAAAATATTCGGCATTGATATGGTTGCCAAAGTCGACATCATTTACTTCGCTTGAGATTCTGTTTGTTTGATGAGGCTTCAGGATTTGTTCATGATAAAAAAAATATTTTCATCTACCAATAGTTCGTCGGCCAAAAAAAGAACAGAATTTAAAGCTGGATTCGTCCCGACTAAAGATATATCTTTCTTCTTTGTATCCGCAAATTCTTGTTCTTCTTAGTATTTTAGTAAGCTTGAACATATTTGTGAGCTTTTTCGACCAAAGATTAACAAATCGTATATGTATATATATTTATATATAACAGCATCACATCTCGAACTCTACTGATATAAGGCTGATGAACAGATTCTTGTGCGTACGGTTGTCAGTCTCAGACAATAACTAGTAAGATAGTTTATTGTAGTTGATATCGATATGTTTCTATTTGTTACTTTGATAAAGTAATAAAAAACCACGCTTGAATACGCTAGAATAGAGTAAAATTGCAAAGTGTTAGAAAAAGGAAGTAAAGTATATGAAAAAAGGAATGGCATGTTGAACAATAAGAATGTCATAATGAAAAGAGCATAAAAGGTTGCCAACTTGATATATAAGTTATAATAGTTCTCTCACACTCAATAGGAAAGCGGGTCCTCAGATACATATTCTCCAAATGAGCTGGTGGACGACGGTTTTGTCCTACGCAAAACCTGTGCTTGAGATGTAACTGGATTGTTACTTTCGGACATATTTTGAAGTTTAGTGTTTTGATCTGGGTAACGCTCTACTATAGTTGGAATGTGAACTAAATCCTGTAAATATGACGAAGGAGCGATTGGCTCTGTATTCTTTTTCAACTTGCTCACGACTTCCAGGTAGTTGAATTCTAGTTGATCTAAGTTGATTTATATGTCTTTACCAAGAAGTGCAAATGGCCAAACTTTTTTAGAGATGTACCCATCTTCAATAGCTTTTTGTTATAAGAGTAGTACCGAGCTTTTACTCTCTCTCTCTCTCCCTCTGTTAATTGACGAGCTGTATATTGATTAGAAGAAGTTTGATTTTGGATTAGAGGGGGCTTTAAAGCATCAAGTTGAATACGTATTTGCCTATGTAAGTACAACTCAGATGGCGTTTTTCCATTTGTCAGAGGTGTGGCCCGTTATCGAAATAGGACCTCCCTACCTTTTCACGCATAGAACGGGGATCAGCTCCCATAGATTTAAGTCGATGTTTTAAAGTTTGAACGTTGCGTTCTGCCACTCCGTGCGTGGCTGGGTGTCCAGGGGCGATGAGTTTTTGAAATATGCCACGTTCCCTACAAAACATTTGGAATTCATCGCTAGTAAATATTGTTGCGTTGTCTGATACGATTACGTCTGGATGTCCATGTCTCGCAGCAGTTCTATCGTAGAAGCAGATGTTGGTGCGGAAGAGGTTATGCCAATTTTGGCCCATTTCGCCTGCTTAATCCATATGGATTCTTTGCCAATTTTGATCTGTTTCCTCCCACGTGTGTAACTTTACCTTTGGGGGACTCGTTTTAACTATTCTGCATTGCTTGCATTCTTTTACCATATGTTATATTTCAGTATCTATAGACTTTCAATAAACATACCTGCGAGCCAGCTGTTTCATTTTTGATATTCCCATTTGTGTATGGTGAAGCTCTATTAAGACTGCATGCTGTAGAGATTTAGGTATTACCACCCTTTGTTCTCTAAAATTAACGCCATTAATTATTGTAAACATAGTGTCTTATATGCGATTTTGTTGAAGATTTTGTAAAATTGATGAAAGTTCTCGATCTTTTTCTGTTTCAGCTTGAAGAGTTTTGAAATTGAGTTCTAATGTTGAAATTTGGGCTATTGTTGATTCGCAGAGTTGGTGGACTTCGCTGTTTATTGCTGTGTCTGTTAGTATTGATGATTTAACTGGAGCCCGTGACAGGCAGTCAGCATTAATGTTTTCGACGTCCTTTTTGAAAACAACTTGATAATTAAAACCTGACAGAAATGTGGCGTATCTTTGAAGACGTGCAAAAGTCATTTTTGGCAATTTTGCATTCTGGTGAAAAATTTGAACTAAGGGTTGACTGTCGGTTATGAGTTTAAACGATCTTCCAAACAAGTACTGGTAAAAATAATCGACTGCAAATACGATCGCCAATGTCTCTCGATCAATTTGAGAATAGTTTTGCTCGGCTTCTGTTAGTGTCCTTGACGCGAAAGCGATTGGTCGCCTACTACATGCCATAAAACGCGTGCAATTCCAGTTGGACTTGCATCATAAGCAAGTTGCAGGGGATACTGAGGATCGTACGGAACAAGTACTCGATCGTTTGCTATTTCTTTTTTGATTGTTTTGAATGCTACGTCACATTGTGGAGTCCATATGAACTTAACATCTTTCTTTGTAAGACTTCGAAGTGGGGATGTAATGCTTGAACAATTGGGAATGAACCGTGAATAGTAAGTAACCATTCCCAAGAATCTTCGGACGTCGCCAACTGAATCTGGTCTCGGAAGATCTGTAATGGATAAAGTTTTAGTTTTTGATTTTTAAATTTGATTTTGTTTGATAGTGTGACCCAGAATTTCGATTTCTTCTTGAAAAAAAAATACATTTATTTTGATTTAAATGCAGATCATATTTACGTAATTGCTGTAAACATTTTGATAAATTATCGATGCACTCCGATTTGGTGATTCCATGCACGATAATGCCATTGGAATAAACTTCTGTCTTCGCAACATTTTGTATAACCGGATTGATGACTCTGTTGAACTCTTAAGGGGCTGTTTTTATTCCGATCGACAGTCGATTTACTTTATAAGTACCCCGATGAGTTGACATTGTTTGAATATTGCTCGAATCTTCATCTACCGGAATATGCAAATAGGCTTTGTACAAATCTAGAGTACAAAAGAACATAGAATTGCGTAGACAATTAAATATATTTTCGATTTTCCTTATCGGTTAATGGGCATCCACAAGCATTTCGTTTACTCCAAGTCGATGCTTAGGCGTCTAGTGGTACCACACGTTCCTTTTAATGATATCGTAAATTGTTTTACAAGTCCAATCTTGGCTGTAAAAATAACACTATATTCATTACTTATTGAATTAATTGTATTACTTTCATGGGGCATGTTATTTTCCGATATATAATTGATTTCATTTAAATCTATGTTGAATTTTATAATCCATGTTCGACCCAGTAGGGTTGTATACTCTTCTGGAACGATATATATTTCATCAAGTATTGATTTACCATTATATATCTCTTTGACTTCAATTTTGCCATCAGGAACAAAAACGTCTTTTGTGTAATAACGGAATGCCATATTTGTTGGTAAAACTAGCACCCCGAGATTTAGCTTGTAAAATTGATCTCTGTGCAGAAATGGATAGCCTGATCCAGTGTCGATTTCGAATTTTATCGGCTTACTTTGAACTTGAATAGTTATGAAAAATCTGTCGGTGTTTTTTGAATCATTTCGATTAATATTGACAGTTTTCAAAACACCATACTGGTGTATATCTTCAATTTGATTTGTTGCAATTTGATTAGACTTGTTATCTTTCAATCGTGCTTTGTTGCATACCTTCACAACATGACCACGTTTCCCACATTCTGTGCACTTCAGATGATGTCTGTTGCTGTGGCAATCCTTTACCAAATGATTGTTTTTTCCACATCAGTAGTAGGGAAATACAGGGACTGCATAATGATTGACAGGTCAAAGCACATTAATCAAGTTTAATGAGCTTTGATATAGGAAATCGTATATAATTAATTTTTATTGTCTCTTTGTTAAAATTCGTCAATTTTCTGAGCTTTTCTTTGAAATTATCATCGTCAACTTGGTGCTTGAGTTTAGAAGTATTCAAGTTATTGTTTTTGAATTTTCGTTTTAGGATTGTATGTGTTCGTATGTTTTGTCGTCATTGTTTTCATGAACCCTATCTTTGCTGTCTGATCCCTTTTGCCATACTTTGTGTGGTATTTTGGCGATCCTCAATTTCGCTTTGCTCATTTTCGTCATTGTTCTGTTCTTTCTTTGGAATGTTCAGTTTATATGTTTTTGATTTTCTAGTTGGGATGTACTTGATTTTGAATGTATGTATGTGAAAATAGTGACTGTTACCTTTGGCACGTTGAAAGGTGCAGTGCGTGTGTGCTATTCTGGTGTGGAACAATTTCCTTGGTATTTTCCGTTAACACGGTGATTGTTTAGATTTTGTCTAGACTGACGCACGTGAAGATATCTTGCGTTTTCATGTGTAAAAGTACTATGAGATCTCTTGTTTATATTTTTAATATAGCAAATCCCTTGGAATTTTCAGATTGTTCACGGTAATTAATTTTTATTAATTTTGGCACGTGATGTGTGTGGTATTTCAGCAACAAATTTATCTTTGTTCGATATCGTTAGAGTTCTTAGCCTTTGATAATCAGTCTTTGTTGAATCATTGTAAGTGTGTGTGTATGTTTTCGAAAAATTAGAAAAATAATTGATATACTTCTCTCACTCTTCCTCGCTTGCATCCGCTATAGTTCATGAAATTATATTAATTTCATTCACCTTTAGCCTTAAAGTTTACTGATTTGTCAGTAAAATAGAGAGTAAAGTATGGAGAGACTGTGTAGTTTTGAATAAAGTTTCCCATGATGAGTTCAAATACAGAATTAATTTCATCGTTCAATTTTTTAAATTTTAAAAAAATTCTTACCATTGAGGAAATAACCACACAAAAACTACAACATAACTGGAGCATACAGAACATCTACAAAGTACAGAGCTATAATCGCATTACAGATATATATATATATATATATATATATATATATATATATATATATATATATATATATATATATATATATATATATATATATATATATATATATATATATATATATATATATATATATATATATATATATATATATATATATATATATATATATATATATATATATATATATATATATAACCGTTGAATTGCATCATCTGCCAGAGAGTTAAGTCTTTTGCGGAGATATATTATTTTTTCAGCTATCTTTAATGCCATTATATCTCTGTACTTTGTAGATGTTCTGTATGCTCCAGTTATGTTGTAGTTTTTGTGTGGTTATTTCCTCAATGGTAAGAATTTTTTTAAAATTTAAAAAATTGAACGATGAAATTAATTCTGTATTTGAACTCATCATGGGAAACTTTATTCAAAACTATACAGTCTCTCCATATTTTACTCCCTATTTATATTGTTTCAAATCAATTTTACTGACAAATCAGTAAACTTTAAGGCTAAAGGTGAATGAATTTAATATAATTTCATGAACTATAGCGGATGCACGAGAGGAAGAGTGAGAGAAGTATATCAATTTTTTTTCTAATTTTTCGAAAACATACACACACACTTACAATGATTCAACAAAGACTGAGTATCAAAGGCTAAGAACTCTAACGATATCGAACAAAGATAAATTTGTCGCTGAAATACCACACACATCACGTGCCAAAATTAATAAAAATTAATTACCGTGAACAATCTGAAAATTCCAAGGGATTTGCTATATTAAAAATATAAACAAGAGATCTCATAGTACTTTTACACATGAAAACGCAAGATATCTTCACGTGCGTCAGTCTAGACAAAATCTAAACAATCACCGTGTTAACGGAAAATACCAAAGAAATTTTCCCACACCAGAATAGCACACACGCACTGCACCTTTCAACGTGCCAAAGGTAACAGTCACTATTTTCACATACATACATTCAAAATCAAGTACATCCCAACTAGAAAATCTAAAACATATAAACGGAACATTCCAAAGAAAGAACAGAACACTGACGAAATTGAGCAAAGCGAAATTGACGATCGCCAAAATACCACACAAAGTATGGCAAAAGGGATCAGACAGCAAAGATAGAGTTCATAAAAACAATGACAAACAAACATACAATCCTAAAACGAAAATTCAAAAACAATAACTTGAATACTTCTAAACTCAAGCACCAAGTTGACGACGATAATTTCAAAGAAAAGCTCAGAAAATTGACGAATTTTAACAAAGAGACAATAAAAATTAATTATATACGATTTCCTATATCAAAGCTCATTAAACTTGATTAATGTGCTTTGACCTGTCAAACATTATGCAGTCCCTGTATTTCCCTACTACTGATGTGGAAAAAAACAATCATTTGGTAAAGGATTGCCACAGCAACAGACATCATCTGAAGTGCACAGAATGTGGGAAACGTGGTCATGTTGTGAAGGTATGCAACAAAGCACGATTGAAAGATAACAAGTCTAATCAAATTGCAACAAATCAAATTGAAGATATACACCAGTATGGTGTTTTAAAAACTGTCAATATTAATCAAAATGATTCAAAAAACACCGACAGATTTTTCAAAACTATTCAAGTTCAAAGTAAGCCGATAAAATTCGAAATCGACACTGGATCAGGCTATCCATTTCTGCAAGCTAAATCTCGGGGTGCCAGTTTTACCAACAAATATGGCATTCCGTTATTACAGAAAAGACGTTTTTGTTCCTGATGGCAAAATTGAAGTCAAAGAGATATATAATGGTAAATCAATACTTGATGAAATATATATCGTTCCAGAAGAGTATTCAACCCTACTGGGTCGAACATGGATTATAAAATTCAACATAGATTTAAATGAAATCAATTATATATCGGAAAATAACATGCCCCATGAAAGTAATACAATTAATTCAATAAGTAATGAATATAGTGTTATTTTTACACCCAAGATTGGATGTGTAAAACAATTTACGATATCATTAAAGTTACATTTTTAATAAGGAACGTGTGGTACCACTAGACGCCTAAGCGTCGACTGTAAAGTTGGAGTAAACGAAAGGCTTGTGGATGCCCATTAACTGATAAGGAAAATCGAAAATATATTTAATTGTCTACGCAATTCTATATTCTTTTGTACTCTAGATTTGTACAAAGCCTATTTGCATCTTCCGGAAGATGAAGATTCGAGCAATATTCAAACAATGTCAACTCATCGAGGTACTTACAAAGTAAATCGACTGTCGATCGGAATAAAAACAGCCCCTTAAGAGTTCAACAGAGTCATCAATCCAGTTATACAAAATGTTCCGAAGACAGAAGTTTCTTCCGATGACATTATCGTGCATGGAATCACAAAATCGGAGTGCACCGATAATTTATCAAAATGTTTACAGCAATTACGTAAATATGATCTGCATTTAAATCAAAATAAATGTATTTTTTTTTCAAGAAGAAATCGAAATTCTGGGTCACACTTTCAATCAAAATCAAATTTATAAATCAAAAACTAAAACTTTATCCATTACAGATTCAGTTGGCGACGTCCGAAGATTCTTGGGAATGGTTACTTTGTATTCACGGTTCATTCCCAATTGTTTAAGCATTACATCCCCACTTCGAAGTCTTACAAAGAAAGATGTTAAGTTTATATGGACTCCAATATGTGACGTAGCATTCAAAACAATCAAAAAAGAAATAGCAAGCAATCGAGTACTTGTTCCGTACGATCCTCAGTATCCCCTGCAACTTGCTTATGGTGCAAGTCCAACTGGAATTGCACGCGTTTTATAGCATGTAGTAGGCGGCCAAGAGCGACCAATCGCTTTCGCGTCAAGGTCACTAACAGAAGCCGAGCAAAACTATTCTCAAATTGATCGAGAGACATTGGCGATCGTATTTACAGTCGATTATTTTCACCAGTACTTGTTTGGAAGATCGTTTAAACTCATAACCGACAGTCAACTCTTAGTTCGAATTTTTCACCAGAATACAAAATTGCCAAAAATGACTTTTGCACGTCTTCAAAGATACGCCGCATTTCTGTCAGGTTTTAATTATTAAGTTGTTTTCAAAAAGGGCATCGAAAACATCAATGCTGACTGCCTGTCACGGGCTCCAGTTAAATCATCAATACTAACAGACACAGCAATAAACAGCGAAGTCCACCAACTCTGCGAATCAACAATAGCCCAAATTTCAACATTAGAACTCAATTTCAAAACTCTTCAAGCTGAAACAGAAAAAGATCGAGAACTTTCATCAATTTTACAAAATCTTCAACAAAATCGCATATAAGACACTATGTTTACAATAATTAATGGCGTTAATTTTAGAGAACAAAGGGTGGTAATACCTAAATCTCTACAGCATGCAGTCTTAATAGAGCTTCACCATACACAAATGGGAATATCAAAAATGAAACAGCTGGCTCGCAGGTATGTTTATTGAAAGTCTATAGATACTGAAATATAACATATGGTAAAAGAATGCAAGCAATGCAGAATAGTTAAAACGAGTCCCCCAAAGTTAAAGTTACACACGTGGGAGGAAACAGATCAAAATTGGCAAAGAATCCATATGGATTACGCAGGCGAAATGGGCCAAAATTGGCATAACCTCTTCCGCACCAACATCTGCTTCTACGATAGAACTGCTGCGAGACATGGACATCCAGACGTAATCGTATCAGACAACGCAACAATATTTACTAGCGATGAATTCCAAATGTTTTGTAGGGAACGTGGCATATTTCAAAAACTCATCGCCCCTGGACACCCAGCCACGCACGGAGTGGCAGAACGCAACGTTCAAACTTTAAAACATCGACTTAAATCTATGGGAGCTGATCCCCGTTCTATGCGTGAAAAGGTAAGGGAGGTCCTATTTCGATAACGGGCCACACCTCTGACAAATGGAAAAACGCCATCTGAGTTGTACTTACATAGGCAAATACGTATTCAACTTGATGCTTTAAAGCCCCCTCTAATCCAAAATCAAACTTCTTCTAATCAATATACAGCTCGTCAATTAACAGAGGGAGAGAGAGAGAGAGTAAAAGCTCGGTACTACTCTAATAACAAAAAGCTATTGAAGATGGGTACATTTCTAAAAAAGTTTGGCCATTTGCACTTCTTGGTAAAGACATATAAATCAACTTAGATCAACTAGAATTCAACTACCTGGAAGTCGTGAGCAAGTTAAAAAAGAATACAGAGCCAATCGCTCCTTCGTCATATTTACAGGATTTAGTTCACATTCCAACTATAGTAGAGCGTTACCCAGATCAAAACACTGAACTTCAAAATATGTCCGAAAGTAACAATCCAGTTACATCTCAAGCACAGGTTTTGCGTAGGACAAAACCGTCGTCCACCAGCTCATTTGGAGAATATGTATCTGAGGACCCGCTTTCCTATTGAGTGTGAGAGAACTATTATAACTTATATATCAAGTTGGCAACCTTTTATGCTCTTTTCATTATGACATTCTTATTGTTCAACATGCCATTCCTTTTTTCATATACTTTACTTCCTTTTTCTAACACTTTGCAATTTTACTCTATTCTAGCGTATTCAAGCGTGGTTTTTTATTACTTTATCAAAGTAACAAATAGAAACATATCGATATCAACTACAATAAACTATCTTACTAGTTATTGTCTGAGACTGACAACCGTACGCACAATAATCTGTTCATCAGCCTTATATCAGCAGAGTTCGAGATGTGATACTGTTATATATAAATATATGTACATATACGATTTGTTAATCTTTGGTCGAAAAAGCTCACAAATATATTCAAGCTTTTCTAAAATACTAAGAAGAACTAGAATTTGCGGATAAAAAGAAGAAAGTTATATCTTTAGTCAGGACGAACCTAGCTTTAAATTCTGTTCTTTTTTTGGCCGACGAACTATTGGTAGATGAAAATATTTTTTTTATCATGAACAAATCCTGAAGCCTCATCAAACAAACACAATCTCAAGCGAAGTAAATGATGTCGACTTTGACAACCATATCAATGCCGAATATTTTCTTGAAGATGTTTTCGATAATTCAGCTGACATTAATATTGAGGTGGTTTCGATGAGCTAGTTTGTTGGTTACGTGACAACTAAATTATATCAAGGCTGGATTGTAGAAAGTGTGAGCCGACGTTAAGAAAGCTGGGTGAAGTTTTGATGGCTCCCAGCGAACTTTCTATAGTTTTCAAATATTATCATTCATTAACAAGCTTTTAATCTTTTTTGCTCCGTGCGATGCCTTTATAAATGTGTGCAAGAACCATATATGTACTAATTTTTCATACATTTTTAAGGATGAGCCACAGAAGGTAGATATTATATGATAGAACATTGTAAAAGCGAAACAACAAAATGGTTTGATGGCGAATGTTGCGATCACAACGTAGAAATACTTAATTTTCTCTAACCTGAACTACTCCAAAAAGGCTGTGGCTGGGCTATTAGAAAATGTAGGTTCAGAGAAAGAACACTAAAAATTCTTTCCAATGAATAGCACTACTCTTTTACTTATATAAAAAATTGAAAAAGGTTAAAACTCAAAATTGAAGAAAAATATTAAAAAAAAAACATGAAAACAATAAAAAACACAAAATTAAAAAATGTAAAATACAGCAAATTAAAAAAAAGCAAAAAATTGAAAAAACAAAAATTAAAAAAAACACAAAATATATTAATTAGTTATTTGAATTATTTTTACTTTTTTTATTTATAAATGATAACAAAAAAATTAAATTAACTTGCACAAATTTTTTAAGGACCCAATTTTGACTCAAAATTTACTTCATTTGAACCTATTTAAACTTATAAACATTATATTAAAACCAAAATATCTAACTTATATTGCTATTCACGAATCCAGATAAAAAATCTTTAAAATACTTGTCAAATATTGCGAATTTGCTGACAATGCTATCATAGCATACGGTGTTACCAGACTTTTTAAAACAGCAAAATAATAAAAACGAAACATTATTACACACACGATAGCAGCAGTGCTCGCTCTTATTGTGAAAGGCATCATTTTACCCTTTATTTCTGCGAACGCTTTTGGTCTTAGAAATGCGGACGCAGCATACACTGCAGAAAGAAATGCGTACACTGGACGAATAGCACAGGAAATACCAATAAATTTTAGCTTGTATGAGGTGCGCATTCTATATGATTTATATTCTTTGCTTCTGGTTAAATCAACAAAGGGTTGGTGCCAATTGAAAATATTCTCCCTAGTACTTGATAGCATGTTGGAGAGCTTTTAATAACGAGCTTTTTTGTAAACATATTCATTGTTAAATGTACAAGCGGCGTAAAAAAACTGAAAATTATGCTTTACTCTAAGTTCATTCAATTTGACAAAACCGTAATGTCTTGATCTCGTCCTCTATATTCAACGATTCCTTGAATAGAGCTGACATTTAATCCCTTAAAAATTTCAACCTTTTCGGTGTACATTTGTACAAAAAAACATATTTTTGCAAGTGTAAAGCTTGGTAAATATCATTATCTCCTGGATATTAGTGGAAACGAAACTAAATAAACACATTTAATAAAATCGGGTCAAAAATTTTTCAACATTTATTGTCAGCAGACGATAGTGTCAAATTTGTCCAAATTCGATTCTTGTTTATACAGGCTTTTCAAAAATCGTATGTCCCGCAAAAGTATACAAAACGCAAAACTAACTGTTACTTTTAAATCAGTTGTTGCAGATAAACACAAAAAAACTGGAAAATCTTAATAAATATCATAAGACTCATTGTCAAAGAATACGTGCGGTTTTTTTTATTAAGTATTAGGTACTGAGTACCTTGTTGTGTAGACGCTAAATGCTAATGTTATTTGCTTAAGTCGTTTGTTTATTATATTTTTCCTAAGAGAAATTCTCGACAAAACCCCATCGCGTAAAAATTTGAATGAATGCGACAATTTGGAATGAGATCCAAAGTCTTACTTGACATTTAGTTCCTAAAACTCCATTCGAAAGGGATCGGTGGTCGAAAATGTTTTCTCTCCTTGGGAAATGTTTACGTGTTGGTGTTCCAGGATAGTATTCTACATGGAACCAATTCATCTACCTTTTGTGTTTCTTTTTATTGCACCATCTCTGTCAAAAGCGAGGGAACGGAAAAGAATTAAAAACAACCGCTTAGTTTCAATGGCAATAACGATCTAATTTTCTTTTTCTTTTCTTCTTCAGAAGGAGTAAATCCATGAGGGTAACAATACATAAAACAATAATACACATATTCGAAATACATACAGAGTGTCAAGATCATACAAGAAATAGAACTTAGAAGATACACACAAACAGACAGACAAAATACAAGAAGTGCAGGTACATACCCACACACAGACTCATTGTCTATATCAGACAGGCGACACACAAAATACTAAGAGAGTATTATTATCTTGTCTATACCAGGCCTAGTGTGTGACATTTAGTAATCTATTTCGAATGACCGACAATACAACTGTACATTCTGCCCGCCTTAAAAGATCCTTATCTATTAATGAAACATTTAAAAACATATAGTACGAATAAGTTCACCCTATCCTAAACGAGGTAGTGCAATGGCGCTGAAAAGTATATTGTCGACATCTGGGACATCTTCTTCAGTATCCATATAAGCAATATGACCATGATAATTATCACAAGCCATGTCGAAAAACTGAGACCGTAGTGCGTAAGATGGTGTGTGTCAAGATGATTAGGAAATCCAAGGATTGTACTTGACCATGGAATATCCGGAAACTTGTAGATTTCCATGTCATTCTTAAGTTTGATGTGCGTCAATGATGGCAGATATGACGATAAGTTAATGCTGGGAAATACATACTCCACATCGTTGCTGTACTTATCATACGCCCATAAATTTGTTTCTGCTGTTTTGAGACAGCAGTCTGGCTGCATTTTCACCAATCCTTTGCCTTGGAGTACAATATTACGTCGTATGTTCATACATACTGATTCTCCGGCGACCTTTGCCTGAATCGTAAAATACAAGTCTTTGGCGACCGTTGTTGCTTCCAATAACTCTGCCAATTTTTATTTTCAAATTTGCAGCTGTTCTGTACTTCTCTTGCTTTCAAAAATATTTTTAGTGTTTCTCGAGTGTTGTAGATCGGTAAAGCTGCGGACACAGTATCAAATCATTCGTCATCTGACAGTGTGCCCAGTCCGGTTCATTCAGATAATAGAACTTCGTTCTTCCTTCGTCTATAAGCATATAGCTGCTAGTTGACTGTATTTTAGCAGAAAAACATCATGATGTATAGGATATGTATTGACGGCATATGCGGTGAACGCATTTTCATTTATTAAGGGAATCCTGATGTTGTAAAGCATGAACTCCGATGTAGTCCTCGTCATCAGATATGCAAGCTTGGCCAGATCCGCAGGGTTCTCAGTAGCTAACCACAGCTTCTTACTTATTAATGACTTCATTAATCGAATCTTCTTCATAAACTTTTTAACCGGCAACAGTTCGTACAGGAAGCTTCCCTTCGTGTGGACTATAACCGCTATCAGATCTTTCTGCACTTCTTCAATGGCTTCCATGGATGTCAGTATAATGGTCACCATATGTAAACCAGCATCCCGGTCCGTTAATGCATTAAGCTGCTTCTCCACCGCTGAGAACGACCCGTTTAACTTCTTCATATTAGAAAACACTACAAAGTTTTGCTGCTTAATTATGTCCAAAATAATGTCGTGAATAGATGATTGGTTTTTCAACAGGTTAGTCAGGTGTTCTTCGTTTGTCTTAGTGTTTTGGATCTGCTTGGTTAGAGATTTTGCATGCTTCTCATTCATTAGTCCAAACAGGGAGTGATAAATGCCACAAATGTGTATACGGCTGTACATATTTTCAAGTGGTTTCTTCTTATAGACTCGTTGCAATTCTGGCACTTTGAAGCCGCTCGAACTGCACTATCGAATCTTCCAGAGCCGCCATCGACACCGTATATTCGGAGATGTTGATGTGTACCACAGTGTTCCAGGATATCTTCCTCAATCCCACAACACCAACCTTTTTGAAGAATATCTCTGACTTTTGCTTAAACTTTATAATTTCTACTTGACTCTTAACCGAACTCATAAAAGCTAACATTGTTAAATATATTGATAATACATTTTTATGTTATTCTTTTTTTCTTTACGTGCCATATTACTCTCTACTGAACCTTGTTCTTCTTTCGTTAACGGCTTGGCCGTTACTTTATTGCTCGCAGACTTTTCATCTTTTCTTAACGGCTTGGCCGCTACTTCATTTCTTTCAGATTTTTCGCAATTATTGGATAATTTCTCCAATTTTCATCGCGTTTAATGCTTAAAGACTTTCATTAACAGTCCCTAAAAACTTATTCACACTTTGTGAAATACAAAACACACTCGGTGCATCGGGCACCATTTTTAAATAAACAGATGCCGTTGCTCTTTTATTTGAATAATGTTGATTCAATATTTTCCACGCAACATCAAAATTTTTCTCTCTAGCTGGCAATTTCGAAATTTTCCTCGTTGCCTCACCTGCTTGTTGTCTCCTGATTTTAATATACACATCTTCTGTGTATTGGAGTTTTCTTGGTCTATTACACTGTGCGACAGCCACAATCGGTTTGGGATGAAACCACCGGGGAAAGTTATATCGGTCAAAAAAAGGTCATACGTGTCCCAGCGTTTCGTTGGGTCTCATCTAGGAATCGAGATATATCGATTTGAAGTTAGTAAGTATCGTATAGGGGAATTTGTCACGTTTTTGGCTCTTTTGTTTGACATAACTTGAGAACCACTCGTCCGATTTAGCTGAAACAAATTTAGAAAAATATATCCAACGACCAGTCTGCTTTGTAGATTCAGTTTTTTGCGTTCTGCTTTGCTGTTTTAGTTTTGCTGCTGAACTTTTGCGGCAGCGTATTTCGTTTAAAATAAAATAAATAAAAAAAATAAAATTTTTAACTCATTTGAAATTAGATTGCAACCCACATTACTTTTATGCGAATGCATGATTTTCTCTTAAATTTTGTTTCCTGTAATATACTAGTACTGTTAGAAATAAAACAAACTAAGTTTCATCCAGCAGTGTATCGTTTTAAAAATCTGTAAGCGATAATTATTTATTGATTTAATTTTTAACAAAAGTGAATAATTATATCCTTAGTTTATGCTTTACTTTATATTTGAGCTCTTCTTTATAATAAGTCAATGGCAAAGTTATGGGTATGTTTAATTAGAATGATTTTTTAAAAAATATGGAAATAATATTGATTTAAAACGTTTTGATTGGATCTAAAAAATGAAGTTGTAATAAAATAGTAGGGTTTGACATTGGCGGTTACAATTTTCTCCGCAGTAAGATAAGTCACTGGTGAGTATTACTCCAATCAATTACCGACAGCTAAAAGTGTTAAATTATTGCGAGTCTTTCTATAACTCGGTTCATTGTTTTCAGTTTAGCTCTGTGAACTTGGCCATCTTTGGCTTTTAGGACTTCAATAATTTTACCTCGTAGCCAGTTTTTTTAACTGAATTTTTATCAAGTACTGCGTCACCAACTTCGATTGCCCTAGATTGTTGGGACCACTTTCCTCTCCGGGTCAACTTTGGTAGCATTTCCTTAACAAAACGTCTCCAAAAATATTAGCAAAAACCTTACTCTGCCGCAGACACATTTTGTAATCAATATTGTCGGGTGAGAAAAATGGACCGTCTCGAGATTAAAATGGTGGTAGGCTCTATGGTAATCCATAATTATGAGTTTGGTGACATAGTGTTTATCTGGTAATGTTATGAAATCTCTTTGGGGTCCACAAGCATCTGCTGCATACTGCGCCCTATTTTTACTATGATAAATCCACCTTTATCAATGTAGACGTTAAGTTCATCAAAAGCACAACCTTTAGCAATGGTCCGACCGCTTGGTATTGCAGCATATTCTTCCGAAAAACCTGTCATCTGAGTCATCTTTAATATAACCTTTTTTTTCTTCACTAGATGTGACGAATTAAGTAGTTCAACTATTTCTTGGTGTTTGATTTTTTGAAGACTTCCTTCCACATAGCTTACCCAATTAACCACAGCACGTTTGAGTCGGTACCAACTAGAAAAGTATTCAAAATTAATTGAAAACTATATTGACTTACGAAAATGTATGTTCTAATAACGGGGGCGAATTTCAGTTATGTCAATCTCTTCGGTATTTAAATTAACTGCAACTGACTTTTTTGGCCGAACATTTTCAGGCTACTTCACCAAAGATGGACCCTCAAACTACTCATTGTAGTTGTCCGTTGCTAGTCTATACTTTGTTGCAAAATCAGCAACATTCATCGCGCTTGGAACCCATTGTTATTCGGAAGGATTTGTGAATTTTAAAACTTCAGCGACTCGAAACATGACAAACTGTTTATACTTTCTATTGTCTCCAGTCAACCAGGTCAAGCCAGTTTTTGAATCGGTCCACATAATCTTTCGCTTTCATTTTATATCATGGGAAGTTATTGTCTTCATAAGCCTGGCACATAGCTTGTAACTCAAGTGGTGTGAAAAGGGGTCGAAGTGGGGTTAAGTTTGATTTAAGTATGAGTCTTATTTCAACCTTATCAAAACAAGTAGATCGAATATATAAAACGGCAGCATAGGCAATAAAATCCAGTCGATCCACGCCACCAAGAAGATTGTTAAATCACATTGACTTATTTGCCAGTACTAACCTTCTTCCAACTTCCAAGGTGTTTTATTGGAGGTGCGGATGCGTTGAGTTCGTCGCATAATTCAGACCAAAGCTTCTCTTGCACAACTTTATCTGTAGCAATATCGGGGTAATTTTGCATGCTATCAAGGATATAAAAGTATGGTCCAGACGGCTTTTTTTTTGAAATTTATATACTCTAAATATTAAAGAAAATAAATATTTAACAAATGCTTACATTTTGCTCAGGTTGTGCTTTTATGTTAAAAAGATTTTGTTTCGATCAAAGGGTGACATATGCGTTGTGTCAGCGCGGCCAGATTAATCCAATGTTGCTATCTTCATTTAAGATTTTAATTTCGTAATTCGTCATGATATCAAGGATATATAAGTATGGTCCAGACGGCTTTTTTTAAATTTATTTACTCTGAATATTAAAGAAAATAAATATTTATCAAATGCTTACATTTTGCTTAGGTTGTGCTTTTATGTTAAAAAGTTTTTGTTTTGATTATAGGGTGACATATGCGTTGTGTCAGCGATGCCAGATTAATCCAATGTTGCTATCTTCATTTAAGATTTAAATTTTGAATATAACAATAAAAACATACATGTTTACTGCAGATACATTCAGAAAATCAGAACACAGTTAAAGAAAACAATCTTTAATGCTCTAGTGAACAATGTCAATGAACAACATATTATATTTTGACTATGTCATTTTTTTAATGTGTTTATGTTTATAAAGTTGGTAAATTTCCACTCCTAATACGAACCCGAAGAGTACTTGAAGTCAAACTGAATACTTAATACATAAAATGGTGCTTCTTTTTTTAAAATTTTATTCCATAAAGGTAAATATTCACGAAAACAAAGCTAAATACACAATAAACAAGTGAAAAGAGTAAGTTCAGCAGGGCCAATATGATCATATTGTCAAGGACCACGATGTTGCCAATGCATTCACAACGAGTAACTGTTTGGTGTTTCTTCGAACATGAGCAGGAAGCCGCCGTTACCGTAAATGGTGATGGTTACGGCCATTTTATTCAAGAAAATAAAAGGGATGATTTTTTTACACCAATACGAGGCCGTATGCCACACAGCTCCATTGTAATTTTATGACCTTTATTAAAAAATGCTGGGATTTGATCCCTGTCGATTATTTTAGAAGATATGCACAAACGACAAATGTTACGCAAAGCATCTAAAGACAATTAAAACGTGAAAATGAAATCGAGGTTGATTTTGAAGAGATTCGACCCGAAACAATCGACAATGTACTGAAGAATTGTGTTGATCGGATGAGGTACTGTTGAGCCAGTTGTGATAATCATATGAATGATATTGTATTCCATTATTTAATGTCAAAGTTCAAACTTTCCAATAAAACCAGAAATTTTAAAAAGATCTCTGCATTTTTTACAGCCCCTTTAAATTTAAAAAATAAAATCGCTTACCCTTTAATTTCACTCTTAATTTATGATTGTATGAGGTCTACAGAATAATATCAGTATTACGTGACTATCACAAATATACTCTCAAGCATGGTGCTCCACTGTACTGGGGTAAGCTATAATGCTAACGAAGCTTCAGCTCCACTGAAGGAACAAACTTAAGGATAAGCTGTGAGTGTAGAACCCAACTTTTAGTGAGGGTATTAGGACTGTCTAAAACCTCTACCACTCTTTGCACCAGATTGATACGCAAATACACGTCAATCATTCACTTTACCTGCGATTTAGTTGGCAAACTCGCCGAATGTCCGTTTCCAAACAAGTCTGGTTACAATAAAAGTTCTTGGTTCTCTGACCTCCCGCGACTCGAAACATGACAAACTGTTTATACTTTCTAGGGTCTCCAGTCAACCAGGTCAAGCCAGGTTTTGAATCGGTCCACATAATCTTTCGCTTTTATTTTATATCGTGGGAAGTTATTGTCTTCATAAGCCTGGCACCTGGCTTGTAACTCAAGTGGTATGAAAAGGGTTCGAAGTCGGGTTCGTTTGATTTAAGTATGATTCTTATTTCAACCTTATCACCACAAGTAGATCGAAAATATAAAACGGCAGCATAGGCGATAAAATATATTAATTGAATCTTCCTCCGACTGTTCCATGGACTTCCACTTTGTTTTAAGACAATTTATTTGAAAGTTGTCTTATCAGTCGATCCACGCCACCAAGAAGATTGCTAAATCACATTGACTTATTTGCTTTTAACACGTCAGTACTAACCTTCTTCCAACTTCCAAGGTGTTTTATTGGAGGTGCGGATGCGTTGAGTTCGTCGCATAATTCAGACCAAAGCTTCTCTTGCACAACTTTATCTGTAGCAATATCGGGGTAATTTTGCATGCTATCAAGGATATAAAAGTATGGTCCAGACGGCTTTTTTTTTGAAATTTATATACTCTAAATATTAAAGAAAATAAATATTTAACAAATGCTTACATTTTGCTCAGGTTGTGCTTTTATGTTAAAAAGATTTTGTTTCGATCAAAGGGTGACATATGCGTTGTGTCAGCGCTGCCAGATTAATCCAATGTTGCTATCTTCATTTAAGATTTTTATTTCGTAATTTCGCATGATATCGAGGATATATAAGTATGGTCCAGACGGCTTTTTTTAAATTTATTTACTCTAAATATTAAAGAAAATAAATATTTATCAAATGCTTACATTTTGCTTAGGTTGTGCTTTTATGTTAAAAAGTTTTTGTTTTGATTATAGGGTGACACATGCGTTGTGTCAGCGATGCCAGATTAATCCAATGTTGCTGTCTTCATTTAAGATTTAAATTTTGAATATAACAATAAAAACATACATGTTTACTGCAGATACATTCAGAAAATCAAAACACAGTTAAAGAAAACAATCTTTAAAAGCAGTTAAAAGTAATAACATTTTACAACTAAAGTAAATTATAAAAAAAAGTAAATTATAAAAAATTTTAACTGTTAAACACAAATCGTTTTCGTCGCCCGCACGGCAGAGAAAAGTGTTGATAAAAACTTAAAATAATGTATTGTTATATTATTTCGTTAATTAAATGCTCTAGTGAACAATGCTTCTGTAAATGTAAATGAACAACATATTATATTTTGACTATGTCATTTTTTTAATGTGTTTATGTTTATAAAGTTGGTAAATTTCCACTCCTAATACGAACCCGAAGAGTACATGAAGTCAAACTGAATACTTAATATTTTTTGGGTATTCGGAATGGCGCACACCAATAATGGGAAAATGATTTACATTAGAGTCAAGTCGAAATGCAGCACATTGGCATATACTTGATATGTATGTCATATGACATAAAATGGTGCTTCTTTTTTTAAAATTTTAATCCATAAAGATAAATACTCACGAAAACAAAGCTGAATACACAATAAACAAGTGGAAAGAGTAAGTTTAGCAGGGCCAATATGATCATATTGTCAAGGACCACGATATTGCCAATGCATTCACAACGTGTAACTGTTTGGTGTTTCTTCGAACATGAGCAAGAAGCCGCCGTTACCGTAAATGGTGATGGTTACGCCATTTTATTCAAGAAAATAAAAGGGGTGATTTTTTTACACCAATACGAGGCCGCATGTCACACAGCTCCCTTGATATTTTATGTCCTTTATTTGAAAATGCTGGGATTTGATCCCTGTCGATTATTTTAGAAGAAATGCACAAACGACAAATGTTACGCAAAGCATCTAAAGACAATTAAAACGTGAACATGAAATCGAAGTTGATTTTGAAGAGATTCGACCCGAAACAATCTACAATGTACTGAAGAATTGTGTTGATCGGATGAGGTACTGTTGAGCCAGTTGTGATAATCATATGAATGATATTGTATTCCATTATTTAATGTCAAAGTTCAAACTTTCCAATAAAACCAGAAATTTTAAAAAGATCTCTGCATTTTTTACAGCCCCTTTAAATTTAAAAAATAAAATCGCTTACCCTTTAATTTCACTCTTAATTTATGATTGTATGAGGTCTACAGAATAATATCAGTATTACGTGACTATCACAAATATACTCTCAAGCATGGTGCTCCACTGTACTGGGGTAAGCTATAATGCTAACGAAGCTTCAGCTCCACTGAAGGAACAAACTTAAGGATAAGCTGTGAGTGTAGAACCCAACTTTTAGTGAGGGTATTAGGACTGTCTAAAACCTCTACCACTCTTTGCACCAGATTGATACGCAAATACACGTCAATCATTCACTTTACCTGCGATTTAGTTGGCAAACTCGCCGAATGTCCGTTTCCAAACAAGTCTGGTTACAATAAAAGTTCTTGGTTCTCTGACCTCCCGCGACTCGAAACATGACAAACTGTTTATACTTTCTAGGGTCTCCAGTCAACCAGGTCAAGCCAGGTTTTGAATCGGTCCACATAATCTTTCGCTTTTATTTTATATCGTGGGAAGTTATTGTCTTCATAAGCCTGGCACCTGGCTTGTAACTCAAGTGGTATGAAAAGGGTTCGAAGTCGGGTTCGTTTGATTTAAGTATGATTCTTATTTCAACCTTATCACCACAAGTAGATCGAAAATATAAAACGGCAGCATAGGCGATAAAATATATTAATTGAATCTTCCTCCGACTGTTCCATGGACTTCCACTTTGTTTTAAGACAATTTATTTGAAAGTTGTCTTATCAGTCGATCCACGCCACCAAGAAGATTGCTAAATCACATTGACTTATTTGCTTTTAACACGTCAGTACTAACCTTCTTCCAACTTCCAAGGTGTTTTATTGGAGGTGCGGATGCGTTGAGTTCGTCGCATAATTCAGACCAAAGCTTCTCTTGCACAACTTTATCTGTAGCAATATCGGGGTAATTTTGCATGCTATCAAGGATATAAAAGTATGGTCCAGACGGCTTTTTTTTTGAAATTTATATACTCTAAATATTAAAGAAAATAAATATTTAACAAATGCTTACATTTTGCTCAGGTTGTGCTTTTATGTTAAAAAGATTTTGTTTCGATCAAAGGGTGACATATACGTTGTGTCAGCGCTGCCAGATTAATCCAATGTTGCTATCTTCATTTAAGATTTTTATTTCGTAATTTCGCATGATATCGAGGATATATAAGTATGGTCCAGACGGCTTTTTTTAAATTTATTTACTCTAAATATTAAAGAAAATAAATATTTATCAAATGCTTACATTTTGCTTAGGTTGTGCTTTTATGTTAAAAAGTTTTTGTTTTGATTATAGGGTGACACATGCGTTGTGTCAGCGATGCCAGATTAATCCAATGTTGCTGTCTTCATTTAAGATTTATATTTTGAATATAACAATAAAAACATACATGTTTACTGCAGATACATTCAGAAAATCAAAACACAGTTAAAGAAAACAATCTTTAAAAGCAGTTAAAAGTAATAACATTTTACAACTAAAGTAAATTATAAAAAAAAGTAAATTATAAAAAATTTTAACTGTTAAACACAAATCGATTTCGTCGCCCGCACGGCAGAGAAAAGTGTTGATAAAAACTTAAAATAATGTATTGTTATATTATTTCGTTAATTAAATGCTCTAGTGAACAATGCTTCTGTAAATGTAAATGAACAACATATTATATTTTGACTATGTCATTTTTTTAATGTGTTTATGTTTATAAAGTTGGTAAATTTCCACTCCTAATACGAACCCGAAGAGTACATGAAGTCAAACTGAATACTTAATATTTTTTGGGTATTCGGAATGGCGCACACCAATAATGGGAAAATGATTTACATTAGAGTCAAGTCGAAATGCAGCACATTGGCATATACTTGATATGTATGTCATATGACATAAAATGGTGCTTCTTTTTTTAAAATTTTAATCCATAAAGATAAATACTCACGAAAACAAAGCTGAATACACAATAAACAAGTGGAAAGAGTAAGTTTAGCAGGGCCAATATGATCATATTGTCAAGGACCACGATATTGCCAATGCATTCACAACGTGTAACTGTTTGGTGTTTCTTCGAACATGAGCAAGAAGCCGCCGTTACCGTAAATGGTGATGGTTACGCCATTTTATTCAAGAAAATAAAAGGGGTGATTTTTTTACACCAATACGAGGCCGCATGTCACACAGCTCCCTTGATATTTTATGTCCTTTATTTGAAAATGCTGGGATTTGATCCCTGTCGATTATTTTAGAAGAAATGCACAAACGACAAATGTTACGCAAAGCATCTAAAGACAATTAAAACGTGAACATGAAATCGAAGTTGATTTTGAAGAGATTCGACCCGAAACAATCTACAATGTACTGAAGAATTGTGTTGATCGGATGAGGTACTGTTGAGCCAGTTGTGATAATCATATGAATGATATTGTATTCCATTATTTAATGACAAAGTTCAAACATTCCAATAAAACCAGAAATTTTAAAAAGATCTCTGCCTTTTTTACAGCCCCTTTAAATTTAAAAAATAAAATCGCCCACCCTTTAATTTCACTCTTAATTTATGATTGTATGAAGTCTACAGAATAATGTCAGTATTACGTGACTATCACAAATATACTCTCAAGCATGGTGCTCCACTGTACTGGGGAAAGCTATAATGCTATCGAAGCTTCAGCTCCACTGAAGGAACAAACTTAAGGATCAGCTGTGAGGGTATAACCCAACTTTTAGTGAGGGTATAAGGTTTGTCTAAAACCTCTACTACTCTTTGCACCAGGTTGATATGCAACTACACGTCAATCATTCACTTTACCTGCGGTTTAGTTGGCAAACTCGCCGAATGTCCGTTTCCAAACAAGTCTGGTTACAATAAAAGTTCTTAGTTCTCTGACCTCCCGCGACACTAGACTTGCGTCTGGTCCGAACTTATAACACTTGACAACTTTTGAACGCCGCACACACTGACTGGAAGCATTAATTTCACACCAAAAGTGCACTCAATGTTGCCCATAAATATGAATTGGAATATTCGGAATATATTTTACACTTCTAGGGAGCTCTTGAAATCACCTCAGGGAAATCAGATGACCTCACTCGTCCCCTGGAATCAATACTAATCTTTTATATATATATATATATATATATATATATATATATATATATATATATATATATATATATATATATATATATATATATATATATATATATATATATATATATATATATATATGTATATATATATATATATATATATATATATATATATATATATATATATATATATATATATATATATATATATATATATATATATATATATATATATATATATATATATATATATATATATATATATATATATATATATATATATATATATATATATATATATATATATATATATATATATATATATATATATATATATATATATATATATATATATATATATATATATATATATATATATATATATATATATATATATATATATATATATATATATATATATATATATATATATATATATATATATATATATATATATATATATATATATATATATATATATATATATATATATATATATATATATATATATATATATATATATATATATATATATATAATGCTTTATTTAAATAATTGAATCTGCGCCAAAGGAGCCTAACAATAAGTATACGAACTTGAGAATAATTCAATAATGAATCCTAGTATGGATTTTTTGTTATGTGGATCTCTGGCAATTGGCAGGAATTTGCATTAATTTGATCAAAATAGTATATAAGTGGTATGGATCACATGTCTGATAATGTTATACCTGGTTTGGCTTTAACCTCTTGATAAAGGGCCAGACGACCCTTACAGTCATTTACAGAGTGTTCGCGATATTATGTAGAGTGAAAAACTCGTGACATAGAAAAAAGAATTCCACACAGTCTTTCGGGCGCGTGTGTTCGCGATTACTGTAAGGGATGAAACACAAGTGTAGATTAGGAAACGCGAGCTTGAACTGCACAATAATTGTCTAGCAAGTATGTTATCATGAGGTTCGAGCTTCTCTTTGTGCTTTATATGTTTTCGTTCCTCATATACCAAGGGGCACCGGTAAAGAGCCGCAATGTCTTCGATTGGACTCTTTGGATTTTGACGAGATTGCTCGAGCTTGTTTTGCCCCATAGCTGGGCACCGTATAACCAGATAGGTTTGATTGCACTGTTGTATAGCAGGACCTTATATTCTAGACTTAATTTTGAGTTCGCGTTTAGGAGCCATTGAAGTTGATGGACCTTAAGTTTCAGTTGAGTCTTCTTGGTTTCGATATGACTTGTCCTGTTGAGTCGGTGATCCAGGTGGATCCAACGTACGTAATATGATCAGATTGAGAAAAAGGGATATTGATTAGTTTCAATGTCGAACAAGTGCTAAAATTAGGTGAGGGAGTTACCTGTGGGCATTTAGCCTCATTGACTTTTATTCTCCAGTCAGAGAGCCAAGATTCTACTCGTCTGAGAAGTACACCTAGATTCATATATCCAATCCTGCTTTTTATGTGCGTCCATTATAGCGGAATCGTCGGCAAAAGTGGATGTTAGCACGATTGGGCTGGTAGTGATATCTGCTGGTAGGATATCCTTTACAGAAGGGAAAGGATAGGCCCAGGACGCTTCTTTGGTTAAAAACCCGCCCTTCTCTACTTAAAAGACCGCAGATTCAGAGTCAAATGTGGGCAACACGTCACCGATGACTGCGAAATACTAGCAGGTGTGTCCACATTTGACTTTGAAGCTGCGGTTTTCTAAGTAAGACTCAAAAATTCGATTAGTTGCAAATTTTGAAGGTCAAGCCAAAGTGACAGACTTTGTCAAATGCTTGAGCAACATCCAGAAATGCGGCGCAGCAATATTCTCGCCGTTTAATGATTTCACTTGCATCGGTCAGACGGTTTACTTGTTCGATGGTGCTGCGACCTTCCCGGAATCCAAACTGATGGTTTGGTATTATGTTATTTGACACGAGGAACGGTTTTATAAAAGAATAAAAGAACTTTTTTAAATAGTTCGGGTAAGCAGGTGTTGATAAGAAGGTAATGATTTGTCCTTTTCTGGCTTTAAAATCATTTGAACCAGAGAAATTTTTCATAACCATGTCTTAAAATTTACTTAAATAATTTTGCCAGGAACTTTACAAGATCATTTTAGGCGTGGTAAGATCATATCAATGTGCTTTACCTGGATTCGCGGTTTCTTTAACGACATTGAGTACTTCATCTGCGTTTGTAAACAATGGCTTTAAAATCATAAGTTACGGCAAACATTTTATAATCAGGTGGAAGGAGGTCGCTACTTGCAGGATTTGGGCGAAATACCTGGGACAAATGGTTCGCAAAAACATTGGCTTTTTCCTCTTCTGATATTGCCCACTCGCCATTTGCGTTGCGTATTGGAAATTGCTTTTCGGTGGGCATACTAGTATTTCTTAATGTTTTCCATAATGAGAATTCGGTTGAGGCTGTCGGAGTTAAACTTGCAATGAAACTAGCATGCTATCTACTGTCTTCATTTCTAAGTGCGCTTTCCAACCTCTTAGTAGCGTCAGTCTGTCTTAGTCGGAAACTCCTTCTTTCACTTACAACGTGCTCTTTTTTAAGTACTGACTTCTCACGAAGAAGAAATAATTAACTGGGCAGGTACTAGTAGATAAGTTCGATTTACTAACTCCTCTTATTATACCGAAGTCTATCAAGTCAGGCTTTTTGTTAATATCAGAAGGCCAATTTAGCTGGTTTCCCCTAGGGTTTGTTTAAACGCAGATTCAGAGTCAAATGTGGGCAACACGTCACCGATGACTGCGAAATACTAGCAGGTGTGTCCACATTTGACTCTGAAGCTGCGGTTTTCTAAGTAAGACTCAAAAATTCGATTAGTTGCAAATTTTGAAGGTCAAGCCAAAGTGACAGACTTTGTCAAATGCTTTGAGCAACCTCCAGAAATGCGGCGCAGTAATATTCTCGCCGTTTATGATTGCACTTTCATCGGTTAGACGGTTTACTTGTTCGATGGTGCTGCGACCTTCCCGGAATCCAAACTGATGGTTTGGTATTATGTTATTTGACACGAGGAACGGTTTTATAAAAGAATAAAAGAACTTTTTAAATAGTTCGGGTAAGCAGGTGTTGATAAGAAGGTAATGATTTGTCCTTTTCTGGCTTTAAATCATTTTAACCCGAGAAATTTTTCATAACCATGTCTTAAAATTTACTTAAATAATTTTGCCAGGAACTTTACAAGATCATTTTAGGCGTGGTAAGATCATATCAATGTGCTTTACCTGGATTCGCGGTTTCTTTAACGACATTGAGTACTTCATCTGCGTTTGTAAACAATGGCTTTAAAATCATAAGTTACGGCAAACATTTTATAATCAGGTGGAAGGAGGTCGCTACTTGCAGGATTTGGGCGAAATACCTGGGACAGATGGTTCGCAAAAACATTGGTTTTTTCCTCTTCTGATATTGCCCACTCGCCATTTGCGTTGCGTATTGGAAATTGCGTTTCGGTGGGCATACTAGTATTTCTTAATGTTTTCCATAATGAGAATTTGGTTGAGGTTGTCGGAGTTAAACTTGCAATGAAACTAGCATGCTATCTACTGTCTTCATTTCTAAGTGCGCTTTGCAACCTCTTAGTAGCGTCAGTCTGTCTTAGTCGGAACCTCCTTCTTTCACTTGCAACGTGCTCTTTTTTAAGTACTGACTTCTCGCGAAGAAGAAATATAACTGGGCAGGTACTAGTAGATAAGTTCGATTTACTAACTCCTCTTATTATACCGAAGTCTATCAAGTCAGGCTTTTTGTTAATATCAGAAGGCCAATTTAGCTGGTTTCCCCTAGGGTTTGCTTAACGGGATCCCCAGTGCGTATGTTTGGCATTGTAGTCACCATTAGCAATAAAGTTGATTCCGAGACCATTAAAAAAGTTCAGAAGTATATCTTCTGATGTCGCGAACCGCGTGGGGAAATATATTGGCAAAAAGGTAAGAAAACTACCTTGAATCTGATACGAACGAGTAGGTAGTTTTGTGAGACTCCTTCAGCGAATTCATGATTCATTCGTTTTAGGATACCAGTGCCCCCATGAGCCTTACCGTCGGTGTGGTGAGTACCATAAAATCTAAAATTAGGTACCTGAACTATTGTTCAGCATTACCAAGTTGTTGCACTGGGGCATTAGGTGTATGTGCCCTTAGAACATTCTCGTATGTAATACCGTTGGTAATACCATTTCCGTCGCTAGAGTAAACTCGAGTCTGTTTGATGTCGATTATAGGGTTTGGCGTGTTTCGGTTAGAAACGAATTTACGCTTCTGTTCTAGTTTCTGCTTAAGTTCTTTGTAATCCCTACAACCTCTGCAGTTTGCGGTTCTTTTTCTGTTCCTGCGATTTAACGGTTGGCAAAGTTCAGTACGATTTTGTGTGTCCATACTCTTGACAATTTTGGCATTGAACGGGACCATTTCTTTTGTGAGGTTCATCAGCCGTTATTCTTCTATATAACAAATGTTGTTAAGTTTGGATGAACTTAATTTTTCTTTAGTTTCCGCGAGTCAGGTTGAAGTTCGACCTTGTACATTGGTTGGGGGACCTTTTTATTATTAAAGACCAATGCCACGGAGTGGACGTTAAAATTCTCTTTTTCCATTGCCCGTTTTATCTCATCTGGTCCTACAAATGACTCAATGCCTTTTAAGATTACCGCGATCACTACTTACTCTTTAGACGATACGTGTATGTTTTTTATTTCTATCGTTAAAATAACTAGAAATAGCGCGAAAGCTATTTTCGGCGTATGTCTGAATTTTTGTCTCGTTAATGTTCCCTTTTTTTTATTGGCACTATGTGAAAGCCACCACTACCAACAAGTTGGGCAATGATATTTACTAGCTCATTTGAGGTATACTGGGGCGGCCTTGAAGTTGCGGCATTTGCCGAGGTAGAAGATTGAGTTTCGTCTTCGCCCAGCAATGCAAGCCGGCTGTTACTCGTGACGGACGTTGGTGGTTCTCCACCGTTCACAATTTTGCAACTTGTTTTGTTTGTGTTACCTTTGGCAGGGCTGGATTTACGCTTTATTGTAATGTAGCGATCCATGCCTGTATGTACCGCTTTTATTGGTTCGTCGTTGTTTTCCTGTGTTATTTCTATGTTCGCTGTGCTTACACATTCTTTGTTATTATTGTTGTTGCTAGCACCGCCGTCTGAGCGAGTTTTTTGTCTTAGTGGCGTTACCTCTCTCATTCCATTGTTTACATCTGCATTAACCGCGAATTATGCATTCCGCGAACTTACACTGCAGGAAGAGTGTCTGCGTTGTTCTAACTCTTGAGTGAGACGATGGCTCATCAAGCTGTGAGTTTATTTAGCTGTGTGTGTGCCTTTTTTGTTGTGGTTGTTTTGTTTCACTGTTTCTTACACAACTGGATTTGTTGTTTAACTTAAATTTTATTTTGTCAAAAAACTGCTTGAATTCCTTATAAGTTAATACCTATAATGAATTCAAACAATTTTAGATAATTATTTTCCCGGAATTTATATTTTATTTTATTAGAATTAATTTACGAAACGATTCTTTTACCGACCGTTCTCTTCGCATGCGGAAAGCAAATTCCAATACTAATCATTGATATTATTTTCTTTACATTCAATAACGATCGGCTCATTACTTTTTTCCTGTATGTGTTTCTTTCTATGCCAATATTATATGCTTCAAATTTCTATCTTAAAGATTCCTATTTAAATAATTTTAAAAAGATATGATTTTCATATTATCGGGCAAGTTACTATATTCACTTGATCTAGCAAAGCCAATATATGGTTTCATTAAAGCTAGTCGGCAGCTCCCTAGTGCCATACTATTTGCACATCTGATATTTCTTTCAGTTCTCATTTTATTAACGCTTAACTCTACAGTTTCAGCACCTCTTCTAGCTTTGAACATATTGTCTAGGGCCATGATGATGCCATTGCTTCCACGAGTCACTATTTGGTGTGGATTTTGGGCTGTGGCAACATTGGGTTATTTTTCTTGGAACATAAGCTAAAAGCCGCGGTTAACGTAACCGCTGATGGTAACGGCTATTTAATTCAAGAGAATGAAATGGACTATATTTGCTTACACCAAGACGAAGCCGCATGTAAAAATCTGCCAAAATGGTGATGTCAATTGGCCGCCTTAAAGGTGGGATATGAGCCCTTTGGATTATTTTATATGGAAGGTACTAAGAATAAATATTACGCAAAGCATCTAAAGACAATTGAATCTTGAACATGAAATCGAAGTTGATTTTGTAGAGATTCGACCTGAAACATTCGAAAATGTACTGAAGAATTGTGTTGATCGGATGAGGTACTGTTGAGACAGTTGTGATAGTCATTTGAATGATATTCTATTCCATCATTAAATGACAAAGTTCAACGTTCCCAATAAAACAAGAAATTTGAAAAAGAAATTTGCCTTTTTACTGCTGCCTCGAATTTAAAATGTTAAATCGCCCTACCTTTAATTTCTCTCTAAATTTTTCATTCTATGGGTTCTACAGAATAATGCCAGTTTTGCGTGATTATTACCATTATGGCCTCCACTGTACTCGGGTAAGCTATAATGCGACCGACCTCTACTGTAGGAACCAACTTAAAGATCAGCTGTGAGGGTTTCACCCACCCTTAAGAGAGGGTATAAGGTCTGTCATAAACATGTACCACTCTTTGCGTTGTAGCACCAGGTTGATACGCAACTACACGTCAAGCATTCACTTTACCTGCGATTTAGGTGGTTAACTGCAACCGCGAAACTCGCCGAAGGTTCGTTTCCAAACAAGTCTGGTTACAATAAAAGTTCTAGGGTCTCTGACCTCACGCGACACTAGACTTGCGTCTGGTCCGAACTTATTACTTATGACAACTTACATTTAAACGCCGAGCACACACCAAAAACTCGCTCAATGTAACCCATAAATATGAATTGTATTATTCGACATATATTTTCCTCTTGTAGGGAGCTCATGGAATCACCTCAGGGGAATCAGGTGACCTCACTCGTCCCGTTTCATTAATACTTATCAACAATATTATTTTGTTTACATTCAATAACTATCGGGTTATTACATTCTGCCAGTATGTGTTTCCTTCTTTGCTACATTATATGCTCCAAATATCATCGTTTTAATATATCTAAAAGGTTCCTCTTCAAAACATTTTAAATGTAGTGATGAAAGATATGATTTGATGAGGCAAGTTACTATACTCACTTGGTCTAGCAAAGCCAATATGGTTTTTCGTTAAATGTAGTCGGCAACTCGCTAGTGCCATACTATTTGCACATCTGGTATTTCATTCAGTTCTAATTTTATTAACGCTAAACTCTACAGTGGTAACACCTCTTTAAGTTTTGAACAAGTATATAAGAATTTTGTTTTTGTATATAAAGCTAACTGGAAGCAAATATTTAGGCCTATACTAACACAGATTAACCGTTGAATATCTAATCGGTATAAACCGATTTTACAAATTGCTTGATTTAGAAGCACACGTCATAAAGAGGTAATTTAAATACGATTGAAGAACAGATATTTGCGGCTGAAATTTTTTTTGACTTTATTACAAAACATAAATATTTTACCGATCTATATTCTTCAACTGCTGTACCGTTAATTTGAACATCTATATTATTTTAATTTTGGCTTATATGAGGTTTGAATCTTATGAAACCCGTTATTCCAGTTTTCAAATCCAGCTTATTTATTCTTGCAATTCTGCCATTATTGCTACATCGTATTATATTTTCGTTTGCTGTACCTTCTTGTGATTGTATTTATAAATAACGCCGATGGCATCAGTTAAAAAGCAGAACCAAAAAAAATAAGATATTTAATTTGCGGCTAAGAAATTTTTTTGACCTAATTACTAAACATAATACCTAAATATTTTACTGATTTATATTCTTCAACTGCTGTACCGTTAGTGTGAACAACCATATTATCTTAATTTTGGCTAATATACAGTATGAAACTTGTTTTTCCAGTGTTCAAATCCAGCTTATTTATTCGGGCAATTCAGCCAGTATTGCAGCATAATTTTCGTTTGCAGTACCTTTTCGTGTTTGTATTTATAAAAATGCAGATGGCATCAGTTAAATACAGAACCAAAGAAAAAAATAATATTTTTAATGTCATCAATATACATTTTGAAACTATTGGGCCTTCTAAAAAATCTACTCTGGCAACGCCATGTTCAACCGGTACAATACTACTATAATAAATCCACCGTTTCATCCAAGAACCCTATATTTTCGGACTAACACACTAAAATTTCTTACAAATCATTTCCACTACATTTACAATAGCCTCCTCTGTTCCGAGTATTTTCCTAAATCAATACATTCTCTAAAACAAAATGGCTGTTTTTAATAGACAATGCTATAGCAGCTCAAAAATAGTTTCTTCAGATAAATGGTTGTTTGTTTGATATATAATTTTATAAAAATGATATATAATTTTATTCCACTAAAGTTTTAATTGTTCGGATTTGGTTCTTGATGAAAAAAAAATTTTTTTTTCTTGCTAAGGTTTGGTACTCCTTCTGCTACATTTTATGCGTGAATAAATCATGTTCAATAAATTTACAAATAATGATTTCCCCTGGCTGTCTTCTGAAAAATGTGTATATAATTCAGTTACGGAAATAACAGTTTTAGACTTCATTATTACCAAGAGCCCGTGTGATGGTCAGAAACACCACCTTATTTACCAGAAACTCCCAATTATATCAAAAGCTGAAACTACATCAATTGAAATATGTATCGCTTGAAATCTTAACTAACACTAAGAAAACATGAGAAATGTAAAGATTTTAAAGATTCAAAATGAGATGCATCCAAAACGTCATTTACTGATATTTTAATTAATTGCTAAGCCCCAGATCCTTGTACGGAGCGCAAGACGTGCTAGTTTTTTTATTCCCTTTACATCACATTAAGTCCTCTCAAGTTAGTTAGCTGTCGACGTTTTAATTCGTATATAAACTGACTGAGCTCTCCGCACGCGAAGAGCACGGTCGTTAAAAGAACTCATCTCGGATATTAATTGAAACAAACTCACAACTTGATAAGCCATCGTCTCAAGAGTTAGAACAACGGGACACTCTTTCTGCAGTGTAAGTTCGCGGAATGAAAGAAGTAACGCCACTAAGACAAAAATCTCTCACCTGGCAGTGCTAGCATCAATAATAATAACAAAGAAGGTGTAAGCACAGCGAACATAGAAAGAACACAGGAAAACAACGAAGCGACACAAGACAAATCATTAAAGGCGGTACAGACATGCACGGATCGCTATATTACTATAAAGCGTAAAACAGCACTGCCAAAGTTAACACAAACAAAAAAAGTTGCAAAATTGTGAACGGTGAAGAACCACCAACGTCCGTCACGGCTAACAGCCGGTTTGCATTGCTGGTCGAAGAAGAACCTCAATAATCTACCTCGGCAAATGCTGCAACTCCAAGGCCGCCCCAACATACATACCTACGTGAGAGTAGCTTAAATGAGCTAGTAAATATCATTACCCAACTTGCTGGTAGTGGTGGCTTTCACATTGTGCCAATAAAGAAAGGGAATATTAACGAGACAAAAATTCAGGCGTACACCGAAAATGGCTTTCGCGATATTTAAGGGTATCGCGGTAATCTTAAAAGGCATTGAATCATTTGTAGGACCAGATAAGGAAAAACGAGCACTGGCATAAGAGAATTTTAACGTCCTCTCAGTGGTAAACATTCTTAATGATAAAAAGGCTTCCAAACCAATGTACAAGGTCGAACTTCAACCTGACTTACGGAAACTAAAGAAAAATGAAGGTCATCTTATATACAAACTTCAATATTTATTATATTGAAGAATAACGGTTGAAGAACCCACAAAAGAAATGGTCCCGTTCATTGCCAAAATTGTCAAGAGCATGGACACACAAAATCGTACTATACTTTGCATGTGGTGATCTATACCAATCTGCAGATCTATCTCAAATCGCAGGAACAGAAAAAGTGCAGCAATTGCGGTGAACAACATATCGCAAACTACAGAGGTTGTTGGGTTTACAAACAACTTAAGCAGAAACTAGAAAAGAAGCGTAAATTCATTTACAACCGAAACGCGCCGAACCCTATAATCGACATCCAACAAACCCGAGTTTACTCTAGCGATGGAAACGGTATTACAAACCGTATAACATACGCGAATGTTCTAAGGGCACATACACCTAATGTCTCAGTGCAACAACTTGGTAATAGAGCATCGAAGATTTTGATACCTAATTTGAGATTTTATGGTACTCACCACTCTGACTGTAAGGCTCATGGGGGCACTACCTTCAGGAGACAACAATTCAGATTCAAGGTAGTTTTCTTACCACTTCACCAATATATCCCCCCCCCCCCGGTTCACGATTTCAGAAAATATACTTCTGAACTTTTTCAATAGTCTCGGACGAACTTTATTGCGGCTGGCGACTACAATGCCAAACATACGCACTGGGGATCCCGTTTAGCAAACCCTAGGGGAAAAGACTGTGGAAATGTCTAATGCGACCTCAAAATAAATTGGACTTTGGTATAATAAGAGGAGTTAGTAAATCTATCTTATCTGCTGGTACCTGCCCTGAATTATCGTCAGACCAATCGCTAGTTATATTTCTTCTTTACGAGAAGACAGTACTTGTAGACGAGCCCCTATGGCTTACTTCATACACAAATAACTGGTTAAAATACAGGAAGTACATTAGCAGTCATTTAGATTTCAATTAGCTAATTTCTAACGCGAAAGAAATCGATGACAACGTATCCAACTTCAACGTTATCCTGGAAAAGGCGTCCATTTACGCTACAAAGACAAATATACGCGACAAATAGTTTAAATACTTACACTAACCGGGAAAAGAGGTTCCGCCGCGAATGGCAGCGAAACAGGTCACCAGTGGCCCTACTAAGACTGACTGACGCTACGAAAAGGTTGCAAAACGCACTTGGAGATGAAGACGGTAGACAGCATGGTAGTTGGTCCGAACTTATTACTTATGACAACTTACATTTAAACGCCGAGCACACACCAAAAACTCGCTCAATGTAACCCATAAATATGAATTGTATTATTCGACATATATTTTCCTCTTGTAGGGAGCTCATGGAATCACCTCAGGGGAATCAGGTGACCTCACTCGTCCCGTTTCATTAATACTTATCAACAATATTATTTTGTTTACATTCAATAACGATCGGGTTATTACATTCTGTCAGTATGTGTTACCTTCTTTGCTACATTTTATGCTCCAAATATCATCGTTTTAATATATCTAAAAGGTTCCTCTTCAAAACATTTTAAATGTAGTGATGAAAGATATGATTTGATGAGGCAAGTTACTATACTCACTTGGTCTAGCAAAGCCAATATGGTTTTTCGTTAAATGTAGTCGGCATCTCGCTAGTGCCATACTATTTGCACATCTGGTATTTCATTCAGTTCTCATTTTATTAACGCTAAACTCTACAGTGGTAACACCTCTTTAAGTTTTGAACAAGTATATAAGAATTTTGTTTTTGTTATAAAGCTAACTGGAAGCAAATATTTAGGCCTATACTAACACAGATTAACCGTTGAATATCTAATCGGTATAAACCGATTTTACAAATTGCTTGATTTAGAAGCACACGTCATAAAGAGGTAATTTAAATACGATTGAAGAACAGATATTTGCGGCTGAAATTTTTTTTGACTTTATTACAAAACATAAATATTTTACCGATCTATATTCTTCAACTGCTGTACCGTTAATTTGAACATCTATATTATCTTAATTTTGGCTTATATGAGGTTTGAATCTTATGAAACCCGTTATTCCAGTTTTCAAATCCAGCTTATTTATTCTTGCAATTCTGCCATTATTGCTGCATCGTATTATATTTTCGTTTGCTGTACCTTCTTGTGATTGTATTTATAAATAACGCCGATGGCATCAGTTAAAAAGCAGAACCAAAAAAAATAAGATATTTAATTTGCGGCTGAGAAATTTTTTTGACCTAAATACTAAACATAATACCTAAATATTTTACTGATTTATATTCTTCAACTGCTGTACCGTTAGTGTGAACAACCATATTATCTTAATTTTGGCTAATATACAGTATGAAACTTGTTTTTCCAGTGTTCAAATCCAGCTTATTTATTCGGGCAATTCAGCCAGTATTGCAGCATAATTTTCGTTTGCAGTACCTTTTCGTGTTTGTATTTATAAAAATGCAGATGGCATCAGTTAAATACAGAACCAAAGAAAAAAATAATATTTTTAATGTCATCAATATACATTTTGAAACTATTGGGCCTTCTAAAAAATCTACTCTGGCAACGCCATGTTCAACCGGTACAATACTACTATAATAAATCCACCGTTTCATCCAAGAACCCTATATTTTCGGACTAACACACTAAAATTTCTTACAAATCATTTCCACTACATTTACAATAGCCTCCTCTGTTCCGAGTATTTTCCTAAATCAATACATTCTCTAAAACAAAATGGCTGTTTTTAATAGACAATGCTATAGCAGCTCAAAAATAGTTTCTTCAGAATTTTGTCGATAAATGGTAGAATTGTTTGTTTGATATATAATTTTATAAAAATGATATATAATTTTATTCCACTAAAGTTTTAATTGTTCGGATTTGGTTCTTGTTGAAAAAAATTTTTTTTTTCTTGCTAAGGTTTGGTACTCCTTCTGCTACATTTTATGCGTGAATAAATCATGTTCAATAAATTTACAAATAATGATTTCCCCTGGCTGTCTTCTGAAAAATGTGTATATAATTCAGTTACGGAAATAACAGTTTTAGATTCATTATTACCAAGAGCCCGTGTGATGGTCAGAAACACCACCTTATTTACCAGAAACTCCCAATTATATCAAAAGCTGAAACTACATCAATTGAAATATGTATCGCTTGAAATCTTAACTAACACTAAGAAAACATGAGAAATGTAAAGATTTTAAAGATTCAAAATGAGATGCATCCAAAACGTCATTTACTGATATTTTAATTAATTGCTAAGCCCCAGATCCTTGTACGGAGCGCAAGACGTGCTAGTTTTTTTATTCCCTTTACATCACATTAAGTCCTCTCAAGTTAGTTAGCTGTCGACATTTTAATTCGTATATAAACTGACTGAGCTCTCCGCACGCGAAGAGCACGGTCGTTAAAAGAACTCATCTCGGATATTAATTGAAACAAACTCACAACTTGATAAGCCATCGTCTCAAGAGTTAGAACAACGGGACACTCTTTCTGCAGTGTAAGTTCGCGGAATGAAAGAAGTAACGCCACTAAGACAAAAATCTCTCACCTGGCAGCGCTAGCATCAACAATAATAACAAAGAAGGTGTAAGCACAGTGAACATAGAAAGAACACAGGAAAACAACGAAGCGACACAAGACAAATCATTAAAGGCGGTACAGACATGCACGGATCGCTATATTACTATAAAGCGTAAAACAGCACTGCCAAAGTTAACACAAACAAAAAAAGTTGCAAAATTGTGAACGGTGAAGAACCACCAACGCACAGTGGGAAAATTACGAAAAAAATTGGAAATAATTCGGCCATTTCGTTTGTAATGGTCCGATTTAAATGCAAATTTACATTGACCTTCTTGAAGTGTTACTGAGCTTAAGTTTTGAATTTCATGCATCTGTGTTTAACAGGTGCTGCACAGTGGGCCCTCAAAGTTGGTCACCTCGAGTTAAAATTTTCTTTTTCAAGCCGCCAAAAGCGTATTTGTGGTCCGATCGTAATAATTTTTCCTTTAGTGAAATCTGCTGGACAAACCCAACCAAAAATGTTATTACAAATTTTTTCATATCTCGTACAATAAAAAAGATATCGGGACTTAAAGTTTTTTTTTCGAAAAATTTGCTTTGGATTTTCTGGGATTATTTTATTTTTGGGAATCAGTTTTAGGTGAATCGGGGAAAATTTAATCCTGGTTTAAAGAAAACACTTTGGTTAATGTTTTAAAAAAAGAATTGTAGCAAAATCACCAATAATATGAAAATGCCAGTTGTTCAAAGTCAACTATTGCGAAAAAAGTGGGATTTTGAGTGTTTTACGGCGAAAAGGTACCTTTACTCTTATGTCAATAACTTTAATGTTTCTTAAGTAACATACAAAAAATTTGCATTTATTTCAAAGAAAACTTTATGCTTAATACAAATAATAAGCAATTGTGACCCTAGTCGGTACTTTTCTTGCTCCAGGCGTCTCCAAATATGGGCATTTTTTTCAAAAAAAATTGAGTTTGAGCTCAAATAAAAAAATCGCCACACTGCTGGCCCAATTTGGTGCTATAAGTCAGTTAACTACATATGTTTTCTAAAATCCCAAGCAAAGAAATTTTGCGGGAGGCCATTTCTAGGACAAAAAAATGAGTTTTTGTTAAAAATCCCATTTCTGGGATTTTGTTTTCCCCTGTGTCAAATTTTAGAAAAGTGGCAACTCCAATTTTTTTTTGAATAAGTTTTTCATTTTGTCACAAAAATATTGATACTACGTAAAAAAATCAGGTTTATATCTCCAACCAGCAAAATTTTACAGTGGTCTGAAATATTGACTTTTTTTGCTACCTTCACAAAAAAATTTTTTTTCTCGTTTTTATCAATTATTATTCAACATATTGAGTTAATTGCACTCTTTTTTATAATCTGTTAAAACTAGAGGTAATTACCTTTCCATTGGTATATAAAAAGTATATCCTTTTACCTACACTTATAACAGCACGTGCGCTGGAATAAGACCCCTTTGAGTAAAGTATGAATTTTATAGGTAAGAATACCAATTTTAAAAATTCTCGTACCTATCCATAAATAGCAAAAATATATATTTTTACCATTATTGTTTACCTATTGTGTAAAAACGGAAAATGGGTAGTATTGTATAGTATGGATCTAGGTACCTAAACATTCATTCTTATATGTTTTGGGGGAATACCTGTCCCCTATGTCCGGAATATTGTGCAACATTTTAGGCGAATGTACCTGGGTACATAAAAATTCATTGTTATAAATGTATTTTTGGGGAATACCTGGTATTTTAGTCAAGTATTAATTGCGGATATTATTGTGATTACCTGTAAGTATTACTCATTGATATAAGAACCGCCGATTTTGTATGGGTTTATCATAACAAATTAATCCGCCATGACGATAACACTCCTTGTTCAAGAACTTGTTGAATTTTTAAAAAACACCAAACTTCGGAAAATGGAGAACAGAGTAGCATATTTAATAGAGTGCATAGAGTCAACATATAGCGAGATAACACAATCTAACGAAAGCAGCAAAGTATTAAATTTTTTGAAAAAATTTGACCGGCTCATGGAGAAGTATCACAGGAATTATTCAAGATTACCAACTGAGTGGCTCGACAGTATAATTGAATTTAAAACTGTCCCTGCTTTAGTGGGTGCTCCTACTAAGGAATACGACGATCTATGTCCAAAGGCAAAGAAACAACGGTTGTCGGCTGAGATGGCAAATCATTCACCTTCAAAGATTTGTGATACATTCAAGGAATTACTGACGGTGGAAAGTCGGCCATCTAGCGCAAAAAGAATTGCAGACGTGTTAACGGAAGCATCACCAAGGCGGCTCCAACGCATTGAAAGAAGTATTGCAACACCATGTCCTGGTTTTAGCGAGGAAGAAGCATTAGCTTTAATCATCGAATTGGGATTGAGTAAGAACAAGTACACTCATTTAAGAAGAATGCTGCTTGATAAAGGATGTGACATGTTTCCCGCATACAACCGAATAAAGGAACGAAAAATGGAAATTTTGCCAAACCCAGTGATAATTACAGAAAAGGCCGGCAGCGTTAGTTTGGAACTACTTCTCCAAAATACTGCCAGTAGGATAATAACAACATTGAATGAGGAACAACTAAAAAAAATCAACAACAGCCATCTTCAATTAATATGCAAGTGGGGATGTGATGGTTTGTCAGCACTTTCGGAATACAAACAATGCTCTGATAGCCAATCTACCCAGATCGAATTCAAGAGCGTATTCATGGCATCTTTGGTTCCTCTGAGGTTAAATTTAGACTCTACCTTACCTTCAACTTCGCGCAGAAAATCAAACCCTACTGAAGCAATATGGCGTAATCCAACACCTGGCTCCAAAATTTATTGCAGACCAATCTCCTTCGTATATCATAAAGAAACGAGTGATTTAACTAAAGCCATCACAGACAAATTAAAAGATGATATTTCGAGATTAGAAGATTTTGCATTTAAATTCGACAGGTATTCTATTACAATATCTTTTAAAATGTTCCTGACAATGGTAGATGGAAAAGCCGCAAACGATATTACAGGAAACAAATCTAGCTGGAAGTGTTTCATTTGCAATAAAAGCAAAGTTAATTTTTCAAACGCTTCGAATAATTCAGTAGTCAATGAAGATACCCTTGAGTTTGGAATAGCACCGTTACATGCTCGAATCAGGTTTCTAGAACACTTTCTAAACCTTGCTTATGACATTAAGTATAAATCTATACCAGGAAATGAAAGGAAAAACATTCGAGCTAACAAAGAAATGCATGAAATGAGAGCAAGTGAAAAAAAGAGAATTCAAGATGCATTTAAACAACAAACTGGCCTAAATATTTCTAAACCACGCTCGAACTTTGGGAATACAAATGATGGAAACACTGCCAGAAGATTCTTCGCAGACTATAATACAGCTGCAGAAATAACTGGAATCAATAAGGAGTTGATTCGAATGGTTAATATATTGCTTTTAGCTCTGAATTCCAAACAAAAGATTAATTCCGATAAATTTGGAGTTTACGCCGAACGAATTTTAAAAATGCTTGCTGATCTCTATCCCTGGAAAGATCTAACGCCAACTATACACAGAGTCCTGTTCCATGGGAAACAAATAATCGAGTCTCACCTTCTCCCTATAGGCGAGTTAACTGAAGAACCACAAGAAGCTAGAAATCGAGACTTCAGATATGTTCAACAATTTTCCACAAGAAAATGCTCAAGAATAGCACAAAACGAAGACTTACTTAATAGTTTATTATTATCTTCAGATCCTTTTTTATCCTCCATGAGAAGTAAGTTGACTTCGTACCACGAAATGACGCATGGAGACGAAGAAGAATTTTCTGATTTATTAGATATGCTGGACGTGGAATAAAATCATTTAAGTTTAATGTTTTTTAATTATAAGATTTATTTAAATGTTAATTTATTTAAAAAAAAGTTTTTCACAAAAAATGAAGTCAATAGCATCTTTTTATTCAAATTTTCTATCTGCAACAATTAAATTACTTTTTTGCGATTGGAAATGTGTAAATTTGATTTTTTTAAATGCAACAACATTGATCTCTCACAAAATGAAATTGCTATTTACCAAAAAAATTAATATTTTACTCAAAGGGGTCTTATTCCAGCGCACGTGCTGTTATAAGTGTAGGTAAAAGGATGTACTTTTTATATACCAATGGAAAGGTAATTACCTCTAGTTTTAACAGATTATAAAAAAGAATGCAATTAACTCAATATGTTGAATAATAATTGATAAAAACGAGAAAAAAATTTTTTTTTGTGAAGGTAGCAAAAAAAGTCAATATTTCAGACCACTGTAAAATTTTGCTGGTTGGAGATATAAACCTGATTTTTTTACGTCGTATCAATATTTTTGTGACAAAATGAAAAACTTATTCAAAAAAAAAATTGGAGTTGCCACTTTTCTAAAATTTGACACAGGGGAAAACAAAATCCCAGAAATGGGATTTTTTAACAAAAACTCATTTTTTTTGTCCTAGAAATGGCCTCCCGCAAAATTTCTTTGCTTGGGATTTTAGAAAACATATGTAGTTAACTGACTTATAGCACCAAATTGGGCCAGCAGTGTGGCGATTTTTTTTATTTGAGCTCAAACTCAATTTTTTTTGAAAAAAATGCCCATATTTGGAGACGCCTGGAGCAAGAAAAGTACCGACTAGGGTCACAATTGCTTATTATTTGTATTAAGCATAAAGTTTTCTTTGAAATAAATGCAAATTTTTTGTATGTTACTTAAGAAACATTAAAGTTATTGACATAAGAGTAAAGGTACCTTTTCGCCGTAAAACACTCAAAATCCCACTTTTTTCGCAATAGTTGACTTTGAACAGCTGGCATTTTCATATTATTGGTGATTTTGCTACAATTCTTTTTTTAAAACATTAACCAAAGTGTTTTCTTTAAACCAGGATTAAATTTTCCCCGATTCACCTAAAACTGATTCCCAAAAATAAAATAATCCCAGAAAATCCAAAGCAAATTTTTCGAAAAAAAAACTTTAAGTCCCGATATCTTTTTTATTGTACGAGATATGAAAAAATTTGTAATAACATTTTTGGTTGGGTTTGTCCAGCAGATTTCACTAAAGAAAAAATTATTACGATCGGACCACAAATACGCTTTTGGCGGCTTGAAAAAGAAAATTTTAACTCGAGGTGACCAACTTTGAGGGCCCACTGTGCAGCACCTGTTAAACACAGATGATTGAAATTCAAAACTTAAGCTCAGTAACACTTCAAGAAGGTCAATGTAAATTTTCATTTAAATCGGACCATTACAAACGAAATGGCCGAATTATTTCCAATTTTTTTCGTAATTTTCCCACTGTGCAACGTCCGTCACGGCTAACAGCCGGTTTGCATTGCTGGTCGAAGAAGAACCTCAATAATCTACCTCGGCAAATGCCGCAACTCCAAGGCCGCCCCAACATACATACCTACGTGAGAGTAGCTTAAATGAGCTAGTAAATATCATTGCCCAACTTGCTGGTAGTGGTGGCTTTCACATAGTGCCAATAAAGAAAGGGAATATTAACGAGACAAAAATTCAGGCGTACACCGAAAATGGCTTTCGCGATATTTAAGGGTATCGCGGTAATCTTAAAAGGCATTGAATCATTTGTAGGACCAGATAAGGAAAAACGAGCACTGGCATAAGAGAAATTTAACGTCCACTCAGTGGTAAACATTCTTAATGATAAAAAGGTTTCCAAACCAATGTACAAGGTCGAACTTCAACCTGACTTACGGAAACTAAAGAAAAATGAAGGTCATCTTATATACAAACTTCAATATTTATTATATTGAAGAATAACGGTTGAAGAACCCACAAAAGAAATGGTCCCGTTCATTGCCAAAATTGCCAAGAGCATGGACACACAAAATCGTACTATACTTTGCATGTGGTGATCTATACCAATCTGCAGATCTATCTCAAATCGCAGGAACAGAAAAAGTGCAGCAATTGCGGTGAACAACATATCGCAAACTACAGAGGTTGTTGGGTTTACAAACAACTTAAGCAGAAACTAGAAAAGAAGCGTAAATTCATTTACAACCGAAACGCGCCGAACCCTATTGTTTACGTCACGTCTACGTCACGTTTACGTCCCGTCCACTCTTGTTATAAGTGGCCGGCTTCATTGGTGCACTTCGCTGTGTAAACACTGTATGAAAGGGTATCATTTCGTAGTACGTACCCTTTCGCAATGGTATTGAACGAAATTGTTTATTTCAACGCCGTCGCCTTGCGTGGCCTGAGAGTGGACGATCGTTCTATACGAGTTTCTGCAAGCCGGCAATTTGGCATTCTCATAAAAACGTCAACAGAGAAACAACACATCACAGTGCACCAGAGAAGCCACCAGCAACCCTTATTTTTTTTTCTTATTAGTGAACGTAAACCGTTCGTGTTCATTTAATTTTAAAATAAAGAAAAGCCCATTGTCTTGGGCATTGTGCAATATGGTGCAAGTGTTTCTTATTTTGTCACACAAACACTGAACATATCGCACTGGACCGAATATAAATAAACTTTAGTATCTGTGCCAGTGATTAAAAGAAGTGTTTTAAAGACAACAAGTGACCTTGAGAGCACCGTCGGATCGTTGAAATCGCTGTGTGGAAAGGGCTCATGCCGAGAAGCTACCATATCAACGAGGATTAGGGGTGCGCCGAATATACCCCCGTCAACTGAGGAGGAACCTTGCCAGCACCTGGGAGAACCAGTCAACAACAGCCTACGAGCGCAACATTTGGTCCTTAGCCCGTAACAACCAGGGATTAAAGCAAGGTGCGTACAAACGTAACAACCAGGGATTAAAGCAAGGTGCGTACAAAGTTAATTTAAGTGTTATATACGTAGTGACCCCAAAAGTGAAAGTGGCTTAAAAGAAATTTTTTGGAAATTTTTGGACATCGTGTTTTGAGGTTAGGTGCTAAGACGCCTACACACATATACACATAAGCGAAGAAAACGCGCGTTCCTTGTACATAACAGCCATCTTTAATTTTCGTGTTTTTGTACATAACAACAATTGGCAATTGCAAAATTTGACAATTCCTTTTCGTATCGGTATTTCTTTTGTTATGTACATTGGAAGTAATCTGGAAATTTACTGCACAGTGGCTTAAATTGGTATATAAGGGAAAAATATTTTTTGTGATTTTAAACAAAAAATTGTCCGATTTTTTCCGTTTTTGGATATTAAGCCCGACGTCTGCTGACATAATTGTCTGTCCATTCTCTGCACAGTGGCCTTGATAGTACAAAATTTTAGGAAAAAAGTTTGTTAGTTGCTGTCTCGGAAATCGGAAATAAATTTTATTGGTTGCAATTAAAATTAAGACGAACATTTGCTACGTCACCTCACAGTGGGCTGTGTGGTGCAAAAGTTGGAAAATTAAGTATAATCGTAACGTTTGAAATTTATATTTGAAACGATCGTATTATTGAGACTTCGGTCGCCATTGCAATTTTTGGAATTTTACCTTGCACAGTGGTACACTTGGCGACAAATCATAAACAAAATTTTTTTTTTTATTTTAATTTTTTGAAAATTTTTGGCAATTCGTTTTCTGGCCTGGCTTTTTATTTTTATTCTGCACTGTGGCGACATAAGCTGAGAACATCTTGGATCGTGCATCGCAATTTATTTTGAAGAATTGTTCAGCGATTTACATTCTACAATACTGTCGTTTTTTGCTCACACAGTGGTCTCCGTTGTTGTATATTGAAAGTTTCGTAACTTTGGTCTGGGTTTATATTTGGAGCTGTTCTTCAATTTTTGACTTTTTCCTGGATTCATTTGGCGAAGTTTATGGAGATTTGGCTGTCCCTTTTCTCAACTGTCCTTTTATACAACTAAAGGCTTGGTGAATTTCGTGTTCTTAGTTTTGTGTGTTTTTCTGTTCTATACAATAATTTATTTTTGAAAAATTCCCTTTTTGGCGTGCGTTGGTGGATGATTGTCCTATTAAGGCTCTGATTGGGTACACGACTTATTGGATAGTATTTTTGTTAAGGCACCCATCCTTTTTTGTAATTTGTTACTGCATTATGAGTTCGGAAGATTATGAGAAAGTTATAGAAGAGGTTGCAAGATTTGAGTGTCGGTTAAAAGATGAGGACTTTTCTACCTATACCATAGACGCGATGGATTGTGAAAGGACTGAGTTGGAAATGCTGTGGGCGAAGTTTAAGTCCGTGCAAGAAAGACTGTCTGTGGAGGACAAGGAAAAGAAGAAGTTTTATGCGAAATATAACCAGATCCATAAGTCCTATATAAGATGTGTCAATATTATTGCCAGAGCAAAAAAGGCGTGCTGTGAAGAGGAACAAAGATCCGCAGCTCCAAGAAGGGAACATTCAGTTCGCGTACCTCCATGTGACACAGGAGTATTTAGTGGCGATTATGTTTCGTGGCCTACATTTAGAGACTTGTTCACGGCAATATATATAAATAATTCCGGCTTGAGTCCAGTAGAAAAATTATTCTACTTGTTTCAGAAGACCGAGGGAGAGGCTAGAGAGATAAATAGGAACATTGCCTTAACAGAAGAAAATTTCGAGTTAGCGTGGAGTAATTTAAAGGACCAGTATGAGAACAAGCGTGTCCTAATAAATAGTCAGCTGAAGATTTTATTTAACCTCGCTCCGTGCAGACAGGATTCCCCGCAGGAAGTAAAACGTCTACAGAGAGACATAAGTAGCTGCGTTTCGGTGCTAAAATTGTTCAAAATTGAGCAGTCATTGTGCCTTTGGGAACAGTCTGTGAAAAATAAGACTGAGGTTCCGAAATGGGAGGAAATGAATGAATTTTTGACTGACAGATTTCACACGCTGGAAAGCGTATCTGATATAATTTTGTCCAATAGTCATGGAGAAAGTGGCTTCCAGACTATGTCGAAAAAGAGTCATCAGACACGTTCAAAGGTTAAGGCATCCAAAGTCCACCACACGAAAGTTGATGTAGCACAATGTAAATTGTGCAAAAATTCTCATGCAATAAGTTCTTGTCATAAGTTTCTGAATATGGATCAGAAAAATCGGGCTTCGACACTAAGAAAATTTAAATATTGCTTTAATTGCCTAAAGATTGGACATATGTATGTAAATTGTACAAGTCCAAATGGCTGTTCGACGTGTAATAGGAAGCACCATACTCTTTTGCATAGAGATTTTACTGGAAATTCGAATCATCAAAATTCAAATTCCGGGACTCAAAGTACGAGTCAGATAAATAAGTCTAAAAATGAGATACAGTCCACTGAAAATCCAAATTCGTATGAAAAGTTTCAGAGTCATCATACATCGGTGGCTAAGAAAGTGATGTTAGCGACTGCATGGGTCAATATTGTAAATTTTGGGTCGACATATAAGGTTCGAGCATTAATAGATCCGTGTTCTGATGAGAGTTTTATTTCTGAAAGGGTTCAGAGATTACTTAAGTTGCCTACAGTTCCCGTATCGGCTGAAGTTACAGGATTGGGAGGTGAAATTGTCAGCAGATCTGACAAAATGGCTAATTTCACAATAAGTTCGAGTTTAAATACGAATTTCTCACTCAAAGTTGAAGCATTAGTAGTAGCGCATGTAACTGGCGATATTCCTACGCATTCTCTTTGTCCTTCAGTAGGAGAGAACTTGCCGGACTTGGACTATGCAGATCCAGATTTTTATCGAAGTAGTCAGATTGATATATTGTTGGGAGGTGACCTATATCCTACCATACTAAGAGGAGGAGTTCGGCATGGAATCTTTGATTCGCTCGTGGCTCAAGAGACAATTTTTGGTTGGATAGTGACTGGTCCCACTTCCTCAAAAAGTTCAAAATATTCTACTAGAGTTTCTCATTTCACAAAAGTCTCCATCGACGACCAGCTGGCAAAGTTCTGGGAGCTAGAAGAGGTAGCTCGAACCCCAATGTTATCAGAGGATGACAAAAAATGTGAGGAGATTTATGATTCCTCTACTAAAAGGCGTTCGGATGGAAGATATGTAGTAGATTTGCCGTTTAAGTCCGATATTTCAGAGATCGGTCCAAATCGCAATATCGCTGTACGTCAATTCCTAAGAAATGAGAAGTCTTTGCTTAGTAAACCGGGCTATAAGTGTCTATATGATGAGGTTTTGGAAGAATATGAGACATTGGGCCATATGTCTAAGGTTGAGGATCCAAGTGGGGATTCCGACTATTACCTTCCTCATCATGGTGTCTTTAAACCTGAGAGTACAACAACGAAGTTAAGAGTTGTATTTAATGCGTCAAGTCCATCATCGACTGGAGTAAGCCTTAATGACGTTTTATACGTGGGTCCTGTTCTTCAAGCTGATTTGGTGGCCTTGGTATTGAAGTGGCGTTTCTTTAAGTACGTGTTTAATGCCGACATCACAAAAATGTATAGGCAAATCCTGATTAACCCTGACCACGCCCGTTTCCAGAAAATTGTTTTCCGAAAGTCTGAGAACGATGAGATCTGTGACTTTCAGCTAAATACTGTGACTTTCGGCGTGAATTGTGCCCCTTATTTAGCGCTTAGGACTCTGCTTCGTCTGGCTGATGATGAACAAAGTAGTTTTCCAATTGGAGCTAATCTGCTACGTGGCTTTATGTATGTGGATGACGCTTTGGTTGGAGCTCATAGTATTCCAGATGCACTGGAAGCGCGGGAGCAACTCATTGGCATTTTGAAAACGGCGGGGTTCGAACTTAGAAAATGGACGTCAAATTCTAGATCCATTTTAGAAGGGTTGCCTACAGACTTTTTGTTGAACGAGAATTTTGTGTGCCTAGATGACAAGAGCACTGCGAAAACACTTGGTGTTCGCTGGAACGCTTCAGGAGATTATTTCTACTTTGTGACTGAGAAGATTTTACAGAAGGCGACCTATACAAAGAGGGAAGTGCTTTCACTGATAGCTCGTCTATTTGATCCAGCCGGCTGGCTGGCGCCTGTCATTGTTACAGCCAAGATTATTATGCAAGACATGTGGCTTGATAAGATTGGCTGGGACGACGAAATAAAAACCGTTGCTTTGCAGAAATGGCAGAATTTTATTTCGAAGTATAAAGATATCGACTCTATAACGATTCCTCGTTGGGTAAAATTTTCTCCTAAATGCAGAGTTGAATATCATGGATTCTGCGATTCTTCGGAGTTGGCTTACGCTGCGGCTTTGTATGCACGTGTTGATATAGAGGGTCATATATGCTCGAATTTGCTCGTGGCGAAAACAAAAGTGGCCCCGATAAAGAAACCGTCTCTTCCTCGTCTAGAGTTGTGTGGAGCAGTACTTTTGGCTGAGTTATCCGATAGTATGTTGTCTCAGTTCGACACCAAAAATTATTCACTTTACTTATGGTCTGATTCGACCATAGTTCTGGCATGGCTTAGAAAGCCACCCTGTAACTGGAAGACGTTTGTGGCTAATAGAGTTGCCACTATTTTGGAGAAGGTTGGAAATGTCGACTGGAATCATGTGGCTTCACAGTATAATCCCGCTGATCTAGCAACCCGGGGGCTGATCCCTTCGGAACTGAAAGATAGCAGTTTATGGTGGCATGGACCAGAGTGGCTTACTCATGACAAGTCATCATGGCCAACGACGTCAGGTACTTTTAATACGAAAGAGGAAGCGAAAGGCGTTCAGGTACATGTTGCTAGATCTGATAACGAAGAAGATATATTGGATCGTTTCTCTTCTCTGTCTAGAGCGATTCACGTCATAGCGTATGTCTTTAGACTATGTCGTAAGGTGCTGAGAAAAGGTGACAAAACTTCGTATCATACCCTACGTCTTTCTGCTGGAGAATTGTCGTTAGCTCGCAATCGTTTATTTCTTTTATCTCAACTTCGCCATTTTCCCACAGAACATAGACTGTTGTCGCAGAAGAAAATTGTCGGTCCTACTAGTCCGCTTCTAACACTTTCTCCTTTTTTGGATAAGGATCGCATTATTCGTGCCAATGGTCGTTTAGGGTCTACGAAAGGTCTATCGTACAACGAGAGACACCCGATTATTCTAGCATATGGAAGCAGACTTGCTCGTCTATATGTTGACTTCGTACACAAGCTTGTTCTCCATGGAGGCCCCAGGCTTGTTCTCAACACGATTCGTCTTGAGTGTTGGATACTAAAGGCCAGTAATCTGCACTAAAGAAACATAATATACATAAGAAACTGTAAAGAGTGCGTATTGTACAAGAAAAAGTGCCAGGGTCAATTTATGGCAGCGCTGCCAGAGGAGAGAACTACCTTTAGTCGTCCTTTTACGAACACCGGAGTTGACTTTGCAGGCCCGTTCGACATAAGAAGTTTCACGGGAAGATACTGCCGCATTACCAAAGGGTACACGTGTCTTTTCGTCTGTTTTGCAACTAAAGCAATTCATCTAGAGGCCGTTAGCGATCTTTCCTCCGCCGCCTTTCTGGCCGCCTTTGCCCGATTCGTGTCCCGCCGTGGTTGTCCAAGTAACGTCTTCTCTGATAATGGACGCAACTTTGTAGGGGCTGCCAGACAAATCGATGCCAACTTCGCTACTCACGTTAAGGTGTTCAAAGATGACGTAATTTCCAAATATGGTCATCAGAAAGTCTCATGGCATTTTATTCCAGCAGCCGCTCCTCATATGGGAGGCCTGTGGGAGGCCGGTGTGAAAAGTTTTAAAATGCACCTTAAAAAAGTCAGCGGTCAACTAAAATTTACTTTCGAGGAGTTTTCGACCTTGCTAGCTACCATTGAGGCGTGTCTAAACTCTTGGCCTCTTGGGCCCCTTGCTAGCGACGCTGACGAGTTATCTGCTCTTACTCCCGGTCATTTCCTTATAGGCTCTCCCATTCTTACTCCAGCGGAACCTGAAGAAGTGGCCTCTGTTGGTAGTATTTTGAACCGTTGGCGTAAGGTTAAGGCTTTAAATTCCGAGCTTTGTCGCCGGTGGAAAGAGGAATATCTCAAAGAGCTGAACAAGCGCGTTAAATGGAAAACGCCTCAAATAGACGTGCAAACAGACGATCTCGTCGTCCTCCGAAATGAACCAATTTGTCCAACGGAGTGGCGTCTTGGTCGGGTTACGAAGGTCTTTCGTGGCTCTGATGGTCGTGTCCGAGTCGCTGAATTGAGAACACAAAATGGTTTAATTACGAGGCCCGTGCATAAAATGGTCCTCTTACCACGAGAATCCAACCCTAACTAACAACCCACTTTTTTCACCTTATCCTCGTAGCCTCTAGTTTGTGTGAATAAGAAATTAACTATTACTACTTACAGAAAAGAGACTATGGCAGCTAACTTTGACGAACGGTATCCATGTCCTGTGTGCACCCGCTTTCACGCGATCCGCGACTGCACTCGCTTTCTCGTCCTTGATATCAACAAACGGCGCGAGAAAGTCGACGAGTTAAAACTGTGCCGAAGATGTCTGGCACAGTCGCATCAACGCCGAGACTGCACTAGCGAGTCCACGTGCACCAGATGTGACCGTCCACACAACGCCTTGCTGCACTAACTGGACCCACAATGTGTCTGGGTGCGCATGACTGCGCTGGTGCGCCTTTTCCCCACACGAGGTAATTGGAGCAAACAAGTCAGGATCGTCATCGACCCCTCCTACCGACACTCGACGATCACGCTTGAGGGGGCTGAGAGATGCAAATGTGAGATCAGTCGTGGGCACACCTCTTTCTCCCTCCAACATCGACTATTCGACCGTGAACGTGTCAATGTCCGATGTGTGGTTGTCGATACTCGCTATCCGCGGACTCCGCCTGCTCAACTGGACACCGCCTGGACGCTTCGTCGTCCCGTGGTAGGCAACGCTACGCTGGCTGATAAATATTGGCACCTACCCTATTTGTACCACATAGTCCTCGGGGCAGATGTGGCCCATCAGGTATTTCGGGGAAATACTATTGGCCGAGCCGGGCAGACCATAATCCAGCTTACCGTGTTTGGTCCAGTCTTCTTTGGTGAAAGCCGACGCGAACCTGCCCACTAGATAGCGGAGATAAGTAAAAAAGTGGTCTAAAGAGATACCATCGTGGCCTACAGAAAAAGACCGTACCTGAAATACCCTTTTTTTTTGTTCCTATGTACAAATTTAAGAATAACAACTTTACCTGAAACTTACCTGATCTCGATGTAAAATTACATCTATAATCGAATTCCTAAAACTATGTCATATAACGATTTTACTTTTACATTTACGTCATAATCATTGACTTACACTTTAAGGCCACCTGAATTATATGCCTAAAGATAAATCGTTTTCATTATTTTCTTTTTTTCTCATGCATTCAAATATAAACATCATTCCATTTTTTTCCTTTAACTCATTAAATTTTGTATAACTGAATAGTCTGTAAAATTTATTGTATTTTTTGAGTAATCACTTAGCCTGCAAATAAGCCCCTTTGGCTCACTTCAATGTATATAACGTTGCATATAGATGCAAGGCGGGCGGTATGTTTACGTCACGTCTACGTCACGTTTACGTCCCGTCCACTCTTGTAATAAGTGGCCGGCTTCATTGGTGCACTTCGCTGTGTAAACACTGTATGAAAGGGTATCATTTCGTAGTACGTACCCTTTCGCAATGGTATTGAACGAAAGTGTTTATTTCAACGCCGTCGCCTTGCGTGGCCTGAGAGTGGACGATCGTTCTATACGAGTTTCTGCAAGCCGGCAATTTGGCATTCTTATCAAAACGTCAACAGAGAAACAACACATCACAGTGCACCAGAGAAGCCACCAGCAATCCTTAGTTATTTTTTTTTTTCTTATTAGTGAACGTAAACCGTTCGTGTTCGTCTAATTATAAAATAAAGAAAAGCCCATTGTCTTTGGCATTGTGAAATATAGTACAAGTGTTTCTTATTTTGTCACACAAACACTGAACATATCGCACTGGACCGAATATAAATAAACTTTAGTATCTGTGCCAGTGATTAAAAGAAGTGTTTTAAAGACAACAAGTGACCTTGAGAGCACCGTCGGATCGTTGAAATCGCTGTGTGGAAAGGGCTCACGCCGAGAAGCTACCATATCAACGAGGATTAGGGGTGCGCCGAATATACCCCCGTCAACTGGGGAGGAACCTTGCCAGCACCTGGGAGAACCAGTCAACAACAGCCTACGAGCGCAACATATATATATATATATATATATATATATATATATATATATATATATATATATATATATATATATATATATATATATATATATATATATATATATATATATATATATATATATATATATATATATATATATATATATATATATATATATATATATATATATATATATATATATATATATATATATATATATATATATATATTTCTAAATCAACATATATCTAGATATTTCATATATCTAGATAGTTTCCACAACTTTGTCCAAAAGCTTTGCCCAAAAAACTTGTGTTTACGTCGCCCTTTTTATTTAGGGATCGGCGGCCGTAGACGATCTCATTTTGAGATCGCCGACGGCCGACGATCTCGCAGCACGGACCGCGCAGGACTCTGTGTTATGCCGCCGTTGCTACTGAGTTGGTTGGCTTAACCGTCTTGCTGCTTTCCGTAACCAATTCTCTTTCTATTAGTTAAAAACTGTCAGTCGAGCAACACACCACCAGCCACAGCAAAACATTTAGCAAATACAATTGCTAAAGAATTGTAATAAACAATTAATTAAAGTGTTCCGTGGGCTCAAAGACGCCCTTAATCTTGATAAAAAAAAGACTTTTTTCAATTGGAAAAATCCGCGGGGAAAGGCCGAAACCCCTTAAAGGAATTAATCATCAGGAAGAGGAAGCAGCAACTTTGCCGGCAACATCGACCACTTGTGGAGTACCCCAGACACCCGGAGCAGCTACCATCATCCCAGGAATCCTCCAGACGCCCACCAGCTCAACATTGGTCCTTCTACCGTTGGAGAAGCGAGTCACGCAAAAGGAGAAATTGCATCGTTGGTGGATGACGGAGAAGTAACGTGTCTCAACCATATTTAATTTAATTCAAGGAAACAGGTGCGTAGTTTGTGGAATTAAAGTGCGATAGTTGTGTGTCCATAAAAATATCAACGAGGATTAGGGGTGCGCCGAATATACCCCCGTCAACTGGGGAGGAACCTTGCGAGCACCTGGGAGAACCAGTCAACAACAGCCTACGAGCGCAACATATATATATATATATATATATATATATATATATATATATATATATATATATATATATATATATATATATATATATATATATATATATATATATATATATATATATATATATATATATATATATTTCTAAATCAACATATATCTAGATATTTCATATATCTAGATAGTTTCCACAACTTTGTCCAAAAGCTTTGCCCAAAAAACTTGTGTTTACGTCGCCCTTTTTATTTAGGGATCGGCGGCCGTAGACGATCTCATTTTGAGATCGCCGACGGCCGACGATCTCGCAGCACGGACCGCGCAGGACTCTGTGTTATGCCGCCGTTGCTACTGAGTTGGTTGGCTTAACCGTCTTGCTGCTTTCCGTAACCAATTCTCTTTCTATTAGTTAAAAACTGTCAGTCGAGCAACACACCACCAGCCACAGCAAAACATTTAGCAAATACAATTGCTAAAGAATTGTAATAAACAATTAATTAAAGTGTTCCGTGGGCTCGAAGACGCCCTTAATCTTGATAAAAAAAAGACTTTTTTCAATTGGAAAAATCCGCGGGGAAAGGCCGAAACCCCTTAAAGGAATTAATCATCAGGAAGAGGAAGCAGCAACTTTGCCGGCAACATCGACCACTTGTGGAGTACCCCAGACACCCGGAGCAGCTACCATCATCCCAGGAATCCTCCAGACGCCCACCAGCTCAACATTGGTCCTTCTACCGTTGGAGAAGCGAGTTCAGCAAAAGGAGAAATTGCATCGTTGGTGGATGACGGAGAAGTAACGTGTCTCAACCATATTTAATTTAATTCAAGGAAACAGGTGCGTAGTTTGTGGAATTAAAGTGCGATAGTTGTGTGTCCATAAAAATATTTTGAAATTAATGGAATTTGTGTCTCGGTTGAATTTAATTGGAATTTGTGTCTCGGCTGAAATTTATTGGGATTTGTATCTCTGTAAGAAAGTTGGTTCGCGGCTGCGAATTTCATGGAAGTTAATTCCAGATTTCTATGGGAATTAATTTGTTTGTCAACTGAGACTTGTGGAAGATTCCAGAGTGTAAGGGAAATTAACTGTTTCTCTACTGAGACTTGTAGAATATTCCAGATTTTCAGGGAATTAACCGTTTCTCTACTGAGACTTGTGGAATATTCCAAATTTAAGGGAATTAAACTGTTTCTCGGCTGGGACTTGTGAAAATTCCAGATTTTAAGTAAAGAATTTGGTTTCTCTGCTAAGGCTTTTAAAATTCATTTTTTTAAGAATTTGGTTTCTCTGCTAAGGCTTTGAAAATTCATTTTTTTTAAGAATTTGGTTTCTCAGCTTGTGTTTAAAAATAAAATTACAATTTTACTGAAAATAATTGTTTCTCGGCGAGGAAAGTTACAAAAGTTTTTTTTTTATGAATTTGGAATACTCAAAAAAATTAGTTTCGGCTGCATATTTTTGGAAAAAAAAATGATTGTGAGCTGTGTATAGTGTTATCGTTTTTCAATTGTGTCTTGGTTGCGAATTTAAAAAAATATTTGTCCCTCAACGTGATATTCAGGGTATTTAAAGTTAGGTCTTACATAATAAAGCGTGACTTCATATAAAGCGACCATTTTATTTTTGTTGTGAGTTCTATACCAATTGTTGGTGGGTTTTGGTGCGGCCTGAAAACATTTTGGTTATGTTTTGTTACATTGTGATTTTAAACGGATTTTTTTGCCTTTTGTTTATTTTTACACAAACGTGATTGTTTGTAAAGTTTTCCTTTTTCCTCTTTCCCTTTTTTGTCTCGAAGTTGAATTTAACGCTGAATGTCTTCCTTATTATTCTAGTTTCTCTAACATTGTCCTTAATTAAATAAAAAATGGCGCTTTTTAAGAAATTCTCGAAAATAGCTAATGAAATTGTGGATATTGAGGCTCAGCTTCGAGAAGAAGATTTATCAGAGTATTCCGCAGAAGCCTTAGATTTCGAGAAAGGCGAATTTACAAAAGCTTGGACAAAATATAAAAAGATTTATGAGGAATGCTCAGCGGAGACTTTAGGAAATGAAAAAGAGTTAGTAGTGGTTCAGACCAGGCATAATCAGGTTCGCAGAGCGCACATTAAATGCATAAATATTATTGCAAAAGCAAGGAAAAATATTCCAATGGAAAAGGCAACAGAGTCTAATCAAATGGTTCCTCGTCAGGGATTTTCGGTTTCGGTACTGCCATGCGACACTAGTGTATTTCATGGAAGTTATGTAATGTGGCCGACATTTAGAGACATGTTTACTGCGATTTTCATAAATAATACGAGACTTAGACCTGTTGAAAAACTTTTTTATTTGTTTCAAAAAACGGATGGCGAAGCGCGGGAAATCAATAGAAATGTGGCCCTAACAGCAGAAAATTTTGAGATTGCATGGAACAATTTAAAGTCTCAATATGAAAATAAGCGTGTCTTAGTAAATAGTCAGCTGAAGTTGTTGTTGTTTTATCGCCGTGTAGACACGAATCTGCAGATGAAGTGAAAAGGCTCCAGAGGGAAATAAATAATTGTATCTCGATACTGATAATATAGATATAGAATCTTGGGATCCGATTTTTGTGTTTCAATGTTCATCTCGTTTATCGGAACAAACATTAATCCTCTGGGAGCAATCAGTTAAAAACAAAACAGATATTCCCAGGTGGAAAGAATTAAATAAGTTTCTAACTGACAGATTCCATGCTTTAGAAAGTGTCTCGGAGGTAAAGAATAATTTTCAGCTGGATTGTGGCCCACAAACAGTGTCTCACAAAAATCTTCAAACTTCCTCGAAACTAAAACAGCTTAAGACTTATCATATGAAAGCTGAAGTATCCCAATGCAAATTATGTAAAGCATCACATGCAATTAGTTCGTGTCAGAAATGTTTGAGTCTGGATTTAAAAAGTCGAACATCAGTTTTAAAGAAATTCAGATATTGTTTTAATTGTTTGGCTATAGGTCATATGTACAATGATTGCTCAAGTCCGAACGGTTGCTCAATATATAAGAAGAAGCATCATACTTTATTGCATCGGGATTTTACGAAAAACTTAATCAAAACCAGACAAATAATGTTGCCCAAGGTTCGAATCAAAGTTTTCAAAGACAAATACAGTCCACTGAATTTACTGGCTCGTCTGCTGTGATTCAAACGCACCACACGGTGGTTGCAAAAAATGTGATGCTAGCTACGGCATGGGTAAACATTATGAGTTTAGGCTCGGCGTATAATGTGCGAGTCCTAATTGACCCATGTTCAGACGAAAGTTTTGTTTCTGAAAATATACAAAAGCTATTGAAGTTGCCCACTGTTCCTGTTTCGGCGGAGGTTACAGGCTTAGGTGGAGAAATTATCAGCAAATCTGATAAAATGGCAACATTTTGATTAGTTCGATTTTAAATACGAATATGTGTATAAAGGTAGAAGCTTTAGTCATGACTCAGGTGACTGGCATGGTACCAACATATTCGCTTAGTCCTTTAAAGGGGACAGAGTTACCAAAACTTGATTATGCGGATCCAGATTTTTATAAGAGTGGTCCGGTAGATATGCTTCTTGGTGGAGATCTTTATCCAGTAATTTTGAAAGACGTCGTCCAGCATGGTGTTTTTGAATCTCTTGTAGCTCAAGAGACGATATTTGGCTGAATTGTAACCGGTCCAACAGGGGGTAAAAGTATCTCACGTTGTACAAGGCTATCTCATTTCACAAAAGTATCTCTTGACGATCAATTGTCCAAATTTTGGGAATTAGAGGAAGTTTCTCGTAAGCCTATTTACTCGGAGGAGGATAAGAGGTGTGAAGAAATTTTTCGAGCTACAACAGTGAGGAATTCTGATGGGAGATATATAGTAAATCTGCCCTTCAAAAAGAATTGTCCGTCACTTAGCCCAAATAGGCATATTGCGCTGCGTCAGTTTTTGAGAAATGAAAAGTCGTTGATGCGTAGACCAGAGTATAAAACTCAATATGATGAGGTCCTAAAAGAATATTTAACGTTGGCTCATATGGAAAAAGTTGGAAATTCAACGAGTGGCCCAAGTTACTATTTACCCCATCATGGAGTTTTTAAGGAAGATAATACAACTACAAAACTTAGAGTAGTTTTTAATGGATCTAGCGCGACGTCTAATGGAAATAGCTTAAATGATAACTTGTATATCGGTCCAACTCTACAAAATGATCTAGTTTCTCTTATGCTAAAATGGCGTTTTTATGAGTTTGTCTTCAGCGCAGATATTAGCAAAATGTATAGGCAAATTTTAATTAATCCTGAACAAACAAATTTTCAAAGGATAGTATTTCGTGGCTCTGAAAACGAAGACGTCCAAGATTACGAACTTAAAACGGTGACTTTTGGGATTAATTGTGCTCCATATTTGGCGTTGAGAATTTTGCTTAAGTTAGCTGAGGATGAGGAATGTCGTTTCCCCATTGGATCTAATATTCTGCGAGCTTCGATGTATGTTGATGACGCTCTCGTGGGGGCATATTCGATTTCAGACGCACTAGTAGCTCGTAATCAGCTGATAGAAATTCTGCGAAGTGCGAAATTCGAATTAAGAAAATGGACTGCGAATTCAGAAAAGATTTTAGAAGGCTTACCGATAGATCACCTGATTAGCAAATACAATTGCTAAAGAATTGTAATAAACAAGTAATTAAAGTGTTCCGTGGGCTCGAAGACGCCCTTAATCTTGATAAAAAAAAGACTTTTTTCAATTGGGAAAATCCGCGGGGAAAGGCCGAAACCCCTTAAAGGAATTAATCATCAGGAAGAGGAAGCAGCAACTTTGCTACCATCATCCCAGGAATCCTCCAGACGCCCACCAGCTCAACAACTTGCAAAATTGTTTCAGATTGGATGGAATTTATGGCTCAAAGAACTTAAAACATACAATAGGATAAACATATGTGTGGGAGCTATAGTTTAATATGGACCGATTTTCTTCTACTTTATAAACGTCCTTTATGTGTCCAAAAGCTAACGAGGGCAAATTTTGCCAAAATTGGAGATAATATGAGGCTTATAGCGCTAAAGATTAAATTCGGATGAATATATATGTATGTATGTGAAGAATATCTAAATCTGAACCGATTTTCTTAAATTTTAATACCGTCCTACCTTGGCCCAAAAAACTTAATCGTGTTACTTCTGGAGCTAGAACTATAAAAATCGGATGAACATATATGTGGGACCTATATCTAAAGTAAAGAAAACCGGTTTATATTTTTATATTCCTCCCACAAAAATGGTCAACCGATTTTATGTCTTTAAAACTAGAAAAATCGGATGAACATATACATATATGGGAGCTATATCTTAACTTAACTAAACTGAATAGTTGAATATTTACATAACGTCCTTCCTCGGCACAAAAAACTTCCTTGTGCTTAATTTCCGTTCATCTGTAGCTTGTTATCTAACTACAAATCGCAATTGCTGTCCGATTTTCATGGAACTTCACAGAAGTAAGAACTGTTTTGGAATTCGACAGAAGTAAGTTTGTTGGTCCAAGGACGGACGCAATGAATTAGATATAGCTCCTACACATACATCTTTATCCGATTGCATGTCTTTAGCTCTAGAAGCTACATATAACATCAAATCTTGATAAAATATGGAGAACGTTAGTTCTTTGGTACAAGTACGAGTACGTTTTTAAAATTAAAGAAAACTGTTCGAATTTAGATGTGGATGTCACATTCGATTTTATTTTTTTTTTAATTTTTATGAGCCACATATTGCATGCGATCTTTGTGAAACCTTGCGAAAGACAGTTTTTTGAACCAAGCAAAGATGTTACGGAAATTGAACAAAGTCGGTATATATTTCGTTGTCGAACAGGCACATATATAAGTTTATCTGATCTTATGTCTTAAGCCCAAGAAGCTACATATTACATCCAATCTTGATGAAATTGTGCGCAAATAAATGTTATGCCCATAGGCGGACGTTATAGCTTCCACACGTATGTTCATTCAATTTTATTTTATTAGTTGTAGAAGGCACATAGTAGTATTACATACAATCTTGATAAAATTTCAGAAAATCGGCTCAGATTAAGATATAGCTTTCAAATATATGTTTTTCACAAATTTAGATATGACATTAGTTTTAAAATGTGGGTCATGTCCATATATATGTATTTAGGTCACAGTTTAAATTAAAGTAAGAATACGTCTAATAGTGGCTCAAATATTTTTTGTATCTGATGAAATATAACGTCTATCCTTTGTTCACAAAACTTGATTCTGCAAAGTTCATGTAGACTTGATGTGGCTTCTAGAGTTGAAAACAGACTACTCAGACGACGAATATTTGTATTAAGATATCTGAAATCTGAGCGGATTTTCTTCAATTTTAATAACGTCCTTCTTTGGTCCGAAAAAATAACGTGTGCCCACCTTCATCAAGATTAGATCTAATATGTGGCTTCTAGATCGTGGTTGGTAAAATTCTTGGCTGCTAATGCTGCAGAACCATTAATTGGGAGGGTCTTTCGTGCTTGTTCTATTCAAAAACATTAACTAATATGGTCCAATGTGGCAGGACATGATCAGAAGGTGGTTTTATATGCAGCCTTTAGAACTTTTGGTTCTGATATCGGGAACGACCTTTGTATGGGGGCTATAATATTAAAAATATGAGCCTGAGTGAGGGGGCTATAATATTAAAAATATGAGCCTGAGTGGTCCAGTTTCACCACTGTTAATTAAAGGTCCTTCGTAACGAACAACTCCAAATTTAGACGGAATTTGTGTATTTTAGAGCTGCATGACCTTAAATTTGAAAAGCTTCCACACAACGGTCCCTGTGCGGGAGCTATTTAAAAACTTGGAAGGATATACACAAATTTTACCAGAAATATGTGTTGGTCACTCGTAGTCCAATATGATATAAGTTATATACTATTGTGGAAATGAGTTTCATGGAAAATGTTGTAATTACCAAAAATATTTGAACTGGACTCACCTTGAGGTACCGATCGAAGTATAATCATCCGCTGATTTCATTCAACGAAGCGTGTACGTCGGTCTATCTAAAACTTGTAATCAAACTATTAGAGGTTTTTGTTTTTGTGCGATTTTCATGAAGTTTTGCACACGTTAATTTTAACGGTTCAGATTTAGATGTAGATGCAACATTTATGTTTTTAGCTCTATTTCATCCAATCTTGATGAAATTCAGCAGTAGAAAGAGTTTTGTGTGAAGAAAATACTTTATCGACATAAAAGAAAATCGGTTCAGATTAAGATATAGACGAGGAAGCCTTATATTACATCCAATCTTGCAGAAATTTAGCATAAGTTAGTTCTTACTGGAAAAATTCAGTTCAGATTAAGATATAGCTTCCACATGTATGTTCAACTGATTTTACGAAAAGCAATGACATTTAGTCACAAATTCAAACATGATATATGATACAAATGTAAAGCCCGTCTAAGGTGTTCTTAAAACCAATATTAAGTTACCTTTTCTGGACTTCCAGAAGTGCAGAATGTAACATATTCAGCAACGACCACCCTCAGCTTTTATACTAGGTTGTGACCGACTATGAGATGCGCTTCACCACAGGATAAGCATATTTGTTTGAAACCATACAGAATTTGAAAGTGATGGTGTTCAATTTGTTTCGTCTACTTGACCTCGAATCGGAAAGGACCATTGTGTGGAGGCCATTCGAAACATTTACTGATGTGGTTCAATGTTACAGGGCATGAGTGCTTGTTGCTCGTAACGCTCCATGCGAAATTTGGTAGGAAGCGGATGGTAAATGGTGCATTTATAGCATTTAAAATCAGGAAGGAACTTTGTGTTGTGGCTACTGAAAAAATAGAGACATATGTGGTCTAGTTTCACCACAGTTACTTAATTGTCGCTTATAGCACACCATCCAAAATTTGGGCGATATATCGTGTAATTGGTGCCTTTTAGAGCTGCAGGACCTCATGTCGGGAGAGAAGTTTATGTGCGAGCTATTGGAAAACATGGACTGATATGGTTCACTTTTTACAGTGATATGTGGATATACCAGAACAGGATATACCATCTATCTTATGATAGAGGGTGTAAAATGGTAATTCCAAATTGAGAATCTGCAACTGAAAGCCACGTGTTAACATCTATTCTGACCAAATTTCACTTAATGCGTCACCTATAGCTAACTTTGGTAAAATGTGAGGTCCTTTAGCTAAAAAAGCCATAAATTAAAAGCGATGGTGCTCAAATTTTGAATGATTCTGAACGACCAATAACTTTAGTGTAACTGGAATGTATTTGTTTATATTTTTAAAAACCCTCGCACAAAGTTTCAAGATAGCCGACCCTTATAAAGTTAAGCATATCGCTTTGTATGACTTATATAAGTAAACCTGCAAAATTTTTCCGGGTTTTTAATAGCCCTTACACAGTTCCATCCCGAATTATATTATTAACTATAAGTACGACCGTACTTGTAGTGCACTTGGAATGTTACTTTATAAGCAGCCAAAAATAACCTTAAGCGAAACTTAACAGCATCGGTCCAAGTTTTTAAATAGCGCCCATGTTCATGTTTTTGTGTAGGCCCTCCCGAGTTAAGGTTCAGCCGCTCCAAAATAGTGCATGATGACCCATTGCTGCTGAAGCTCCATAATATTGGTTTCTTTATATGACCATTCAGATTGTGAAATTGGTCATACGGGTTGCGTGTAGGACCATAAGAAAAATGTAGAGCATATGTATGTCCAAATACAGATTATGTCGGATTTAACGTAGTTATCGTCATTATGGCCTGGACCACGGTGCGCCGTTACAATGCCACGGCCAACGCCCCATTGGGGTAATCCCGTTACCAATACCAATTTCAAGCATGACAGATATGGGCCATATCTTCCCTCTTGGTGAGGGGTCGAGGACTATTTAAACCTCTGTTGTTCTATGGGTCACAGCACCCGGTCCCAATGCAACTCCACACCGAGCCGAAGCTCTCCCAGCCATTCGGGTTTAAACCACAGCCACCACGACACTCCCAAAGGGGCCGCACCTTCTAGACCGGCCAGAACAACAGTTCTTGGGGCTCCTGACTACCCGTGGTACCAGATTTATGTCTCCGATCAGACCTCGTAACCAAAAGGCTACTCCCATACAACATGGGACTGGTCACCAACATGGTACAAATACAATCTGCATGTACGACATCTTCATTGCAATAAGTGAACTGATTCTTCATACTAACATATAGTTGTAAATTGTCTATATTTTACGCCACATTGTGTTGCACCCAAATGTACTTTCATTGCTTTTTGCATTTGACAAAATGATGTACCTATACATCTGCTCTCGAGAATTTATAAATTTAAAAAAAATCATTTAATTAAAATACATTATCCAATCAGGAGGCTAGCGTACCTTTGATCTTGCGTTGTTTTACTTTTATACTAGCGTACCCGGCGACCTAAATTTAACGCCTTCAGATAAACTACAGTCAGATTAATATACAGATAGTCCAAATGTCAATGCGATTTATTTGAATGGAATCAAAATATGTAGAGAGCGACATGATAATCAATGTTTTCTGATTTGTTTTCAGACGCAAAAAAAATGATTAAGGCGGCTTCTCAACACGCGAACTGGCAAAATACTGCTGACCGTAAGAAAAAGGGAAATTTAAGAATAGTCCTAAAGACCTTAAACGATTGGCCTTGGGATTTATTGACTGTAATCGCAAAAGCCAATGGAACGGGGAACTGAATCCATTTGGTTGAAATAATCAGAATTCGTGGGATAATGACTTTCTCTTCATTCAAATTGTCCTTGATGATCGTCGCTTCAATTACATTGTTTATCAGTTTCTTGACGGACCATTGCACAATGTCGGATGATTCAGATTCCGCAACATGATTATTAGACCGCCCGAAAATGCAAAAGTGTTTTTTTTCTTCGCTCCCCAGGATTTTTCTGGTAGGCAGGGTATAAAAAATAAGCTCCATTAAAAAATTTGACCTTGTTAGTTGATACTGTCCACCCGGTTTTGATTTTACGTCCTAAAATGGACCCTAAAGTGGTATACAAAGTAATCGACCTATAACTTTGAAAATAACAGGTTTAGGAGATCGATTATGTATACCATATTTATAGAGAATCATATAATACACCTTTTTGTAGTAGATTTCATCGATGTCCGTTTGACCATTTAAGCAGAGGTGGGCAATTTTTATGAAAATTTGTGAATTTGAATTTTTAAAACATCCATAACTTTTTTGTGAATGCAGATATTTTTATATGCAAACTGTCAATTGATAGAGTATTAAATGAAGTTTAAACTGTATAAAAATGTTACATTATTTTCTGCCCTTAAATAGGCAAGAAATTGCAAAAAAATTAATGAGTAAAAAAAATATAAAAATTTTATTAAAAACAGCGCATATTTATTTGAAGTTATTTATTACCAAATACATAGAAAAGAAAAAACACACTCTACTACATGGCGTTACAAACTAATTGACAAACTTAGTATACCCTCTACGAAAAGTATACCTGAAAGTTGCAACTGTGTTGTCAGAAAAAAACATCTGTTTTTGTTTATTAATTCAAAAAAATTAAGAGACATAAAATAAAATTAATTAAGTTTTGTTTTGTTAAGGTAATTAACGAACATAGATTTAGAGAAACTTTCTGATGGCAATGCTTCAAAATGTTCCTCCATTGTTTGCATAAGTTATTGCTTCTGATCTTCTTGGTGTGTTAAAATTGCGTTAAATCGTGTAATTAAAGCTATTCCACGCTCAGCAATATCGTTTACTACAAGTACACTTTTGACAATTTTGCTAGCAGCAACATAATCTTCGCTTTCACTCCATGTGACTGGATCGTCTTTTAAAAAGCTTTTATTAACTCCAGTGATATCTTGGTTTAATATAGTTTCAAAAAATAAATAAGTGTTATTACTAACGAAGTCACATAATTCAGCAATCATGATCTCGTTGACTGGCAAGTTAATCCGTTTTGGATTTTCTGGATGACCCTCTTTATTAAAGTTCAGTATCATTCTTCTTTTTATATTGATTTCAACTTCGTCGTCAAATAACGCAAGCGCGATGTTTGCTTCACTTAAATACCAAAGATGGTTTCGAAACTTATTTTGTACTGCAGTTGCCACTATATCATCTATGGATTTATATCTCTCGAGATCTTTCAAAAGTTGCAAATCATTGGCTGGTGCTTTTTGTGCCAATTGACATAGAAACCAATTTTTTATATAGATTGAAACTACGAAAACATTGAATCGCAGAATATTTTTCAAAAGTTGTGCTGAAATTAATTTAAATATTTTTAAATTTATTAATTTTTAACACATTTAAGATTTTTTTAAATAGATGACAAATTAAATAGAAATACAAATTATACTTACTTGATAATTCAAACTGATTTCTAAACAGGAAAATTTTAAGGGAATATAAAATTTTTGCCATCCATCTGGCATGACTGAAAGCACCTGGTTTCGCAAGCCAGGAATTTCTTCTCCAAGGAACAGCAAACTTAGTTTAAGCAGTTCGATGTAATCATGTCTGTCGTTCTTGACAACTGCAGTACAAAATAAGTTTCGAAACCATCTTTGGTATTTAAGTGAAGCAAACATCGCGCCTGCGTTATTTGACGACGAAGTTGAAATCAATATAAAAAGAAGAATGATACTGAACTTTAATAAAGAGGGTCATCCAGAAAATCCAAAACGGATTAACTTGCCAGTCAACGAGATCATGATTGCTGAATTATGTGACTTCGTTAGTAATAACACTTATTTATTTTTTGAAACTATATTAAACCAAGATATCACTGGAGTTAATAAAAGCTTTTTAAAAGACGATCCAGTCACATGGAGTGAAAGCGAAGATTATGTTGCTGCTAGCAAAATTGTCAAAAGTGTACTTGTAGTAAACGATATTGCTGAGCGTGGAATAGCTTTAATTACACGATTTAACGCAATTTTAACACACCAAGAAGATCAGAAGCAATAACTTATGCAAACAATGGAGGAACATTTTGAAGCATTGCCATCAGAAAGTTTCTCTAAATCTATGTTCGTTAATTACCTTAACAAAACAAAACTTAATTAATTTTATTTTATGTCTCTTAATTTTTTTGAATTAATAAACAAAAACAGATGTGTTTTTCTGACAACACAGTTGCAACTTTCAGGTATACTTTTCGTAGAGGGTATACTAAGTTTGTCAATTAGTTTGTAACGCCATGTAGTAGAGTGTGTTTTTTCTTTTCTATGTATTTGGTAATAAATAACTTCAAATAAATATGCGCTGTTTTTAATAAAATTTTTATATTTTTTTTACTCATTAATTTTTTTGCAAATTTCTTGCCTATTTAAGGGCAGAAAATAATGTAACATTTTTATACAGTTTAAACTTCATTTAATACTCTATCAATTGACAGTTTGCATATAAAAATATCTGCATTCACAAAAAAGTTATGGATGTTTTAAAAATTCAATTTCACAAATTTTCATAAAAATTGCCCACCTCTGCTTAAATGGTCAAACGGACATCGATGAAATCTACTACAAAAAGGTGTATTATATGATTCTCTATAAATATGGCATACATAACCGATCTCCTAAACCTGTTATTTTCAAAGTTATAGGTCGATTACTTTGTATACCACTTTAGGGTCCATTTTAGGACGTAAAATCAAAACCGGGTGGACAGTATCAACTAACAAGGTCAAATTTTTTAATGGAGCTTATTTTTTATGCCCTACCTACCAGAAAAATCCTGGGGAGCGAAGAAAAAAACACTTTTGCATTTTTCATATATATTTCGGGCGGTCTAATGATTATGATCAATCCCACCGTCAGCTGTAAATAAGGTGGAGTAACGCTGGCAACGGATTTGTACGACTGCAGTCCTCCATCGATTTGACTATTCAAATTCAAGCTAATCCAATCTAGATTCTTATAATTTTGTGCGATGTCGGAAATAGTTTGGTGAAAAGTTCCACTTTCGATTATGTGAACGGTCCAAAACTTGCCGGGAACAATATCAATCCATTGGAAACATCAACATGAATTTGGTCATTGCCAAGCGCCAGCAATAGTCTCGAGAATTCAAGAGCCGATGAGTCGTACCGAAACACGGTTCTCAAGTTCCTGCCGAATTCCACCTTCATGAAATGCCGCCAAAATTATGACCATTTCAGGCATGCATTAAGTTCATCGGTACCAGTAGATATCGGGATGACGGGGAGTGTTTGACGAATCGAAAGAATTGCGAGCAAATTTCACTAAAGCAAACTTGTAGGAAATGTGACAACACCTGTGATGGTGTGACAAAAGAGCTGACAACCTTGATTTATGTATGGTGTTCGCTATTGCGAGATGGTAACGGATTTATTGTAACCAGAAATTAAGTATATGGATCTGGACGATATATGGTTCTAAGAGGATGGTGCCACATACCACACATCCGACGAAACAATGACTCTTTCTCGCGAGAAATTCAATGGCCGAGTTATCTAACGTCGTATTAACGCCACGATGTCATTTGACACCGTTTGAATTATTTCATTGGGGATATTTAAAGGCAAAAGTGTACGTCAATAAGCCAAATCAAGAGCTAAAGGATTAAATAATTTTGTGTATGACTCAACGTGTTTGAGGTCTAAATCAATCGAATAAGATTTTACGAACTTCAAGAAGATTGGCACTAAAAACGAGATACATACTTAGAAATTTAACGAAATCAAAAATAAATTCCGAATTTCCGGCAAGTGCGAGTACTATACGAATTCCAATTACGTAGTAAGTTCCCTGGTGTAAAATATAAATCGAAAAATATCTTGGAAGAATAAATACAATTGAGAAATACTTTTTTATACCAATATTTGCATATTTTGTTTGCAAAACGTCATTTATTTTTTATAATACTATATTTTATTGCATTTAAGAAAGTTTGATAATATATATAAACTTCAAATAATCTGTGCTGAAATTTCATCAGATGACAAAGGAGTCGAAATTTAAATTCTTAATGAGTTTCGCCTTTCTGCGGTCCATTAAATGTACCTTCTTTCATTTCTTGCAAAGAAATACTTTTCAATGAGTTGCTTAAATAATTATAGAAAGTATTTCTATCTCCACATAAACTGACAAATTTTTAAACAGTCCTAGCTTTTTTACACTCATAATAAAGAGGTCTGAAATTTAAAGTTCAATCCATACTAAAATTAAGTTTGTAGTTTTTTTCCTATGTAGTTAAGTTTTTCTTGAAATATAAAAAATTTTCTCAGTGCAAGAAAATTTTCCACAATGACCTTACAATTGTAAAATCTTCTGCTTGAGCATAATCAATGTGTCAGATTTTTTAAAGCCGCATTGGATACAATGCATTCAGGCGAGTACAAAGTCATTATCGGTGCGGACAAAAGACCCGCTGGAGGCAATGTAAGACAATTCAATACTCCCACTAGAAATAAAGTCGCAGTGGCGATTGACGAGAATATGGAATCACGCGATATTGTTCTTAAAGGTATATAATAGCAGCGCTGTACGAGACAAATCGGTCATATTATGCGCTTTAATACCCGTTATGTTCTGTCGTGGAAAGGATAAATATCACTTTAATATAAAGTCGGTAAATACAACGACAGGTTTATTTTCAAGTCATCACTTCTTTTTCATTCCCAACTGCGTTCAAATTCATACTTAGGAAAACAAACGTATAACAGGGTCAGCTCAATGAAGTTTAATGCGTTTCGATTGATGATTCGGCTTGATGTTGACAATCATCAGTTAAGATATCGCCGGTTGATTCAGTAGTACTGCTGAGACATGTACGTCAAGGGCGAAATGGAGCGTCTTAATTTTATTTGTTTCAATCTGTCGAAGTTACGATGAGACCATTACATCCACTTGCGTGGCGCCATCTTGCTGCACCCTACGTTTGAAGCCTTCGCCACAAGCATAAGTACGCTCAGGATGCAATGACGTACGCATGTGATGTATCACATACGCACATTCTGCTTTGGATGTTCGGCACGATCCAACCATATCCTGATAATTCAATCATTTCTGCCGAAATACCTGATCCAGAGCTATACTCCGTTGTGACAACGAACATTATTCATGGCCTTTGTGGAGTCTACAACCTAGACACGCCGTGCATTGCAAACGGAGATTGTTCTAAGCATTTTCAACGTCTGTTGGTGAATCACACAATCAGTGGAATCAACGGATATCCATTGCATCGGCGTCGCTCTCCAGATGACAACTGCAGATCAATCGTGATGAAAGTGAAAGGAAACACTGCAATGTTGAGTACAGCAACTCTATCAAAAAGGTTTGGGAATATGAGAACAAAGGGAGCGACATGACGGTTTTGGGAATTGTCAAACCGAATGCAAACGACGAGGTGACGAAATTTCAGCTTATACGTTACGTGAGTTGTACCGAGACACTTTGGCGGATGTTTTTATTTTCGGTTCATGAACGTCATCATACTGTCGTACATTTCGCCGTTTACTTGGAGAATGAACATTGCGTCTACATTACGGATGCAAATGCAGCTCAAAGAGCAGAATGATCAACATCGACAACGTTGACAAATTTCTTTTCGACCTGCCAAAGTTCTCCGTTCGCAATGACTTTACTCTATTCGAACATGCCCCGATCTTATATATGGAACCCTGCATCTAAAAGGTGTCAATGCCGTAAAAAAGGTGATGCTGCTGGTGGCTTCATCCGTTCAACCACGCAAGATGGATGCTTTTATTTTCGCTTGCTTTTGGTGAACATTAGAGGCCCAGCATCCTTTGATTCCCTGCGTAGAGTGGGACTATGTGCTATGCGACACATTTCGGAGGTTTTGCCAACGTTTGAATGTGCTCGAAAACAATACACATTGGGGATCCACTCTAGATGAAACGGGAGGCATTTACTTTATCGATGCTTTCGGTGGTGCAGGAAAGACATTCGTCGTTTATTCAAGATCTCAGTTTGGGTTGGCTGCTGCATCGTCTGAAATTGCTACCACATTGTTAGAAGGCGTTCATACTGCACATTCCGCTTTAAAGCTGCCAATAAATCTTCTCGCGGAAGACAAGCCAATATCCACAGTAACCAAGAATTCCGCAACAGCGAAATTGTGTGATAAAGCAAATTCACCATGAATGGAGGCAGTTGACCAAACGATGAAGTATTTCTGAGGAGATTCGAGACAGTTCAGTGTGGCTATAATATTGCTCTTTGGATTTTTTCGTCAAACGCTTTCGTCATCCTGGAATCTACTGCTGCCGAAGAACTTAATACATGTCCGATGTCGTCGTCTTTGTAGCGGCATGTGAAGAAGTTGAGAGTATTCACGAGGATGAGAGTTGCTTTGTGGAACGAAATTCTCGCAACATTCATCAAGGGAAAATTTAAAGGAGAGAAAGTCCTTATCGCACGAATTCGGATTATTCCAACTAATCTTCCATTCCAATTCTAGCGGATTCAGTACCCCGTTCGATAGGCTTTTGAGATAACAATCAATAAATACCAAAGCCAACCGGTGGAAGTCTGTGAGATTAATCTCGAATTTCCCAGTTTTTCGCACGGTCAGGTGTACTTTGCCTGTTTGCGTGTTGGGAAACCGTATGCGTTGTTTGTTTTGCGCCGGAAAACAAATCAAAAAACATTGTGTATCATATCGCTCCCTACTGATTTCAATTCAACTCATATAAATCATATTAAAATTTGAACTATCTATGTTTTATTATCACTCTGTAGTTAACCTGAAGGCGTTAAATTGGAGCGAGTCGAAAGTTCGTCGTTTCCGCTTGTTTTATATAAATAAGTCATTTAAGAAATGTTCACTCAAAAATATAAAACATCCTATTATGTAGTTCAAGTCCATCCGTGATAGTCATATAAATTATTTAACATTCTATTGTAGTACTACGTACTTATATTATGTATTGAACAGGAGTTAAGTGAAATGTACAAAAGCACATTTGTACTTTATTTTTCAAAAAATTTTGGTTTAACTGCAAAGGGTAAGTAAAAAATTAGATTTTTTTATAAAATAGCTAAAAACTTTTGGCATGGAAAAGCATGGTCAGTGTTTCGTAAATCTAAGGTAAGTGTAATAAATTTTTAGTGCGTAAAAGTGAGATTTAAGTATGTGTATATTTATCTCCCACACATTGTGTAGCTGGATCTATGTTTTTAGCTATGTAAGGCACACACAACATCCAATCCTGATAAATTTCGAACTAGTTAGTTTTTGGACTTAGGACTTGCTCTATTGAAATTTAAGAAAATTGGTTTAGATTTAGATATAGCTATCACACATATGTACGTTCAACCGATTTCACGTCTTCAGCTAATGAAGCCACATATAACATAAAATCTTTATGAAATTTGTCCACGTGTGGATATAGCTCCTGGACAATTGCCCTACCGCTTTTACATACAACCGTTCTATAGCACCATTTTTAATTGGAACAGTTTGAATCTGGAACATGTGACCTATTTTGCAGACAGTTCGAGTCCCAAAACCATATAAATGGTATCGAAACCCGAAAACGGCATCTGCATGGACATATGGTTGGGTCGGTAGCAAATAAGAATGAAATTTTTGCACGTGGTTAAAAATATACTTATTTTTGAAATTTTGCTCAATTTGGGGACGGAATATTTAAGCAATTTAAAAAAGGCCATATGAGCAAAAAATGCAAATATGGAAAAAATAATGAAATTTTCTAACAAATCTAACTGTGACATTATTTCTAAAATCTGGGTAAACTTAAAATCAAGGATTCGATAGACCCGTTTTAATCGGCTTTTCCGCTCATTTAGAATTTCAGGATATAATATAGTAGGCCACATTAAATTTATCATTCTGATTGGAACACCACGAAATATTAATCGGAGACACTATAAAGTACATGAGTTTATTTTGATCGTCGTAAAATTCTAAGATGATGTAAAAATGGCATAGTTGTTAATCCTTTTGGCTTATGTGGCTTAATAACGTACCACATGGTCAAAATGAACGAGCAATACATTTTGCTTTTTGCGATTTTGTTGGGAAGGGACGGAAAAGGATATACAAGGTTCGGTTCCGTAAAGTTTAAAATAGCAGAACCTTATATACACAAGTCATTACTTCAACCATAAAGCGCGAAAAATTTGAGTTTAGTGGGCCCCTTTTGTCATACGTCCAAGCCTTATATCAGCTTCAATATAAAAAAATATTTATTTTAGGAGCAGTTTAGATTAAATTAAATACTATTAACTACCTTCAATTATTTGTGGGTAACAAAAATCAAAACTTCCAGCAACAATGCCTTTTTTGAGGTATTAGTAAGACCCTTTTTAACCATTGCCCGTCCACAAAAATTTACGATTTGTACCCTTAAAGAGAAACTTTTTCCCCTAGGACGTTTTCGACTATTTATACAATCAGAAGCAGCTTATGAAGTTTAGCCGTTATCATGCTAGGCGCTTTCGTGCTTTCAACAGACACACGGATGGACGGACAGGGCTAAATCGCCTTTGAGTCAATAATTTATTATAATATTTTACAGAGTTATGAGTAATCATTTTGTAGTGCAGTAGTGAAGCTACTAAAATTATAGAAGGCAATGATTTCAAAGAACGTAATTCGCTCTCAGAGTTTTGTAGGGTGAATTACGTAATTCTAAATGCGGTTGGGGGTTGAATTACGAATGAGAGCACGAATTGCGAAATATGACTGTAGTGTAAACGCCATATTATAAACTAATATATTTTTATAATCCACCACAGAATTGGAGTGGACAAGTTTGTCACTCCGTTTGTAAATCCACGAAATACTAATCAACGACCATATAAAGTAAATATATTATTATTTGGATTCTTTTTTGACCTTTGTTTTTACCTTTTTTTGTTTTTCTCAGGATTATTGATCGTCATAAAATTCTAATACGAGCTATCCGTGCCTGTCTGTTGAAAGTACGAGAGTTAGAGTCTTCGAACTTAATAGATGTATGTCTTTTAGTCGAAATCGATTGGTATTGAAAAAGGACTACATCGGGCAAAAGAGATATAAGTTTTCCTCGAAAAAGTACTAATCAATTTTTCAAATCCAGTTTTCAAATCCAATTCGAGTTGGCCCATAGGCCAAAAGTACCAAGAATGAAGTCCCTTCGAACATATGTTTACTCAGAACGGTACACAGGGCCCCAAAAATGTGGTTCAGTCAAGAATAAACATAAACAACAACCATATGCTCCAATGCTATACTACAACACTATCCATGATGGCAAGTTTTACTGCTTCATCCCGGCCGAACTTTCGAATGTTTCACTATGTCTTTACGAGTATATTATAAAAAACGACTAAAAATTAACTTGAAAATTCCAAATTTTTGGTTCAATAATGATGGTCAGTGTGTATAATAATCACATACATATGTTAATTAGGCTTAAATTCGGCTAAGGCAATCTAAAGTTTTTCAGCCGCGGCTTTTCCTCCACGACAATGTTGGTGACTTTAAGAGCAGAGTTTAGGTTCTAAGTCAAAGCCATATGGGGCAGTCATTTAACAGTTGTTACCGGTCTGTGAGTATAAGAATTGTATCGTGCACAGTTGTCTGATTCTTCTTTATGGGATAATGCTATAGTAGTAAATTTCTATGCAGGCACATTTACGAGTAAGTATTCCGCGCTATGCTTTGTTAATGCTTCTCTATTAAAACAAAATCTATCCGGCTTTAAACAGTAAGGCCCGATCGGAGATTTTATGAATTATACCGTGCACTAAGTTAAATACGTTGGAGTGATTCTTGTTGACAAACTTGTATGAAGACCACGTAAAAAACAGAGTGGAAATGCTGATAAACATACAGGAGATGAATGGGATCTAAATGGCCTTAGGCCTAAGAAGATTTACTCGCTCTATACAAGGCAATAGCTCTAACATACGTGGCAATAGTTTGGTAGACATTAATAACTAAGAGGAGAACAAAAAACAACTTAAAAATGCAGCGAAGCTATCTGCACAACTTGTACTAAAGCAGTGAAAGTAGTACTACAGACTATCCCGATTGATATTCATATCAATTATATGACGGTCTTCAAAGCAAAAAGATTAATGACGGTAGGCGAATGGTTCATGGGCTTACTGGCCCTTAAATACTCTAGGCACGTAAACGGGTAGTTAAAATTTAGGAAAGGACTTGTTACCTCAGAAAGATAGACCTGGTCATATGGGTCCTTTTACTTACGGTGGCTAAACGTTCCTTTTTATAATTAACAATACACTATTTCAGCCTCTTCTGATTATTTAGTACTGTAGACAATGTGCCAACCTTTTTCCTAAATGCCCCATTCCGTACACTATTTTTCTTCCAAATCTTTACATTTATCTTTATTTTATGAAAAATAACTCTAAAATAAGAAAACAAGACTTTGCTCTTGATTATTTTAGTGGTTTATTAAGTCATATTATAGTATCACAGGACACCATTTTCCTGCTTAAAATCTTCGAAAAAAGTCATAACTCTGTCTGTATCATAAACGAAAAAAGATTTACGGTTGAAGAACGTTTGAGAATATATAGCTCAAACACAGCGTTTTATAGAATAAAATTTTGGGCCATGATGCAAGCCAACGTCCACAGTAACCAAGAATTCGGCAACAGCGAAATTGTGTGATAAAGCAAATTCACCATGAATGGAGGCAGTTGACCAAACGATGAAGTATTAATGAGGTGATTCGAGACAGTTCGGTTTGGCTATAATATTGCTCTTTGGATATTTTCGTCAAACGCTTTCCGTCATCCTGGAATCTACTGCTGCCGAAGAACTTAATGCATGCCCGATGTCGTCGTCTTTGTAGCGGCATGTGAAGAAGTTGAAAGTATTCACGAGGATGAGAGTTGCTTTGCGGAACGAAATTCACGCAACAATCATCAAGGGAAAATTTAAAGGAGAGGAAGTCCTTATCCCATGAATTCGGATTATTCCAACTAATCTTCCATCCCAATTCTAGCGGATTCAGTACCCCGTTCGATAGGCTTTTGAGATAACAATCAATAAATACTAAAGCCAACCGGTGGAAGTCTGTGAGATTAATCTCGAATTTCCCTGTTTTTCGCACGGTCAGGTGTATTTTGCCTGTTTGCGTGTTGGGAAACCGTATGCGTTGTTTGTTTTGCGCTGGAAAACAAATCAAAAAACATTATGTACCATATCGCTCCCTACTGATTTCAATTCAATTCATATAAATCATATTAAAATTTGAACTATCAATGTTTTATTATCACTCTGTAGTTACCCTGAAGGCGTTAAATTGGAGCGAGTCGAAAGTTCGTCGGGTCCGCTAGTTTTATATAAATAAGTCATTTAAGAAATGTTCACTCAAAAATATAAAACATCCTATTATGTAGTTCAAGTCCATCCGTGATAGTCATATAAATTATTTAACATTCTATTGTAGTACTACGTACTTATATTATGTATTAAACTTAATATACTTGTACTTTAAGTAAGTAAAAAATTAGACTTTTTTATTAAATAGGTGAAAATTTTTGGCATGGAAAAGCATGGTCAGTGTTTCGGAACTCTTCAAGAGTAAATCTAAGGAATGTGTAACAAAGTTTTAGTGCGTAAAAAAGAGATTTAAGTAGATATATATTTATCTCCCACACATTGTGTAGCCGGATCTATGTTTTTAGCTATATAAGGCACACACTACATCCAATCCTGATAAATTTCGCACTAGTTAGTTTTTGGACTTAGGACTTGCTCTATTGAAATTTGAGAAAATTGGTTTAGATTTAGATATAGCTATCACACATTTGTACTTTCAACCGATTTCATGTCTTCAGCTATAGAAGTCACATATAACATCCTGGACAATTGCCCTCCCGCTTATACATACAACCGTTCCATAGCACCATTTTTAATGGGAACAGTTTGAATCTGGAACATGTGACCTATATTGCAGACAGTTCGAGTCCCAAAACCATATAAATGGTACCGAATCCCGAGATACGGCATCTGCATGGACATATGGTTGGGTCGGTAGCAAATAAGAATGAAATTTTTGCACGTGGTCAAAAATATACTTATTTTTGAAATTTTGCTCAATTTGGGGACGGAATATTTAAGCAATTTAAAAAAGGCCATATAAGCAAAAACTGCAAATATGGAAAAATAATGAAATTTTCTAACAAATCTAACTGTGACATTATTTCTAAAATCTGGGTAAATTTAAAATCAAGGGTTCGATAGACCTGTTTTAATCGGCTTTTCCGCTCATTTAGAATTTCAGGATATAATATAGTAGGCCACATTAAATTTATCATTCTGATTGGAACACCACGAAATATTAATCGGAGACACTATAAAGTACATGAGTTTATTTTGATCGTCGTAAAATTCTAAGATGATGTAAAAATGGCATAGTTGTTTATCCTTTTGGCTTATATGGCTCAATAACGTACCACATGGTCAAAATGAACGAGCAATACATTTTGCTTTTTGCGATTTTGTTGGGAAGGGGCGGAAAAGGATATACAAGGTTCGGTCTGGCCGAGCTTAACGACGTATTTACTTGTTTCTATTTTTACTATACGTTTAAATGAATTGTTGATGTATATATGTGAAGTATACATATTTTTATTTAAACCAAGACAAGTAAAAACGCCGAAAAATTAAAAATAGCAGAACCTTATATACACAAGTCGTTACTTGAACCATAAAGCGCGAAAAAATTTGCGTTTAGTGGGCCCCTTTGGTCATACGTCCAAGCCTAATATCAGCTTCAATATAAAAAAATATTTATTTTAGGAGCAGTTTTTGATTAAATTTGAATACACGTATGTATGTCCGCATTAAATAATATTAACTACCTTCAATTATTTGTGGGTAACAAGAATCAAAGCAGCAATGCTTTTTTGAGGTATTAGTAAGATCCTTTTTAACCATTGCCCGTCCACAAAAATTTACGATTTGTACACTATTTTTCTTTCAAATCTTTACATTTATCTTTATTTTATGAAAAATAACTCTAAAATAAGAAAACAAGACTTTTCTCGTGATTATTTTAGTGGTTTCTTAAGTCATATTATAGTATCACAGGACACCATTTTCCTGCGTAAAATCTTCGAAAAAAGTCATAACTCTGTCTGTATCATAAACGAAAAAAGATTTACGGTTGAAGAACGTTTGAGAATAATTCAAATTTATTCCCAATGACAATCCAGTGTAGCTCAAACACAGCGTTTTATTGAATAAAATTTGGGCCATGATGCACCCATCGCGACTTTGGGCAACTTTTCGTAAACCGCGAGCTGGTAGATAATAGGAGAATATGGATGCAATAGATGAGAGTGTACGACTCATAACTGGTCTTCTGAACAACTAACCATTTCGAGTACCAATCTCTAGCGATTAGCCATTTTAGCTATCTCAATTGGTTACTACGGAGCTTCGACTTAACACCGATTCTGTGCGAACAATCCTTTAACGATTCAGGCCCATAAGGCGAACATTAATCTATATATGAGATAGAGCTAGAAACAGTCATAAATATTTGGAAATTCTGTTGACAAGATGAGCTAATACGTACCATTTATAACTAAATTGGAAGGAGAAGAAAACAATTCTTTCTTTTTCTGTTGGAAAAAATAGATTAAGATATGTAATTTTTATGTTTAATCTCCCATTTATCATTTATTTAACTGGCAGATTTAGCGCACATTGTAAATTGGTCACAATATAAAGACCTAAATTACGTTAGAGAAAGATACTAACGTCGTCTGCTTCGCGGCATTTTAACTTAGATAATTCATTGTCTACAAGTAAAGAAATGATCTGCCCGTCAAAACCATATCAGCTCTAGTTTTTGAGTAACAGAAATATTTAAATTTTCAATTTACCCTACTATTTATTTAAAAAAATCAAATGCTTTCTGATATATACGTACCAAGCGTGTGTTCGCATAATTGTCAATTATGTTACGGATAGTGTAAATTTTTTTATCTTATTTTATATTTATGATAAGGGATTGCAAGAAAGTAATCGCATCTTCCTAATTCAAACTGTTAGTAATTGAGAGATAATTTTCAAAAATGTCATCTAGCCGCAGAATTTGGTAAATCATCCCAAGCAATTTTGTTACGAATGTGGGGAACACATGACAAGTCAGAATAGAAAATCCATGAATGAAATTATAAAGAAATAATAAAATGCTTATATTGGAATCAAACTTAGTAATTAAGATAAATCTTGAGCACCACATGTAGTTTGCGGCACATGTACTGAACATTAACGACAGTGGACCGATGGGAAAAGGACGAGTCTAAGACTTGTTGTGCCTTGCACAGGGATTAAACCTGCTCAAGACCTCTTGCTTCTATACTTAAATAGAAGGCAAGTTTTTAACAAAATGCCAAAGTGACATTGATTTTCGTGGCTGCACACTACTTTTATCATGATTTCGGGTCCGTGACAACTCTCTTCAGAAAGCCTTGTTGCAATTGTTGAAAGTAAAACCGAACTATATAAGGCCAGGCTCTCCCCAAACGAATGAGAATTACTGTTGTAAACCTTACTTTTCAAGTTTTCTTCACACAATTGCCCACGAAAATACAACTCACTCTTGCCAACTCTAAAGAGACTCCACATCGAGAGCCATCAATAGATTTCTTTTACAGCGTGTGTGTGTGTTGTAAAAAAAGAGTTTAGTTGACTATGTCAACTTGTGTGCCGTGCCGTGCATGTATGTATGTTTAGCTCGTTTGTTTTATTTCGGTCTGTTGCTTTTACACATTGAACAGAGATTAAACCGGATTAAACCGAGATTAAATCGTGCTTTCAACAGACACATGGATGGACGGACAGGGCTTAATCGCCTTTGAGTCAATAATTTATTATAATATTTTACAGAGTTATGAGTAATCATTTTGTAGTGTAGTAGTGAAGCTACTAAAATTACATGAAGGAAAAGTCGAGTCGATCAAACTCGAACTCCAACATTTAATAACAGAGAATGTTGTAAAATTTTTTGTGCTCATTTCTTATTTACACTCTTTCGGTTTAAATGAAAAAACCACAAAATAATAACCGATTGGTACGCCATAGAAACTCTGTCTGCTGGAATAATAAATTTCTACTCTGCTCAACCTCTTAAATAATAATTCAACACAGCAAACAACCTAAAAAACAGAGCTCTCTTTACTAAGCAATACACAATTAAGACAAAAAACATAACAAAAATAGAAAATAATCTCACAGTTACCCACATACAATAATACAAAACCTGATATACAAGGCAAAAAATAATTTTCACAGGAAAATTACAAAACCATCACTTCTTACAACTTCAAACTCATCGGCCTCTTATACTTACAAAATCTGACTGACAATAAACAAATCAAAGAAATACTAGAAAATTAAGAAGCTAAATTAGCGAATAAACCAAATCAAACAATATCATCGCTCTTTGCACAAACAAACAAAATTACCAAAACGTTCTACGAAATCAAATGCACTGGAAAAACTGATGAACCGTGTGGTAGCCTATATCAACAACGAAACGAAGCTTACAACATGCATATTAGAAAATGAAACAGACATCAAAATGAAAAAGCACTCAACAGCATTGGCACAACACTGCAATGAAAGCAGCCACGCACTCGATCTTGTTGATGTTATAATATGAGATAAAGAGAAGAGAGAAAACAAACGATACCCATTAGGGAGCCTGCACAAACAAACAAAATTACCAAACGACAGCGTTAATGTGCAATAAAAATTCACTAATGCAAACTAAATTTTATGGTTAACGACGACAGTATCTGCATTAAGTAAACAGCTGTTTAATTGCAATCAACTATTTTTTGCGGTTTACTTCGATATTAAAATGTAAGTTAAATTTCATAGCTAATAGTCTTATTAGACATGTATTTTTTATTTTTATCTGGCAGCACCAAGTTTTGTATATACAACAGAATTAACTAGGTAAAATAGACTAAAAGCAAACCTTATCTTAGTCGATAATTCGTCAGGACTGACAAATGTTGGGTGGTTTATAACCCGAAATACATTCTTGGAACCATGATGCCGTTTTATGCCATTTCTACACTTTATTTATACCATTTCTCCACTACATCGCAAAGTACCTAATTCGCTCTCTGATTTACTTACTCGAATTAGTCTGTTTACATTACACGTACTTAATTTGATTTTTCAGTTGCTTTTGCTGCAGTATTCCAAAAAAAATGTTTATATTATTATTACAAATCCTAGATTGTAATTTTTAAAGTGGAGCTTATTTAGTTTTCTCTTTGTTGTTAATGTTTAAATTTTTATTTTGACAGCAGCTTTCGATAGAAATTAGAGAAGGTAATGATTTGTTTGTAATTCAGAAGGTAATTCATAACGCATTACTATCAAAGAACGTAATTTGCTCTCAGAGTTTTGTAGGGTGAACTACGTAATTATAAATGTGGTTGGGGTTGAATTACGAATGAGAGCCCGAATTGCGAAAAATGACTGTAGTGTAAACGCCATATTATAAACTAATATATTTTTATAATCCACCACAGAATTGGAGTGGACAAGTTTGTCACTCCGTTTGTAAATCCTCAAAATACTAACCAACGACCACATAAAGTAAATATATTATTATTTGGATTCTTTTTTGACCCTTGTTTTTACCTTTTTTTGTTTTTCTTAGGATTATTGATCGTCATAAAATTCTAATACGAGCTATCCGTGCCCGTCTGTTGAAAGTACGAGAGTTAGAGTCTTCGAACTTTATACATAGCTGAAATCGATTGGTATTGAAAAAGGACTACAACGGGCAAAAGAGAAATAAGTTTTCCTCGAAAAAGTAATAATCAATTTTTCAAATCCAGTTTTCAAATCCAATTCGAGTTGGCCCGTAGGCCAAAAGTACCAAGAATGAAGTCCCTTCGAACATATGTTTACTAAGAACGGTACACTGGGCCCCAAAAATGTGGTTCTGTCAAGAATAAACATTAACAACCATATGCTCCAATGCCATACTACAACACTATCCATGATGGAAAGTTTTACTGCTTCATCCCGGCCGAACTTACGAATGTTTCACTATGTCTTTACGAGTACATTATAAAAAACGACAAAAAAAATTAACTTGAAAATTCCAAATTTTTGGTTCAAAAATGATGGTTAGTGTGTATAATAATCACATACATATGTCAATTAGGCTTAAATCCGGCTAAGGCAATCTAAAGTCGCGGCTTTTCCTCCACGACAATGTTGGTGACTTTAAGAGCAGAGTTTAGGTTCTAAGTCAAAGCTATATGGGGCCGTCATTTAACAGTTGTTACCGGTCTGTGAGTATAAGAATTGTATCGTGCACAGTTGCCTGATTCTCCTTTATGGGATAATGCTATAGTATTAAATTTCTATGCAGGCACATTTACGAGTAAGTATTCCGCGCTATGCTTTGTTAATGCTTCTCTATTAAAACAAAAACTATCCGGCTTTAACCAGTAAGACCCGATCGGAGATTTTATGAATTATACCCTGCACTAAGTTAAATACGTTGGAGTGATTCTTGTTGACAAACTTGTATGAAGACCACGTAAAAAACAGAGTGGAAATGCTGATAAATATACAGGAGATAAATGTGATCTAAATGGCCTTAGGCCTAAGATGATACACTCGCTCTATTCAAGGCAATAGCTCTAACATACGTGGCAATAGTTTGGTGGACATTATTAACTAAGAGGAGCAACAAAAAACAACTAAAAATTGCAGCGAAGCAATCTGCACAACTTATACTGAGGCAGTGATAGTAATACTACATACTATCCCGATTGATATTCATATCGAACATATGACGGTCTTCAAAGCTAAAAGATTAATGGCGGTAGGCGAATAGTTCATGGGCTAACTTGCCCTTAAATACTCTAGAACGTAAACGGGCAGTTCAAATTTAGGAGAGGACTTCTTACCCCAGAAAGAGTGACCTGGTCATATGGGTCCTTTTACTTACGGTGGCTAAACGTTCGTTTGTATAGTTAACAATACACTATTTCAGCCTCTTCTGATTATTTAATACTGTACACAATGTGCAAACCTTTTTCCTAAATGCCCCGTTCCGTACACTATTTTTCTTTCAAATGTTTACATTTATCCGTATTTGATGAAAAATAATTCTAAATAAGACTTTGCTCTTGATTATTTTAGTGGTTTATTAGTCATATTATAGTATCACTGGACACCATTTTACTGCTTAAAATCGTCGAAAAAAAGTCATAACTCTGTCTGTATCATAATAGAAAAAAGATTTACGGTTGAAGAACGTTTGAGAATAATTCAAATTTACTCCCAATGACAATCAAGTGTAGCTCAATCACAGCGTTTTATTGAATACAATTTTGGGCCATGATGCATCCATCGCGACTTTGGGCAACTTTTCGTAAACGGCGGGCTAGTAGATAATAGGTGAATATGGATGCTATAGATGAGAGTGTGCGACTCATAACTGGTCTTCTGAACAACTTACCATTTCGAGCACCAATATTTAGCGATTAGGCTTTTCAGCGATCTCAATTGGCTACTTCGGAGCTTCGACTTGGAAATTCTGTTGACAAGATGAGGTAATACGTACCATTTATAACTAAATTAGAAAGAGAAGAAAACAATTCTATCTTTTTCTGGTGGAAAAAATATATTAAGATTTGTCATATTTATGTTTAATCGCCCATTTAACATTGTATTTAACTTACAGATTAAGCGCACATTGTAAATTGGTCACAATATAAAGACCTAATTTACGTTAGATAAAGATACTAACGTCGTCTGCATTCGCGGTATATTTGCTTGGTGTCAGCAGAGCAAATCACACATGAAAATATATAATAAAATAGGTCCTAACACCGTACCTTGGGGGACCTCACATCTAATTTCTTTAAACTTAGATAATTCATTGTCTACAAGTAAAGAAATGATCTGCCCGTCAAGTAACTTTTAATAAACTTTAAACCCTGATGTCAGAACTGAAAACCATACCAGCTCTTATTTTTGAGCAACAGAAATATTTAAATTTTCAATTTACCCTACTATTTATTTAAAAAAATCATATGCTTTTCTGATATATACGTACCAAGCGTGTGTTCACATAATTGTCAATTCTGTTACGGATAGTATAAATATTTTTATCTTATTTTATATTTATGATAAGGGATTGCAAGAAAGTAATCGCATCTTCCTAATGCAAACTGTTAGTAATTTTCAAATATGTCACCTAGCCGCAAAATTTGGTAAATCATCCCAAGCAATTTTGTTACGTATATGGTGAACACATGACAAGTCAGAATAGAAAATCCATGAATGAGTAAATATAGAAATTATACAATGCTTATATTGGAATCAAGAAGGCTTCAAACTATAAGAACTTAGTTAAGAACATGCTGACTATTTTTCGTAAGCTTAGATGCAACATGAGCATCAAAGTTCATTACTTGCAAAACCATTTGGACCGTTTTCCTAATTGCAAATGAAAGTTGGCATTATCCATAACAAAACCTTCAAGGGTTTTCTTTAGTTCTTTGAGAGATTTTTTTGTACACGCATTTGATGTTGGTGATTTTGGAACGCTGTCTAGCAAGAAAATATCATTGAAAATTTGATAACATAATGCTTATATATTTATATTATCCTCGAAAGTTGTAGTTTCTTAGTGTTTTTAGTGTCGAGGAATTCATTTTTATCTAAAAGTCACGCTAGATGACGCAGTGATACAAACGGTGCTACTTCTTGAAGACTTTTATATTAAAAATGCAGTAATTTTTGCATATACAACACACAGGAAGACAGTTAAACGTATTAGAAAGCATGGAAATATACAAACAATAGACATTCGACGGTAGGTTAAAAAATTAACGGGTAAACACTGTTTCAGGCATAAGATTTGAACCCTTAAAGAAAAACCAGACCGTAGGCTAATAAAACTAAGTAAGCGTACAATAACAGATTTTTACACATCCGAAAGAAAGGACAATCTGACTAAATGCGTACCACAACTCTAAGAACCACCACAATTATAGTACAAGTCAATCTATAGATGTAACAGCGCATAGAGAAAGGGACCTAAGGGTAAAAAAATCAATTTTCATCTTTGATGTGGACAACATCTGAGCATCGAATGAGACCGATCCCATGCCCCAAAAGTGTTCCCTCCCAGAGATATGCGCGTTTTATTAAAGTGAAGGCGACGATTCTACACCAAAGATACACGTATTCAAATCTTTAAAATGGCTTTCCTGAACAAAACTGGTTTTTACCCTTAGGTTCCTTTCTATTTTGCGTGTCACATATACTGACAACAACGAACCAAACAATTTAGTAAAAAAAACAACCACTAAGATTGCGTTTTCTCCAAGTAGCTTTAACCATAGAAACTAGGTACAAAAGAAAGAAACTAGATTCTATGTTAGGTGATTTATGCCAAATAAGGTATACTACTTTTAAATAAAAAAGTTGTTTTTGTAATAAAATAAATCAAAACACACAATTTTTTTCCATTAAAAAAAATTATAATAAAATGTAATATCATAATATCAAAAATGAGTTCATCGATTCCAAAAACAGTTAGATACCACAACTTTCCAGGATAATAAAAATAAATAAGCATTATTTAACAAATTTCCAATGATCTTTTCTTCTTAGACAGCGTTCCAAAATCACCAAAATCATCACAATCAACTTTAAAAGCGTGTAAAAAAATCCTCACTGAACTAAACAAACAATTGAAGATTTTGTTATGGATAATGTCAACATTCATTTGGAATTGGTTTCATCCCATTCGCAGTTTGGTTGTTGCACTGTGTAATTTATTTTTTTATTTATATGTAAATGTCACTAAATGAGCCGGATTTTCACTGAAAAAATGTGTTGTCAGACTTGCAACACCCCAACTTTTACATAAAAAGGTTAGCTGTAGCTCGTTTCTGTAAATAAATCGGTAAGTTACCGATTTATGTGACGTCACACCGACTAGATTGATAATTACCGATTTCGTGATAACTGCTGTTTCTGTACGTTGTAATCGGTAAAAATTTACTCACCTTCTCACTCGTTTTGTTAAAAATATGCAAACAAATATAAATAGGAGAAATTAAATAAGCTGACAGTTGGTGATGTACATTGCAAGTTAACAAACATTTGCACTCGGTGGCTTTGTATTACCATACCGATTTCGTTGAAACCGGTTCATAAATTGTCGTAAATTTCAACACAATGCCATCTTAAATGTTTATGTTTTGCTAACTATTTTTTAATACAATTAAACCGCTGTAACACAATTAAAACATATTTTCCTATTGAATTAGAATCGGAACAATTGTCATATTACCGATTTGGAAGGAGTGAATGGAATAGGAATCGGCAATTTTGTTTACAGAAACAGTGAAGGTGAGAATGACGTCAGAGTGACGTCAAATTTTAGTTGGTAACTGCGATCGGTGCGAGTTACAGAAACGAGCTACTGTTTGGCAAAAACCAATTGCATTCGCATTCTGTAGGTTGAACTTTTAAAATAACAGTTTAAAAAATATCGGCACCAAAATGTGTGTATATCAGTCTCATCACTCATTTGTCTGTGTCTAGACCACTCTTTCTATAGAAATTCCTGATCAGAACAGAATAACGTACGGAGATATGAAGTGTATTACTGAAATTTTTAATTTGTTTATCGAGTTCAGTATTGTTTTCAATGTTATTATTATAAGTCCCATTCCGGGTGAGGGAGTTTCGTAAAACTGATTCTTATTTTCTCCGGTCTGCCTTGTTAAAGTTCAATTGACTTAAATCGTCAGACAAATGGTCAGAGTTCAATCGTTCAATTTCTTTAATAGGGACAGAAAACATTAAATATTACTTAATAAAATATCTAATGTAGATGGTCTTGATCTTCCGCTAGTTGGAATATATTTCGGAGAAGATGGGTATAAGATTAAATCTCATTCTTTATCTCTATCACAGACCCAATTTCGGTGCCCGCTATAAAATCTCCACAAAATATATAATTACCAGTTGTACTGAGAATTTTACGAAAATCTCCTTTATATGTATTTCTATTTAGGTCGGTGTTACCAGCACCAGGAAAAAAGGAGTGAATATCTTAATATTTTTTTTTTTTGCAAACTTTTTCGATGCCAACGTTTCCTAGGGAGTTTTTTGTTAAAAAGTGTGGTTTTCAATCTGGCCACACTTTTTTCGGAGTTAGTCTTTTTGACAGTAGTCACTTGATTTTTGCTCAAAGCCTGACCCTTAGGAAGAGAATATTCGGAGCGTTATTGCTGACACACGGAGTCAAATGCTACAAAAAGTGGTCGAACATTAGGCCTCTTGGCTTGAATTTTTTCAACCCAGCCGCTGTTGCCGCTTGTCCGAGAGAGACGTTTAGTTTTCTGACTAACTTTTTCTGCCAACCTACTCTTAATTGTAAAAGTTTTTTTTTGTAAAAGTAACCTCAAGGTAAAATAGTTTAGATGATCGGTCGAGGTCTAAACTAAAGAGAAAATATCGGAAACCTTGTTGATAACCATATTGAGTATATTCTTATAACTTAGTTCCAACGACACTGTAATACTTGCATTTTGACAACATGGGCAATTGCAGCGCGAGTACGAGACTCATTGCAGTGATGAAGCACTTCAATACCCGTTGCTATTCTATCGTCGAGAGGGTGGATGTCACTTAAACATAAAACTGGTTAATCTAACGACAAGTTTATTTAAAAGTCATCTCTTCTTTTTTATTCTACAAGTGAGTTCAAATTCATAGTTCATGAAAAGAAACAAATTAAAAGGTCAGCTCAATGAATTTTTATGTGTATCGATTGATGATTCAATGATTTCCATAATTTGAACCAAGCTTCGGCTTCGAATCAGACGAGTTTACAATTCTCCCCATACATTGTGGGCCGATGTAATTTATACTTGTGTAATTATCGTACACACTGATCATAGCTTGAGAAAACAATTTATCAACAATTTGCATTTCCCTAGCCTACCTTTGCGTAAATTTACAAAACATATGAGTTAACCAACAAATTAATTTGTATTAATACTATTCCCCGTTGGGTATGCATTCACGAAAAGAATACATGTTGGGGCAATAAATTTAATGGCTTCTTCTGCGTGAAACATTGTATTCGAATGAAGTTACATATTTCAATTTGAATTCACACCCCAGCCAAAACAGTGTGTCGGGGGACATTAAAATAGCAAAAACACGAAATGGCCATTATAATAAAAGCCAGACAAAAGTCAGAATTTCACAAAACTACAATAAAAATACAAATACATTTTAACTGAGAAATGAACACCACCAGAAGAGATGAGACGGCACAAAACGCCAGCGTTTTGTATATATATATATATATATATATATATATATATATATATATATATATATATATATATATATATATATATATATATATATATATATATATATATATATTAACTACATTTCACTCCGTATTGAGGGATTTAATAGAGAACGCACCGAAAAAGTCACACATACTGCATTTGACTACAAACTTCATTGCCAATAAATGCTTCTGTTTGGTTATTTACAACCCGAAATATATTTTACACAAGGAGTTATTTTGCATACCCAACGGGGAATAGTATTAATACAAATTAATTTGTTGGTTAACTCATATGTTTTGTAAATTTACGCAAAGGTAGACTAGGGAAATGCAAATTGTTGATAAATTGTTTTCTCAAGCTATGATCAGTGTGTACGATAATTACACAAGTATACCTTACATGGGCCCACAATGTATGGGGAGAATTGTAAACTCGTCTGATTCGAAGCTGAAGCCCGGTTCAAATTATGGAAATCATCGAATCATCAATCGATACACATACAAATTCATTGGGCTGACCTTTTAATTTGTTTCTTTTCGTGAAATATGAGATAAATTTCTATTTTGATATTTCACTTCTCTTGACATAGACTCTTCCTTCATTCGCATATACTCTGCCATTACCAACTGGTTTAAAACTTTGGCATGATTTAGCAATGTTAGGGTTTCTTTGCCCAAAAATTCATTTACATAAACGGATTTTGTAGATTCAGTTTCTTTTAGGTTTGGCTTAGCCTTCATTACTTTTTGTCTAGCCTTATACAAATTGATTTTAATGACTATCATTTATTTGTTATGTAGAATTAATTTTCTGTTTCAAAAAGTACGCTTCGTCAATATCATTCGAACTAAGCTTACCACCAATATCCTTCAAAACGGACTTTATAGCATCTTTTATGTTATCAGTATTAGCAACTCCACTAACCAAAAAATAATTTTCCACACGGTCGTTCTAAATCTTAACAGATTTATTCAAATCGGCGGTTTTATTTTTCAGCTTTCTTTTCTTTTTACACAACTTCTAGTCTTTTTTGACTCCTCTTCTTTTTTCTTTACTTCTGTTTTACACTGGTCACACACAATTTTGGGGTTTTGCACTGCGACGAGTTTTCGTGTACATTTTTGATGTAAATGGCAGTTTACGACAAATGATGTACATTATACAAGATACCAGAGTGCTTAAACTGAGATGCATCTATGGAAATTAATTATTTCAAATATCAACCCAAAAGCACTGAGAAATACGATCTTTACACGAATAGGGTTGCCAACGTTTGATCGATGTTAATTACGTAACTTTGATTCCATGTTCGAATACATTTCTATACAATTTTGGCAGGAAAAGTAAAATCAGAAAATATAATGTGGACATGATATGGATTTGTTTTAGAATGGTGTTTTTGCGTTTTTTGAAATCTTAAACTTTTACCATACATATTCAGAAACGTCAACTTATTATACACATGGAGGTAACGTAAACAATTTACCAGGGTAGAACTGACTTCTGAGTAGTTACGATCGTGTTTATTGCCAAATTGTACCAAATTTCATTTTTAGGAACTTCAACTCGTTTGCGACACGGCAATTTTTAAAACATTTTCATTCAACCTTACTTTACACAGACATGGTCTTCGATTTCGAGTCAGACAAGTGAATTCTCCCCTTGCATCGAGGGGCCATGAATGGGTTACATGTGTAATTATAGTGCACACTGATCCTCGCAAGAGTGCGGCCCGCCAAAAACATACACTTGAGAAAACAAATGATCAAAATTTTGCGTTTTCCTATTTAAGATTTGCGTAAATGTTTTAACAAAACATTATTTTATGAACGACGTAATTTGTCTTTTTGCATACTAATTCCACAAAAAAAAAATCGTTGCAAAGCTTGGTAAATTGCGATTATAGTGAAATTCATTGTGACAAAATACATTTTGCGTCAATTTTTGATGAAGAAGTTTACATGATAATTTATAGATGGCTCTGTGCAGCTCAATTCCACAACCCCGTAGATGACGTTATACGTTGACTTAGACTGAGCGCAATTTGACAGATGCACTATTCGAATGGTCATATTCTATTAAACAAATGTGTTCTTTTTCTTGCTGCAATTGATTCGAGTTTTTCGTATTAATTCACAGATTTCGGATGGTCGTATGTCGCGTCTGACATCCGCAAACGATACACGCATTACGATCAATTGAAATTCAATGCGATATTTATCAATTCGGTAACTTTTTCAGGAAATAAGTTTAATCGTAGAAAGTGAAGTAAGCTCACTGTATTGTGGGCACTTTTTGCAATAAATTCATTCCGGAAGTTTTTTTTTTGTAAAATAATTTTCTTTTTGATAGGATTAGTCAAAAACGACTTTATTACGTTAAAGGGAGAGTTATTTACTTGACTAACGTCTAATATTAGACGATCAAACCTTGTAAGAAGTACACGCCGTGCAGCAATTTGTCAGAATATCCGTAATAATTAAACGCAAAAGAACGTGCAGGAGAGAATGGTTGGAAATGCTCCCATATTATCCCATGTTACTATGGAAATACAATCCAGTCAAAATATTTTCAGGCGAATACACAGAAATATAACGAATGACGAAGTTGTCAGAGTCGTGCAATTTTTACTTACACTTATCGTGAAATCATGGAACAATTGCAAAATCTTCTACATGAGCATAATATATTGGTCATATTGTTCAAAACCTCATTGGGTCCAATGCATTCTGCTGACCTGAAAAACGTTATCAAATAAGACAAAAGAGCCGCTGAAGGCCATGCAACCAATTCAGTGCTCCCGTAGGAGTATCCTCCCGTACGCGTAGTGGGGTGGGCAATTGCAGCGCGAGTACGAGACTCATTGCAGTGATGAAGCACTTCAATACCCGTTGCTATTCTATCGTCGAGAGGATGGATGTCACTTAAACATAAAACTGGTTAATCTAACGACAAGTTTATTTAAAAGTCATCTCTTCTTTTTTATTCTACAAGTGAGTTCAAATTCATAGTTCATGAAAAGAAACAAATTAAAAGGTCAGCTCAATGAATTTTTATGTGTATCGATTGATGATTCAATGATTTCCATAATTTGAACCAAGCTTCGGCTTCGAATCAGACGAGTTTACAATTCTCCCCATACATTGTGGGCCGATGTAATTTATACTTGTGTAATTATCGTACACACTGATCATAGCTTGAGAAAACAATTTATCAACAATTTGCATTTCCCTAGCCTACCTTTGCGTAAATTTACAAAACATATGAGTTAACCAACAAATTAATTTGTATTAATACTATTCCCCGTTGGGTATGCATTCACGAAAAGAATACATGTTGGGGCAATAAATTTAATGGCTTCTTCTGCGTGAAACATCGTATTCGAATGAAGTTACATATTTCAATTTGAATTCACACCCCAGCCAAAACAGTGGGTCGGGGGACATTAAAATAGCAAAATCACGAAATGGCCATTATAATAAAAGCCAGACAAAAGTCAGAATTTCAAAAAACTACAATAAAAATACAAATACATACATTTTAACTGAGAAATGAACACCACCAGAAGAGATGAGACGGCACAAAACGCCAGCGTTATATATATATATATATATATATATATATATATATATATATATATATATATATATATATATATATATATATATATATATATATATATATATATATATATATATATATATATATATATATATATTAACTACATTTCACTCCGTATTAAGGGATTTAATAGAGAACGCACCGAAAAAGTCACACTTACTGCATTTGACTACAAACTTCATTGCCAATAAATGCTTCTGTTTGGTTATTTACAACCCGAAATATATTTTACACAAGGAGTTATTTTGCATACCCAACGGGGAATAGTATTAATACAAATTAATTTGTTGGTTAACTCATATGTTTTGTAAATTTACGCAAAGGTAGACTAGGAAATGCAAATTGTTGATAAATTGTTTTCTCAAGCTATGATCAGTGTGTACGATAATTACACAAGTATACCTTACATGGGCCCACAATGTATGGGGAGAATTGTAAACTCGTCTGATTCGAAGCTGAAGCCCGGTTCAAATTATGGAAATCATCGAATCATCAATCGATACACATAAAAATTCATTGGGCTGACCTTTTAATTTGTTTCTTTTCATGAAATATGAGATAAATTTCTATTTTGACATTTCACTTCTCTTGACATAGACTCTTCCTTCATTCGCATATACTCTGCCATTACCAACTGGTTTAAAACTTTGGCATGATTTAGCAATGTTAGGGTTTCTTTGCCCAAAAATTCATTTACATAAACGGATTTTGTAGATTCAGTTTCTTTTAGGTTTGGTTAGCCTTCATTACTTTTTGTCTAGCTTTATACAAATTGATTTTAATGACTATCATTTATTTGTTATGTAGAATTAATTTTCTGTTTCAAAAAGTACGCTTCGTCAATATCATTCGAACTAAGCTTACCACCAATATCCTTCAAAACGGACTTTATAGCATCTTTTATGTTATCAGTATTAGCAACTCCACTAACCAAAAAATAATTTTCCACACGGTCGTTCTAAATCTTAACAGATTTATTCAAATCGGCGGTTTTATTTTTCAGCTTTCTTTTCTTTTTACACAACTTCTAGTCTTTTTTGACTCCTCTTCTTTTTTCTTTACTTCTGTGTTACACTGGTCACACACAATTTTGGGGTTTTGCACTGCGACGAGTTTTCGTGTACATTTTTGATGTAAATGGCAGTTTACGACAAATGATGTACATTATAGAAGATACCAGAGTGCTTAAACTGAGATGTATCTATGGAAATTAATTATTTCAAATATCAACCCAAAAGCACTGAAAAATACGATCTTTACACGAATAGGGTTGCCAACGTTTGATCGATGTTAATTACGTAACTTTGATTCCATGTTCGAATACATTTCTATACAATTTTGGCAGGAAAAGTAAAATCAGAAAATATAATGTGGACATGATATGGATTTGTTTTAGAATGGTGTTTTTGCGTTTTTTGAAATCTTAAACTTTTACCAAACATATTTAGAAACGTCAACTTATTATACACATGGAGGTAACGTAAACAATTTACCAGGGTAGAACTGACTTCTGAGTAGTTACGATCGTGTTTCTTGCCAAATTGTACAAAATTTCATTTTTAGGAACTTCAACTCGTTTGCGACACGGCAATTTTTTAAACATTTTCATTCAACCTTACTTTACACAGACATGGTCTTCGATTTCGAGTCAGACAAGTGAATTCTCCCCTTGCATCGAGGGGCCATGAATGGGTTACTTGTGTAATTATAGTGCACACTGATCCTCGCAAGAGTGCGGCCCGCCAAAAACATGCACTTGAGAAAACAAATGATCAAAATTTGGCGTTTTCCTATTTAAGATTTGCGTAAATGTTTTAACAAAACATTATTTTATGAACGACGTAATTTGTCTTTTTGTATACTAATTCCACAAAAAAAAAATCGTTGCAAAGCTTGGTAAATTGCGATTATAGTGAAATTCATTGTGACAAAATACATTTTGCGTCAATTTTTCATGAAGAAGTTTACATGATAATTTATAGATGGCTCTGTGCAGCTCAATTCCACAACCCCGTAGATGACGTTATACGTTGACTTAGACTGAGCGCAATTTGACAGATGCACTATTCGAATTGTCATATTCTATTAAACAAATGTGTTCTTTTTCTTGCTGCAATTGATTCGAGTTTTTCGTATTAATTCACAGATTTCGGATGGTCGTATGTCGCGTCTGACATCCGCAAACGGTACACGCATTACGATCAATTGAAATTCAATGCGATATTTATCAATTCGGTAACTTTTTCAGGAAATAAGTTTAATCGTAGAAAGTGAAGTAAGCTCACTGTATTGTGGGCACTTTTTGCAATAAATTCATTCCGGAAGTTTTTTTTTTGTAAAATAATTTTCTTTTTGATAGGATTAGTCAAAAACGACTTTATTACGTTAAAGGGAGAGTTATTTACTTGACTAACGTCTAATATTAGACGATCAAACCTTGTAAGAAGTACACGCCGTGCAACAATTTGTCAGAATATCTGTAATAATTAAACGCAAAAGAACGTGCAGGAGAGAATGGTTGGAAATGCTCCCATATTATCCCATGTTACTATGGAAATACAATCCAGTCAAAATATTTTCAGGCGAATACACAGAAATATAACGAATGACGAAGTTGTCAGAGTCGTGCAATTTTTACTTACACTTATCGTGAAATCATGGAACAATTGCAAAATCTTCTACATGAGCATAATATATTGGTCATATTGTTCAAAACCTCATTGGGTCCAATGCATTCTGCTGACCTGAAAAACGTTATCAAAGAAGACAAAAGAGCCGCTGAAGGCCATGCAACCAATTCAATGCTAACGTAGGAGTATCCTCCCGTACGCGTAGTGGGGTGGGCAATTGCAGCGCGAGTACGAGACTCATTGCAGTGATGAAGCACTTCAATACCCGTTGCTATTCTATCGTCGAGAGGATGGATGTCACTTAAACATAAAACTGGTTAATCTAACGACAAGTTTATTTAAAAGTCATCTCTTCTTTTTTATTCTACAAGTGAGTTCAAATTCATAGTTCATGAAAAGAAACAAATTAAAAGGTCAGCTCAATGAATTTTTATGTGTATCGATTGATGATTCAATGATTTCCATAATTTGAACCAAGCTTCGGCTTCGAATCAGACGAGTTTACAATTCTCCCCATACATTGTGGGCCGATGTAATTTATACTTGTGTAATTATCGTACACACTGATAATAGCTTGAGAAAACAATTTATCAACAATTTGCATTTCCCTAGCCTACCTTTGCGTAAATTTACAAAACATATGAGTTAACCAACAAATTAATTTGTATTAATACTATTCCCCGTTGGGTATGCATTCACGAAAAGAATACATGTTGGGGCAATAAATTTAATGGTTTCTTTTGCGTGAAACATTGTATTCGAATGAAGTTACATATTTCAATTTGAATTCACACCCCAGCCAAAACAGTGTGTCGGGGGACATTAAAATAGCAAAATCACGAAATGGCCATTATAATAAAAGCCAGACAAAAGTCAGAATTTCAAAAAACTACAATAAAAATACAAATACATTTTAACTGAGAAATGAACACCACCAGAAGAGATGAGACGGCACAAAACGCCAGCGTTTTATATATATATATATATAAATATATATATATATATATATATATATATATATATATATATATATATATATATATATATATATATATATATATATATATATATATATATATATATATATATATATATATATATATATATATATATATATATATATATATATATATATATATATATATATATATATATATATATATATATTAACTACATTTCACTCCGTATTGAGGGATTTAATAGAGAACGCACCGAAAAAGTCACACATACTGCATTTGACTACAAACTTCATTGCCAATAAATGCTTCTGTTTGGTTATTTACAACCCGAAATATATTTTACACAAGGAGTTATTTTGCATACCCAACGGGGAATAGTATTAATACAAATTAATTTGTTGGTTAACTCATATGTTTTGTAAATTTACGCAAAGGTAGACTAGGGAAATGCAAATTGTTGATAAATTGTTTTCTCAAGCTATGATCAGTGTGTACGATAATTACACAAGTATACCTTACATGGCCCCACAATGTATGGGGAGAATTGTAAACTCGTCTGATTCGAAGCTGAAGCCCGGTTCAAATTATGGAAATCATCGAATCATCAATCGATACACATAAAAATTCATTGGGCTGACCTTTTAATTTGTTTCTTTTCATGAAATATGAGATAAATTTCTATTTTGACATTTCACTTCTCTTGACAGACTCTTCCTTCATTCGCATATACTCTGCCATTACCAACTGGTTTAAAACTTTGGCATGATTTAGCAATGTTAGGGTTTCTTTGCCCAAAAATTCATTTACATAAACGGATTTTGTAGATTCAGTTTCTTTTAGGTTTGGCTTAGCCTTCATTACTTTTTGTCTAGCCTTATAGATACAAATTGATTTTAATGACTATCATTTATTTATTATGTAGAATTAATTTTCTGTTTCAAAAAGTACGCTTCGTCAATATCATTCGAACTAAGCTTACCACCAATATCCTTCAAAACTGACTTTATAGCATCTTTTATGTTATCAGTATTAGCAACTCCACTAACCAAAAAATAATTTTCCACACGGTCGTTCCAAATCTTAACAGATTTATTCAAATCGGCGGTTTTATTTTTCAGCTTTCTTTTCTTTTTACACAACTTCTAGTCTTTTTTGACTCCTCTTCTTTTTTCTTTACTTCTGTGTTACACTGGTCACACACAATTTTGGGGTTTTGCACTGCGACGAGTTTTCGTGTACATTTTTGATGTAAATGGCAGTTTACGACAAATGATGTACATTATACAAGATACCAGAGTGCTTAAACTGAGATGTATCTATGGAAATTAATTATTTCAAATATCAACCCAAAAGCACTGAGAAATACGATCTTTACACGAATAGGGTTGCCAACGTTTGATCGATGTTAATTATGTAACTTTGATTCCATGTTCGAATACATTTCTATACAATTTTGGCAGGAAAAGTAAAATCAGAAAATATAATGGGGACATGATATGGATTTGTTTTAGAATGGTGTTTTTGCGTTTTTTGAAATCTTAAACTTTTACCATACATATTCAGAAACGTCAACTTATTATACACATGGAGGTAACGTAAACAATTTACCAGGGTAGAACTGACTTCTGAGTAGTTACGATCGTGTTTCTTGCCAAATTGTACCAAATTTCATTTTTAGGAACTTCAACTCGTTTGCGACACGGCAATTTTTTAAACATTTTCATTCAACCTTACTTTACACAGACATGGTCTTCGATTTCGAGTCAGACACGTGAATTCTCCCCTTGCATCGAGGGGCCATGAATGGGTTACTTGTGTAATTATAGTGCACACTGATCCTCGCAAGAGTGCGGCCCGCCAAAAACATACACTTGAGAAAACAAATGATCAAAATTTGGCGTTTTCCTATTTAAGATTTGCGTAAATGTTTTAACAAAACATTATTTTATGAACGACGTAATTTGTCTTTTTGTATACTAATTCCACAAAAAAAAATCGTTGCAAAGCTTGGTAAATTGCGATTATAGTGAAATTCATTGTGACAAAATACATTTTGCGTCAATTTTTGATGAAGAAGTTTACATGATAATTTATAGATGGCTCTGTGCAGCTCAATTGCACAACCCCGTAGATGACGTTATACGTTGACTTAGACGGAGCCCAATTTGACAGATGCACTATTCGAATTGTCATATTCTATTAAACAAATGTGTTCTTTTTCTTGCTGCAATTGATTCGAGTTTTTCGTATTAATTCACAGATTTCGGATGGTCGTATGTCGCGTCTGACATCCGCAAACGGTACACGCATTACGATCAATTGAAATTCAATGCGATATTTATCAATTCGGTAACTTTTTCAGGAAATAAGTTTAATCGTAGAAAGTGAAGTAAGCTCACTGTATTGTGGGCACTTTTTGCAATAAATTCATTCCGGAAGTTTTTTTTTTGTAAAATAATTTTCTTTTTGATAGGATTAGTCAAAAACGACTTTATTACGTTAAAGAGAGAGTTATTTACTTGACTAACGTCTAATATTAGACGATCAAACCTTGTAAGAAGTACACGCCGTGCAACAATTTGTCAGAATATCCGTAATAATTAAACGCAAAAGAACGTGCAGGAGAGAATGGTTGGAAATGCTCCCATATTATCCCATGTTACTATGGAAATACAATCCAGTCAAAATATTTTCAGGCGAATACACAGAAATATAACGAATGACGAAGTTGTCAGAGTCGTGCAATTTTTACTTACACTTATCGTGAAATCATGGAACAATTGCAAAATCTTCTACATGAGCATAATATATTGGTCATATTGTTCAAAACCTCATTGGGTCCAATGCATTCTGCTGACCTGAAAAACGTTATCAAAGAAGACAAAAGAGCCGCTGAAGGCCATGCAACCAATTCAATGCTCCTGTAGGAGTATCCTCCCGTACGCGTAGTGGGGTGGGCAATTGCAGCGCGAGTACGAGACTCATTGCAGTGATGAAGCACTTCAATACCCGTTGCTATTCTATCGTCGAGAGGATGGATGTCACTTAAACATAAAACTGGTTAATCTAACGACAAGTTTATTTAAAAGTCATCTCTTCTTTTTTATTCTACAAGTGAGTTCAAATTCATAGTTCATGAAAAGAAACAAATTAAAAGGTCAGCTCAATGAATTTTTATGTGTATCGATTGATGATTCAATGATTTCCATAATTTGAACCAAGCTTCGGCTTCAAATCAGACGAGTTTACAATTCTCCCCATACATTGTGGGCCGATGTAATTTATACTTGTGTAATTATCGTACACACTGATCATAGCTTGAGAAAACAATTTATCAACAATTTGCATTTCCCTAGCCTACCTTTGCGTAAATTTACAAAACATATGAGTTAACCAACAAATTAATTTGTATTAATACTATTCCCCGTTGGGTATGCAAAATAACTCCTTGTGTAAAATATATTTCGGGTTGTAAATAACCAAACAGAAGCATTTATTGGCAATGAAGTTTGTAGTGAAATGCAGTATGTGTGACTTTTTCGGCGCGTTCTCTATTAAATCCCTCAAATTTACGCAAAGGTAGACTAGGGAAATGCAAATTATTGATAAATTGTTTTCTCAAGCTATGATCAGTGTGTACGATAATTACACAAGTATACCTTACATCGGCCCACAATGTATGGGGAGAATTGTAAACTCGTCTGATTCGAAGCCGAAGCCCGGTTCAAATTATGGAAATCATCGAATCATCAATCGATACACATAAAAATTCTTTGAGCTGACCTTTTAATTTGTTTCTTTTCTTGAAATATGAATTCGAACTCACTTGTAGAATAAAAAAGAAGAGATGACTTTTAAATAAACTTGTCGTTAGATTAACCAGTTTTATGTTTAAGTGACATCCATCCTCTCGACGATAGAATAGCAACGGGTATTGAAGTGCTTCATCACTGCAATGAGTCTCGTACTCGCGCTGCAATTGCCCACCACACTACGCCTAGGGGAGGATACTCCTACGGGAGCATTGACTTGGTTGCATGGCCTTCAGCGGCTCTTTTGTCTTCTTTGATAACGTTTTTCAGGTCAGCAGAATGCATTGGACCCAATGAGGTTTGAACAATATGACCAATATATTATGCTCATGTAGAAGATTTTACAATTGTTCCATGATTTGACGATAAGTGTAAGTAAAAATTGCACGACTCTGAGAACTTCGTCATTCGTTATATTTCTGTGTATTCGCCTGAAAATATTTTGACTGGATTGTATTTCCATAGTAACATGGGATAATATGGGAGCTTTTTCAACCATTCTCTCCTGCACGTTCTTTTGCGTTTAATTATTACGGATATTCTGACAAATTGTTGCACGGCGTGTACGTCTTACAAGGTTTGGTCGTCTAATATTAGACGTTAGTTAAGTAAATAACTCTCCCTTTAAGGTAATAAAGTCGTTTTTGACTAATCCTATCAAAAAGAAAATTATTTTACAAAAAAAAAAAACTTCCGGAATGAATTTATTTATTACAACGAATAAGACTTATAATCACAGATATTGAGTATAGTTAATTCTTTAATATTATGTAAAGGGAAAATAGGAAAACCTTTATATGACTAAAAGATGGGTTTCAAATATCGTAAGAACATATATGTGATTGCATTTGTATTATCTAAAGTAATAACACATTACAGGCATATCATTTTCTATTTGGTAATTTACATTTGAAGCTGCACTTAAGCCGACTCTATACATTCCCTTATCAGTTGATAAGGAGAATTCTCATTATTTTCAAAATATTTATTGTTCAGTTTTAATATGAAGTGATCTATCAGGTCATAACCGTTTTCGTTATGAAGAAGTTGTGTGGAGTATCTCCACTGCTTGTTGTTTATAATTTTAAGGCATTTGTTCTGGATTATTTGTAGCTTTTTCCGATGACTGTTTGCAGCTTTACTCCAAATTGGACTGGCGTATGTCAATGTGGGTCTTATGACGCTTTTGTATATTAGATTTTTATTAATTTTATTAAGTGACGAACGCTTGTTCAGTATGGACCAAAGGGCTCTCATAGTTTTTAATGATTTTTTACAAGTTTCGCCGATGTGCTTTCGAAATTTAGTTTTTTGTCCAGATACACTCCAAGATCTTTAACATTATTTGAAATGCTAAGGCTTTCATTTTCAAAAGAAAGTTGACGGTTTGGTAACCGCTTCGGTGAATTGTTATAGGGAAACACAATACTGTGTGTTTTGTTGGAGTTAATTTTGATTTTCCACTTATAGAAATATTTACTGCATGCAGCAAACGCCTTTTCCATTTTCTTCAGAAGCGCTTTTGTGAGTTTGCTTGACGTTTAAGAGCAGTATCGTCTGCACAATATGCAACATTCAAGTAACTAGGCGGAGTAAAATCCGATGTATAGATAGAGTACAAAAGAGGAGATAATATCGATCCTTGAGGTAGACCAGTTGTAATTTGTTTAGGTGAAGAAAAAGAACCGTTGACTGCGACAACAAAAGTTCTATCCGCAAGGAAATTTCCAATGAGTCCGCACAGATATCTTGGAATATCAGTTTGAAGCAATTTATATACCAACCCGTTATGCCATACTGTGTCAAATGCCTTCTCAACATCCAAAATTATCAGACCTGTTGATTGTTTTCTGAGTTTGTTAGCTTTGATTATGTTTATTATTCGATTTACTTGGTGAACAGCACTGTGCTGTTTTTTGAAGCCAAATTGTTCATTTGCTATTAAAGACGAATTTTCAACAAAATCACAAAGTCGAATTTGGATGATTTTTTCAAACAGTTTCCCTAAGTTGCTTAATAAACTAATGGGTCTGTAACTATTGGGATTGTGCTTTGGCTTGTTTGGTTTTTAAATCGCGATGACTTTGGCTTTTTTAAAATGTTTCGGAAAATAGTTGATCCGTAAGCAGCTGTTGAAAATAATTACTATTAATTGCACTGCCTTGGGTGGCAAATTTTTAATTAAAACGTTGGAGACGTCATCCAGACCGGGAGATTTAGTTCCTTTAAGCGATGCAATCAAAGAGTATATTTCGCTTATCGATGTAAGAGTCAAGTTAGAACTGTCAATGTCAGTAGACTTAAAACGATTAACTTTAGCATTAACAATATTATCAATCGAATGTTTGTAGGAAGACGTTAAACTGCTTGATGCGGAGAACGAATCAGAAAGTTTTTCTGCTTTTTCATTATCTGTAATGATTTTTCTGTTTCCTTGCATAAAAAATGGAATATTTATTTTGCCCTTTCCTCTTAATTTCGGCTGATTTTCCAAAACGATCTGTCCCCAGGCTTTAATTTTGACAGCATTCTATTCCAATTTTCGTTTCGATGAGTATTGATTTTATTGTCGATCATTATTGATAGGAGTTTGCAACACTATTCATAAACATTAACTTCAGAAGCCGTGAATGTCCTTTGGTTTTTCCTTTTAAGCATTCTTCGAGTCTTTATAAGCTTGATAATATCTGCTGGTAGCCTTGTTTTACCAGAAGAATTGTGTTTCGGAGTACAGCTATTTCGTGCTTCCAAAACCATTTGAATAAACTTCTCAATTTCAATGTCGATAGAAGTTCTTGAGCTATAAGTATCCGTATTTATGAATATTTTATTCGATATTATATTTCTAAATGCAACCCAATCAGTAAACTTGTAATTGTAATAGCTCGCGTCAAATTCGTAACTAGACGAGTTTTCAATTGTACCAACAACAGGTCTATGGTCTGAAGGAATTTCGCAATCAAGAACATTTAAACTAATGTTAAAGGTACTATTACTAAGTGCCAGATCAATAACTGAATTGTTACGATTTCGCTGGTATGGATAAAAAGTTGGGGCGTTTGGGTAGTATATAAAAAAATCATATGTCTGTTGAAGATTAAACATCACATTTCCCGCGGTGTTGCTGGTGACGCAATTCCATGCAGAGTGTTTTGCGTGTTTGTTCAGTATGGACCAAAGGGCTCTCAAAGTTTTTAATGATTTTTTACAAGTTTCGTCGATGTGCTTTCGAAATTTAGTTTTTTGTCCAGATACACTCCAAGATCTTTAACATTATTTGAAATGCTAAGGCTTTCATTTTCAAAAGAAAGTTGACGGTTTGGTAACCGCTTCGGTGAATTGTTATAGGGAAACACAATACTGTGTGTTTTGTTGGAGTCAATTTTGATTTTCCACTTATAGAAATATTTACTGCATGCAGCAAACGCCTTTTCCATTTTCTTCAGTAGCGCTTTTGTGAGTTTGCTTGACGTTTAAGAGCAGTATCGTCTGCATAATATGCAACATTCAAGTAACTAGGCGGAGTAAAATCCGATGTATAGATAGAGTACAAAAGAGGAGATAATATCGATCCTTGAGGTAGACCAGTTGTAATTTGTTTAGGTGAAGAAAAAGAACCGTTGACTGCGACAACAAAAGTTCTATCCGCAAGGAAATTTCCAATGAGTCCGCACAGATATCTTGGAATATCAGTTTGAAGCAATTTATATACCAACCCGTTATGCCATACTGTGTCAAATGCCTTCTCAACATCCAAAATTATCAGACCTGTTGATTGTTTTCTGAGTATGTTAGCTTTGATTATGTTTATTATTCGATTTACTTGGTGAACAGCACTGTGCTGTTTTTTGAAGCCAAATTGTTCATTTGCTATTAAAGACGAATTTTCAACAAAGTCACAAAGTCGAATTTGGATGATTTTTTCAAACAGTTTCCCTAAGTTGCTTAATAAACTAATGGGTCTGTAACTATTGGGATTGTGCTTTGGCTTGTTTGGTTTTTAAATCGCGATGACTTTGGCTTTTTTAAAATGTTTCGGAAAATAGTTGATCCGTAAGCAGCTGTGGAAAATAATTACTATTAATTGCACTGCCTTGGGTGGCAAATTTTTAAATAAAACGTTGGAGACGTCATCCAGACCGGGAGATTTAGTTCCTTTAAGCGATGCAATCAAAGAGTATATTTCGCTTTTTGATGTAAGAGTCAAGTTAGAACTGTCAATGTCAGTGGACTTAAAACGATTAACTTTAGCATTAACAATATTATCAATCGAATGTTTGTAGGAAGACGTTAAACTGCTTGATGCGGAGAACGAATCAGAAAGTTTTTCTGCTTTTTCATTATCTGTAATGATTTTTCTGTTTCCTTGCATAAAAAATGGAATATTTATTTTGCCCTTTCCTCTTAATTTCGGCTGATTTTCCAAAACGATCTGTCCCCAGGCTTTAATTTTGACAGCATTCTATTCCAATTTTCGTTTCGATGAGTATTGATTTTATTGTCGATCATTATTGATAGGAGTTTGCAACACTATTCATAAACATTAACTTCAGAAGCCGTGAATGTCCTTTGGTTTTTCCTTTTAAGCATTCTTCGAGTCTTTATAAGCTTGATAATATCTGCTGGTAGCCTTGTTTTACCAGAAGAATTGTGTTTCGGAGTACAGCTATTTCGTGCTTCCAAAACCATTTGAATAAACTTCTCAATTTCAATGTCGATAGAAGTTCTTGAGCTATAAGTATCCGTATTTATGAATATTTTATTCGATATTATATTTCTAAATGCAACCCAATCAGTAAACTTGTAATTGTAATAGCTCGCGTCAAATTCGTAACTAGACGAGTTTTCAATTGTACCAACAACAGGTCTATGGTCTGAAGGAATTTCGCAATCAAGAACATTTAAACTAATGTTAAAGGTACTATTACTAAGTGCCAGATCAATAACTGAATTGTTACGATTTCGCTGGTATGGATAAAAAGTTGGGGCGTTTGGGTAGTATATAAAAAAATCATATGTCTGTTGAAAATTAAACATCACATTTCCCGCGGTGTTGCTGGTGACGCAATTCCATGCAGAGTGTTTTGCGTTAAAATCTCCAAAAATGATGTATTCTCTATAAACTGTGGTTAATTTAATAATATCGCTGGCAAAACTAGATGCATATTTTGGTGAATATGCCGTAGAAATGATAATTACCCTGTTGTTGATAGTGATTTCAATGGATAAGTTTTTAATTTTTAGAGTATTCACAATGGGCATCAGTTTATGTTTGATAGATCTGCGGACCACCAGAGCGATACCTCCACCTCTGAAATCTTGTCTGTCATTTCGATATATAATGTAGTTTTTAAAATAACTTTTATGAATATTGTTAAGATGTGTTTCATTAACAGAGGCAATATGAATATTGTCTCTTTCAAGTAAACATTCAAATTGAATTAATCGGGAAAATGAAGTAAGGCCATTAGCATTCCAGTGAAGAATTTTTAAATCAAGGAGATTATCGAAGGCCATAAGCGTATTTAACCATTGACATCACCACTTGAATTTGCTGTAATTTTGTGGTGCATTGTTGAAGATCACTCAACGCATTTATAATATTCAAGATATCATCAATGCTGAAGAGATCATTTTTTCCTTTAGCACAATCGGCATATGACAAAGTCTTAAGGTGTGGGTTAATGTTGTTGTAATTGCGTATTGGGGGATCGGAATTGACGTATCGTGATGTGTTTAGTTGAATGTTGTTTTGCTTTCGCGAGTTCTGTCTTGTTGCTTTGGCTCTGGTTTACAAGTACAGAGAACGCAATGGGCAGTTCATATCGTTAGCGGAATGATCTGTGCGTTCTTTTCCATGTTTTTTACAGTTGAAACATGAGTGGGCAATCGTTCGTGTGGTGCTGATTGGCACACATCATACATGCTGGGCGACGATTGCAGTGTTCACCACCATGACCATACATCAGACATCGCCAACATTGCGATGGATTGTCATTTTTTCTTGGTTTATATTTTTTCCATGATACAATTACATTGCATATTGCAGTAACATTTCCCAGTGACTTTGGGTTAAAATTTTTTTTATCGAATTGTACTTTGTACACAGCATTTTCGGCAGAACTGAATCTTGTATTTATTTCTGTTATAAATACAGGTGATAAGTTATAACTTAAGATATCATTTTTAATATCTTCAATACTTATTTGTGGTAAACCATGTAGAAAAACCGTGTAAAGGCGATTTTCTTTAGAGTTAAAGTTGTGGAATTCAATTTCCTTTTCCAGTAGAAGCTTTTTGCACTTTTCGTAGCATTCCGTATTTTTGGGAAACACCTTTGTTCCGATAGATGTTTTTTTTGTATATGGAATCGTTTCCTAATAGCTCTTGTACAGTCTTTAGAGAGGTTTGCCCATCGACTACTATTGGAGGAGGTTTTACAATTTTTGTTTTAGCTATGTTGGAAACCGGATCCATTTCCATATCGTTAAGGTCAGCAAGGGCAGTGAAAAAGTGCCCACAATACAGTGAGCTTACTTCACTTTCTACGATTAAACTTATTTCCTGAAAAAATTACCGAATTGATAAATATCGCATTGAATTTCAATTGATCGTAATGCGTGTACCGTTTGGGATGTCAGACGCGACATACGACCATCCGAAATCTGTGAATTAATACGAAAAACTCGAATCAATTGCAACAAGAAAAAGAACACATTTGTTTAATAGAATATGACAATTCGAATAGTGCATCTGTCGAATTGCGCTCAGTCTAAGTCAACGTATAACGTCATCTACGGGGTTGTGGAATTGAGCTGCACAGAGCCATCTATAAATTATCATGTAAACTTCTTCATCAAAAATTGACGCAAAATGTATTTTGTCACAATGAATTTCACTATAATCGCAATTTACCAAGCTTTGCAACGATTTTTTTTGTGGAATTAGTATGCAAAAAGACAAATTACGTCGTTCATAAAATAATGTTTTGTAAATCGTAAATAGGCAAACGCAAAATTTTGATCATTTGTTTTCTCAAGTGTATGTTTTTGGCGGGCCGCACTCTTGCGAGGATCAGTGTGCACTATAATTACACAAGTAACCCATTCATGGTCCCTCGATGCAAGGGGAGAATTCACTTGTCTGACTCGAATTCGAAGACCATGTCAGTGTAAAGTAAGGTTGAATGAAAATGTTTTACAAATTGCCGTGTCGCAAACGAGTTGAAGTTCCTAAAAATGAAATTTGATACAATTTGGCAAGAAACACGATCGTAACTACTTAGAAGTCAGTTCTACCATGGTAAATTGTTTACGTTACCTCCATGTGTATAATAAGTTGACGTTTCTGAATATGTATGGTAAAAGTTTAAGATTTTACAAAACGCAAAAACACCATTCTAAAACAAATCCATATCATGTCCACATTATATTTTCTGATTTTACTTTTCCTGCCAAAATTGTATAGAAATGTATTCGAACATGGAATCAAATTTACGTAATTAACATCGATCAAACGTTGGCAACCCTATTCGTGTAAAGATCGTATTTCTCAGTGCTTTTGTGTTGATATTTGAAATAATTAATTTCCATAGATACATCTCAGTTTAAGCACTCTGGTATCTTGTATAATGTACATCATTTGTCGTAAACTGCCATTTACATCAAAAATGTACACGAAAACTCGTCGCAGTGCAAAACCCCAAAATTGTGTGTGACCAGTGTAACACAGAAGTAAAGAAAAAAGAAGAGGAGTCAAAAAAGACTAGAAGTTGTGTAAAAAGAAAAGAAAGCTGAAAAATAAAACCGCCGATTTGAATAAACCTGTTAAGATTTTGAACGACCGTGTGGAAAATTATTTTTTGGTTAGTGGAGTTGCTAATACTGATAACATAAAAGATGCTATAAAGTCCGTTTTGAAGGATATTGGTGGTAAGCTTAGTTCGAATGATATTGACGAAGCGTACTTTTTGAAACAGAAAATTAATTCTATGGGTTACATAAACTGAAATTGCAAGTATATATCTACAAAGTAATAAACAATAGTGGGCATCACAGCATCCATCATAGCAGAATTCTTCTTAATCGTAATACAAGAAGTCGTTTTCAATCTTATTTGCTAGTAACTCTGCGACGTTTAGAAAAATCCAAACAAAGAATTTAACACTTTGGTAGCATTGAGTTTAATAGATTACCATTACACTCGCACTTAAATAATTAAAATCTGTTTCAATCTTTAAGAATAAATTGAAGTCATAAATAATTGATCATTTAATTCTTCTGATATATATGTAAATATACGAGTAGATATATTTTTTTTGTCATGTTATAAATTTGTTATTTTTCAATGACTGAAAAATTATTACCGACTATACAAATACTAATTACCGACTTGCCTAAAAAAATACCATAGAGCCGCTGAGGCACAACTTAATTATGTAATGTTTTTTATTCGGTAAATCAATAAACAAAAAAATGTATATATAACTCATTTCATATACCAACTTCCATACAATTCGTAATAGTTTTTTTTTTTTTGACGATATATTTTCTATCTAAGTTGGCAATAAATTTCAAACTCTAGTTAGCAAAATATGCGGTAGGAACATTTATAGTTGCTTCTGTTTTAGCAATATGTGGGATATGAAGTAAAAATACCCTGCAAGGATGGTAAACTCAGCAGCGAAACAAAGCACATCTGAAGAGAACTGATAAAACAACGAGCTGTCAAGAGTAAAAACTCGTTGGTAATTCTTCAGTTTGGTGGTACAAATTGTAAAAATGCACTCTTAAACTCATTCTTCTTTTTCTTCTCGCATGCTATTTCATGTTGTCTTTGCAGTATTTATCCCGAACACTGTCATAGGGGCATGTTGCCTCCGCCCAGACAGAACAGGTAGAACCTTAATGATTTTAAGAAATTGTTGCAGCACTGTACGGACATTAAGTGTAAAGCATCAAAGAAATCATTTTAGACCCCACAATTGTTATTGTCAAATACGTTTCGTGACTATTCAAGTCGTTTATGCGATGTCCGTCTATCCGGCTGATTCGCACAATAAATCGCAATACTGTCAATCGTTTTTAAATTTTGTACGCTGTAACGTATTTCTAAAATTGCCTATGGCATTGCAAATGGGCCATATAGCCAAATGTACCATTACGCCTACCTTTAGGGCTATAAGCTTAGCTTAGTGAGAAATAATTGGATTCAAAGCAACGGCCCTTCTAGTACCTCACTCACAAATGATTTTTGTTCAGTGCAGATTAGTATTATCCGAACAGATATCAATCCCTACGCCACATTCTGGTACCTTCCATATAGTTCAAAAAAGTCCGCTCTTATTTATATTTTTGAAATATCTTTAACAGTACTTATTCGATCTAACTCAAAATCAGTACTTAAGACCACAATTAAAAGGACAACTTGTTGACAAAGAAATAGATTCATATTCACGCCTTCTGGCACCCCCACACAAATGGCACTGTTTCAGCGTGAAATTCAGTTAAATTGACCTTGATTTAATTGAAATTGATTACAATTCTCCGAATAATTAGTATTAAGCAAAAAGTTTGTATATTACAATACCTGACAAAAATTTGGAGCCAGAGCCATGTCCATTCTATTCTAATCCTAAAAACTTAAAAGGTAATTTGAAACATGGAGGTAGTTCGGTAATGGTATATTTTCGTCTGCCTTAGGAGTCGACAATATTATGTTCATTGATGTTATTATGGGAAGACAGGTATATACGGATACCAATTTTTAAAAAAAACAACCATTCCAGTTGAGAAGAGACAAGTATTCCGAGTAATGAATTTAATTTTGAGCAAGATAACGAACCAAATTGTAAAGCAGATACCGTTAAGTTGTGGATATTATATGACTAAAAACCTATGCCAATATTACGACACAGTCCGGACTAGAATTCGGTATCAAATTTGTGGCCCTTCTTAGATGCAAATATAACTGGACGTTATATTCCATTGCAAGATTCGTTTTAAAAAGATATGCATGAAGAAAGTAGCGAAATAACGTTCGAAGTGTTCCGTAATTAAAAGTAATCAATGCCATGGCGTCTTGAAGCTGTTATATCTAATTATAACTGTTCTAAAAATATTGAATCTAATAAAAATAAATATGTTTACAAATATGTATCTAAATTAGTTCTTAAAATTAAAAAAAAATCATAAAATTAAAAATAGACAAAATCAAAGTTAAAGCCTTAAAATCACTAAAATCTCGTAGATTTGAGTTTTTTAAAATCTTTTTCTTGAACTTCAATTACAGCATTTCTTGGTCCAAAATCGTTAAATGAACAGGCTGGCATCGGTAAATAAAATCAGCAGATGATCAGATATTATTTGTACTTACAAATATTTGCCAGGAATATAACTTATGCTACCTTGTTCCACAGAGAGGGCCAGGGTATACAAATGCAATTTGTTAATGTTACGAGTTTTATTAGGATTATAACAGCAAAAAGTACTAGTTCCATATGCATATTTTTCTTTTTGTCGGTAAAATGGAGCATTTGGATATGGTATATTAGTCTCTTAAATTGGATGTAACTTTGGACCTTCGACAAAACTTGTCTTTGTGAACACAGTTTTCAGAACTTTCACAGAGTACACACCTAAAAAGTAGCATATACTGCATTTTCAACGAAACTTCGAAGCTGGTAACTGGTTCTGGCTTGGTGGACATTGCCAAGTATATATTACGCTTGGAATTATTTTGCATACCCCATCAGTCTCCTTACTATTTAAGGGATTAATCATTTCTGTCTGCAGCTTCAGCAAGGTTGGACACAATAAGTATTAATTAATAATTTGTCACTCATAACGTATCGTGCAAAATCTGCGCGTATATTGGCTTCCAGAGTCTTTGTGTGGGAACTATTCGAAAACTTGGACTAATATGTAGACAAATTTTACCAGAAATTTGCGTTGGTCACTCGTTGTGCTCTGTGAGAAATTTGGTCGGAATCAAGTCTGATATCGGCACAAACTTATGTATGATATAGACAAATTAGGCAGTGTCAAATTTTCGATGACTTGGTTCGAGCTTTTCGACAAGTATGGCGTTAATAACACGCGCAACGTTGGCTTACAAAACCTGAATCGTAGCTGATTTGTCAGCATAGACTTTGGACATTAGGTAGCCCCAAAGACAAAAAGTCTAACGGTGTGATATCACACGATGCTCACCGAAGTGTACTCTAAATATGCGCCGTCTTGTAGATACCAAACTTTGCCGAGATCACGAGCTTTAATTTCAGGCATCAAATAGTCGATTATCATGGCACGATAACGGTCTCCATTGACGATTGCGTTCTCACTGGCATAATTTTTGAAGAAATATGGACCGATGATACCACCGTCCCACAAACCACACCAAATCGTTGATTTTTCTGGATGAAATGACAGCTCTTGAACCACTTCTGGTTGCTCTTCGTCCCAAGTGCTGCAGTTTTGCTTGTTTACATACCCATTGAGCCAGAAATATTGTCCGATTATGTTGACCATAATTTAAACGAAGTGCACGAAACACATTCCTCACAGAACGTGAATTTTTGTAATAAAGTTGAACGATTTGTAGAGGTTGTTTAGGTGTAAGTCTTTCCATGATGAAATGCCAAACAATACTAAACAAAAATAAAATGACAGCATGACACGACTTACATGTAATCTGTCAAAAAAAGGCTATTGAAAAAAGTATCTCTACTTGGATCATCCATTATAAGTTAACATAGTCACTGGTGATCGGTAATTTAAAAACAGAAAATTACGTTCCACCCGACAACATCACCAACGACAGCAATTACTCTCCGACGGTGTTGTCAGCAAAAGCTTGTTTCCCACACACCACACGAGGCGTAGTGTCAGCAGAAACCAACCGGGGTGCAGGCATTTAACACTAGCAATAAATAGCTATGAGTTTTCTGTTGAAGAAAAAAACAAATCAGTTTATGAATGGAACTAAAATAAGAAGGTAGTCTGGTAATCAGCTACAAGTAATTTATCGTCTTTGGATTTTCTTATAATGAGAAATATTAATTGGCGCCCAACGGGAATAACAATGGTAAGTTAATTCAAAAATAATGAACCAACTCTAAACTCGCCATAAGAACGAATAAGTGTTTCTTTTACGCAAAAAAAGAGAAACATAAAGCACTAGTAATTAGAAAAAAGAGACAAAGTATATCGCACGATCAACTCGTAATAAAAAAGAGGGAGTGAAAAAAATATCTAGCATTTGAAAAACAAATAGATGAAATTAAGCACAGGTTCGACAATTTTTCACTTACGACTCCTGAATCTGAAACAGGAATAGAAATTATTCCTGGACGTCAGTGTGAAAAATCCCTTGACGTCGTGAAGTCCTTGCCAAACTTTGAAGGCAAACATGAATATTACGTTTTGTGGCGTCAGGCAGCACACACGGCTGATACAATTTTCGAGCATCATCAAGGAAGTTTCAAACATTATTAAGCTATTGCTATTATTAGGAATAAAGTGAGAAGGTCGGCGGACATTTCAGCTTTGAGCACAGTCCTGAATTTTAGGGCTATAATTGCACGTCTTGACTCCACATATTTCGACAAACTCCCCATTTAGCTGATAAGTGGGGTAACCAGACACTCCTACAGTATTATGGTGGAAAAAAGCTGAGGTGGAAAAAAACTGGCCTTACTTACAAACAAAAGTACTATGACAGTGCAATATCAGTATCAATGAATGAAAGATACAGAATGGATGCGTTACGCGTCTTTATTTCTGCCACAAAGAAAGATTTAAGCAATGTGCTTTTTTCGGCACGTCTAACTGACCTGCCATCGGCCTTGGCACTGCCCAGGAAGTTGAATCGTATCGAGAGAGGTACTTATTTGCGTCTAACTTTGCAATATCCCGTGATGATATGGACAGACAGAAGAGCGAACCACAATCGGTGTCGGGAAATCCTACAAATAAAAATCCACATTTTACCACACTTGCCCGAAATGATAATTCAACATTAGGACATATGGATGTCGATGACTCTGCCTGATTCAGACGGTCAACACGATTCAAGTCAAATGAGGAAGATTTGACACGGGGTCAATACAATTTTAAACAGGGCTCAACAGAAGCATTTCATAACCCATCATACGGACAGCCAGTAAAGAGACCAAATATTGGTACAGCTCGATACACACGACATAAACTTCAAAGAATTAATCATCTTTCACAAGAGGATTCCGAGCAAAGTCAAGATTACCAGCTAGTAGCAGATTACAAGGCAGATGACGTTGAAATTTATTCTCATGCGGAATTTGATCAAATTAGTTTTTCAGGAACAACTCCTTGTTACCGTTCATAGAAAGAATCGTGGCAGGGATAACGATTAGATTGCTAATATATACGGGTGCCTCGTAAAACTATATTAAACTTATAAAATGTTTGAAACACATTATTCCAGTAGACAACCCGTTCATGGTGAAGTCAATTCACGGATTAACATATATTAAAGAAAAATTAATCGTTAATATTTTTGATTGTTGGCCCGATCTGCTTAGACTTTGAGAATAAGGCGATTAAAATCGGAAGTAGTTTGGAAAAGCTTAACTTTCTTAGGTGTGCAAATGCGAATTTTACAAAAATAGACGATATAGTAGTGCAACCCACTATATCTAGAAATTTCAAGGAAATCATTAAAAAACTCTCGGGAGTTTTTGCAAACCCTATAACACAAACATAGTCGCAACTAATAGGATCAATAGTAGCGACCCAGTGTATTCTAAATTGTATCCGTACACTGAGAAACGGTATCGTAAGGCCATCTAGGTCCCCGTACAACAACCCAATTTGGGTTGTTGATACGAAAGGCAAAGACGAATAGGGCAACATTAAAAAACGGCTCGTTATTGATTGTAGGAAGCTAAATCAGGTAGCAGTCGCTGATAAGTATCGCATCCCGGAGGTGACTATGATCCTATCAAACCTTGAAAAGGCAAAGTATTTTTCAACGCTTGATTTAAAATCAAGCTTTTACCAAATTTCACTGCCTGATAAAGATAGAGAAAAAAAACGATTTTTTCGGTCGGAAACGGAAAATATGAATGAAAAGCAAATACCGGTAAGTTTTGGATATTATATGACTTAAAACCTATGCCAATATTACGACACAGTCCGGACTAGAATTCGGTAACAAATTTGTGGTCCTTCTTAGATGCAAATATAACTGGTCATTATATTCCATTGCAAGATTCGTATTAAAAAGCTTTGCATGAAGAAAGTAGCGAAATAACGTTCGAAGTGTTCCGTAATTAAAAGTAATCAATGCCATGGCGTCTAGAAGCTGTTATATCTAATTATAACAGTTCTAATAATATTGAATCTAATAAAAATAAATATGTTTACAAATATGTATTTAAAGTAGTTCTTAAAATTATAAAAAAAATCTTAAAATTAAAAATAGACAGCATTAAAGTTAAAGGCTTAAAATCACTAAAATCTCGTAGATTTGAGTTTTTTAAAATCTTTTTCTTGAACTTCAATTACAGCATTTCTTGGTAAAAAATCATTAAATGAACAGACTGGCATCGGTAAATAAAATCAGCAGATGATCAGATATTATTTGTACTTACAAATATTTGACAGGAATATAACTTATGCTACCCAGGGTATACAAATGCAATTTGTTAATGTTACGAGTTTTATTAGGATTATAACAGCAAAAAGTACTAGTTCCATATGCATATTTTTCTTTTTGTCGGTAAAATGGAGCATTTGGATATGGTATATTAGTCTCTTAAATTGGATGTAACTTTGGACCTTCGACAAAGCTTGTCGTTGTAAACACTATTTTCAGAACTTTCACAGAGTACACACCTAAATAGTAGCATATACTGCATTTTCAACGAAACTTCGAAGCTGGTAACTTGTTCTGGCTTGGTGAACATTTTGAAGTATATATTACGCTTGGAATTATTTTGCATACCCCATCAGTCTCCTTACTATTTTAGGGATTAATCATTTCTGTCTGCAGCTTCAGCAAGGTTGGACACAATAAGTATTAATTAATAATTTGTCACTCATAACGTATCGTGCAATATCTGCGCGTATTTGTATGTTAATTGTGGCTTCTAGAGTCTTTGTGTGGGAACTATTCGAAAACTTGGACTAATATGGACAAATTTTACCAGAAATTTGCGTTAGCCACTCGTTGTGCTCTGTGAGAAATTTGGTCGGAATCAAGTCTGATATCGGCACAAACTTATGTATGATATAGGCAGAAACCTATGTATTATGTTAAAATATGGACCGATGGGGATGGATATATATTAGGTGATTAAGTTTGAGGTCCCCAACTTTATTAAAAAAAAGCGCAGAAAATTCAAATTGAATGGGGAATGTTTATTATCATTTGAAAGAACTATAAAATGTTCGCCGCGGCTACGTCTAAGACGTTCCATCCGCAGTGTCAAATTTTTGATGACTTTCTCGAGCATTTCGACAAGTATGGCGTTAATAACACGCGTAACGTTGGCTTACAAAACCTGAATCGTAGCTGATTGGTCAGCATAGACTTTGGACATTACGTAGCCCCAAAGACAAAAAGTCTAACGGTGTGATATCACACGATCTTGGTGTCCAATCGACCGGACCAAAACGTGAAATTATCTGCTCACCGAAGTGTACTCTAAATATGCGCCGTCTTGTTGATACCAAACTTTGCCGAGATCAAGAGCTTCAATTTCAGGCATCAAATAGTCGATTATCATGGCACGATAACGGTCGCCATTGACGATTGCGTTCTCACTGGCATAATTTTTGAAGAAATATGGACCGATGATACCACCGACCCACAAACCACACCAAATCGTAGATTTTTCTGGATGAAATGACAGTTCTTGAACCTCTTCTGGTTGCTCTTCGTTTCAAGTCTTGCAGTTTTGCTTGTTTACATACCCATTGAGCCAGAAATATTGTCCAATTATGTTGACCATAAGTTAAACAAAGTGCACGAAACACATTCCTCAGACAACGTGAATTTTTGTAATAAAGTTGAACGATTTGTAAAGGTTGTTTAGGCGTAAGTCTTTCCATGATGAAATGCCAAATAATACTAAACAAAAATAAAATGATCATCCATTATAAGTTAACATAGTCACTGGTGATCGGTAATTTAAAAACAGAAAATTACGTTCCACCCGACAGTATCACAAACGACAGCAATTACTCTCCGACGGTGTTGTCAGCAAAAGCTTGATTCCCACACACGAGGCGTAGTGTCAGCAGAAACTAACCGGGGTGCAGGCATTTAACACTAGCAATAAATAGCTATGAGTTTTCTGTTGAAGAAAAAAACAAATCAGTTTATGAATGGAACTAAAATAAGAAGGTAGTCTGGTAATCAGCTACAAGTAATTTATCGTCTTTGAATTTTCTTATAATGAGAAATATTAATTGGCGCCCAACGGGAATAACAATTGTAAGTTAATTCAAAAATAATGAACCAACTCTAAACTCCCCATAAGATCGAGTAAGTGTTTCTTTTACGCAAATAAAGAGAAACATAAAGCACTAGTAATTAGAAAAAAGAGACAAAGTATATCGCACGATAAACTCGTAATAAAATACAGGGAGTGGAAAAAAGAAGAAAATACCACATAGACACTGCTATCATATCGGTTTTAAATATCTAAAGAGAAGCATTTGAAAAACAAATAGATGAAATTAAGCACAGGTTCGACAATTTTTCAGTTACGACTCCGGAAGCTGAAACATATAGAGGAATATAAATTATTCCAGGACGTCAGTGTGACAAATCCCTTGACGTCATGAAGTCCTTGCCAGACTTTGAAGGCAAACATGAATATTACGTTTCGTGGCGTCAGGCAGCACACACGGCTGATACAATTTTCGAGCCTCATCAAGGAAGTTTCAAACATTATTAAGCTGTTGCTATTATTAGAAATAAAGTGAAAGGGTCGGCGGACATTTCTGCTTTGAACACAGTCCTGAATTGTAGGGCTATTATTACACGTCTTGAATCCACATATTTCGACAAACTCCCCATTTAGCTGATAGAACAGGAGCTATCCACTCTACGTCAGGGTAACCAGAGGTGGAAAAAAACTGACCTTACTTACAAACAAAAGTACTATGACAGTGCAATATCAGTATAAATGAATGAAATATACAGAATGGATGCGTTACGCGTCTTTATTTCTGCCACAAAGAAAGATTTAAGCAATGTGCTTTTTTCGGCAAGTCTAACTGACCTGCCATCGGCCTTGGCACTGCCCAGGAAGTTGAATCGTATCGAGAGAGGTACTTTTTTTGCGTCTAACTTTGCAAAATCCCGCGATGATACGGACAGACAGAAGAGCGAACCACAATCGGTGTCGGGAAATCCTACAAATAAAAATCCACATTTTACCACACTTGCCGGAAATGATAATTCAACATTAGAACATATGGATGTCGATGACTCTGCCTGATTCAGACGGTCAACACGATTCAAGTCAAATGAGGAAGATTTGAAACGGGGTCATTACAATTTTAAACATAACGGATAACGATTAGATTGCTAATATATACGGGTGCCTCGTAAAACTATATTAAACTTATAAAATGTTTGAAACACATTATTCCAGTAGACAACCTCTTCATGTTGAAGTCAATTCACGGATTAACATATATTAAAGAAAAATTAATGATTAATCTTTTTGATTGTTGGCCCCGATCTGCTTAGACTTTGAGAATAAGGCGATTAAATCGGAAGTAGTTTGGAAAATATAGAGGATATAGAAGTACAACCCACTATATCTAGAAATTTCAAGGAAATGATTTAAAAAAACTCTCGGGAGTTTTTGCAAACCCTATAACACAAACAAAGTCGCAACTAATAGGACCAATAGTAGCGACCCAGTGTATTCTAAATTGTATCCGTACACTGGGTGTAGCGAATTTCGTAAATTCCGAAATAAAGCAACTGTTGAAAAACGGTATCGTAAGGCCATCTAGGTCCCCGTATAACAACCCAATTTGGGTTGTTGATATGAAAGGCAAAGATGATCAGGGCGCCATTAAAAAATGGCTCGTTATTGATTGTAGGTAGCTAAATCAGGTAGCAGTCGATGATAAAATACTTTGCCTTGAAAAGGCAAAGTATTTTTCAACGCTTGATTTAAAATCAAGCTTTTACCAAATTTCACTGCCTGATAACAATAGAGATAGAAACGCTTTTTTCGGTCGGAAACCGAAAATATGAATTTTGTCGATTGCCATTTGGCAAATATTTTTCAAATATTTTTCGCGCCAAATATTTTTCAGAGCGCAATTGATGATGGACGAGGTGATTTTTTTCCGAGGACTAGGATGACCATGTGAAACTCATTTCATGGGTCCTGGACAATCTATATGAGGCCAATATGAGAGTTTCGTGCGAAAAATCACACTTCTTTGAGGAAAGTGTTGAATATCTTGGTTTATTGTACGTAATTATGAAGAACCATCAACCCTTTTTAATGTAAGATCATTTCTGGGTTAAGCTAGCTATTACAAATGCTTTATAAAATATTTTGCATCGATAGCAAGACCATTGACAATCTAGGAAAACTTACTGAGGAACAGGTTAGAGCATTCGAGAAACTGAAAGCGATTCTTGCGTCTGAAGAAGTCGTGGTTATTTACACAGATCTTAAAGAAACATTCGATCTCACCACCGACGCATAATCTTTAGGTCTAAGAGCTGTTCTCTCTCAAGGCGGCCGACCAAAACAATGATATCAAGAACTCTGAAAGACAGAAAACGAAACTTTGCTACTAAATAACGCGAACTGTTAGCTATAGTATGTGCTCTCCAGAAACTGAGGAATATGTGGTAAGGAATTTGAATATTTATACCGACCATCAGCCACTTACATTCTCTGTTTCGGATAAAAATCCAAACGCTAAGATAAAGAGTTAGATGGCTTTTACGCACGAGCATAATGCCAAAATTTTCTACAAACCTGGTAAAAAAAACTACGTTGAAGATACTCTCTCCCGAAATAACATTAATACTCTAGAGGCAAAATCAGATTGTGCTAATGATTTAACTCAAAACATGAACGCTTTAGAAGAAGACCCCTTTTTAGATATCGCAACGCTACATAGCAAAGTATCCTTGACCTAAGCCATCGCATCCACAGATAAACCAATTAACTGTTTTAGGAATCAGATTGTCAAACCCTCAAACCTGACAGCTTCCTCCGAGATTGCAGATGGGACAAAAGAACTTACAAAACATTTTCCCTCATCACACATCGTGAAAATTCTCGAATATGATTTAATGCGCATAGAAACCCTTTTACAGTCTTTAGAAGTCCACCATAGGCACGGTAGGAGCATAAATATTTTAGGAACAGCACTTAAAATAATTGCGGGAACACCAGATTTTGAGACTTTGAAGACCAGAAATTTCGACAACGAGATCTCATCGACTCTTGTAATGACAGATAGTGATAAATACTAAAACACAAAACCAAATAAATGAATTGACCGTTACTGTCAAAAAACTACTTGAAAACTCAAAGGCACTGCTGGTTGACACGGGGCTTTTATACGAAACACTTTTGACCAGATATAGAATGATAATCGGGGATATTGAAACACCATTGCATTCAGTCACCCTCGCGAAAATTGGTGTGATAAATCCTGTACTTTTGGATTCCACTGAAACAAAACAAATATTGCAACTAAATTTTACAAATGTAACTGTTACCGATCTATTAGAAGTATCTTTGATTAAGGCATTTTTAGAAGAAAAGTTATTACACTTTGTAATTAAATACCCTTAACCTTGATTAGAATTGCATATAATCATTAAAACTAACATGCGGCCAGCAACTTCATGCAGGAGTTATGGCACACTGCAGCACAATGCCAAGACATCCATTGCAGGTAATTGACGATGGGGTCATTACGAGTATTATTAAAGCCATACAAAATACGGAAGACTCCATTACAAAAGTTACCAGTGCTTACTTACATACCTTCGACAATGAAGTCAATGTGAATGGGTCCGTGTTTAAGAACCGGAAAGCCATGTTGAAGAAAAAACCTCTCTCGGCAGCGACAACAATCGTCAACAACACATGTCACCAGGAAATACTGAGCCTCCCGTATCTCCAGAGGTCAAGGGTAAAACGCTAACGGGCCCATCACTTTCTGGCCTTGTAACAATCACCCTAATACTTAGCTACCTGATTATCTCCAAGTTACGCCAGAGAACGGTGATAAAACATCAGGACATTGAAGCTGTTATTGATATCTACAAGAGCCCCAAGGAAGGAAAAAAGGTGAGAAGTCTATACAATGTGACAAATGCGCCAAGTAATTCCACTGTCTTTGCACTACGCTAGACTAACGTCAATATGAACACTTGATGAACAATGAAAGAGAAAAGTACGTTTGTCATCTTTGTAACTAAAGTGGAGGTGGCATACAGAATGAATTAAGTTTGATCAAAACGCAACTGTACACATTGGATCAGATTGATTTGTTACAAGACAGTATGACTTTTATATCAAAACAATTTGATGACATTCTACAAGTTATGGCCGACAGCAAAAAAAGACTAGAAGTTGTGCTGAAAGAAAATAAAGGGCTAAAAAATGATACCGTTGATTTGAAGAAATTTGTTAAGATTTTGAACAATACCATGTGGAAAATTATTGTTTGGTTAGTAGAGATGCTAAAACTAATATAAAGTCCGTTTTGAAGGATGTTGGTGGTAAGCTTAGTTCGAAAGATACTGACGAAGCGTATTTTTTAAAAAGAAAAAAATTCTACATATCATATGATGGTCGTTAAATTCAATTCGTATAAGGCTAAACAAATGACGGCTAACCCAAAACTAAAAGAAACTAAATCTACAATATTCGTTTATGTAAAGGATTTTTTGAGCAAAGAACCCCTAACACTGTTTTATTATGCCAAAGTTTTAAAAACAGTTGGTTATGGAAGAGTATATGCGAATGAAGGAAGAGTCTAAGTCAAGAGGAGTGAAATGACAAAATCGAAATGTATCTATTTAACTGCCAGAATTCTCGTCCTAAGCCTGTTACATGTGTAGGCGATTTTAACGAAAGCGATGCTGAACCAAAGGCTCTTATATGTCGCCATCATAAAACCGTATTTATAAGAAATATAATTATAATTTAATTTACCACTTTTTCTGTATTTATTGAACCAAAATCAATACTTTAATTCTATTTGCGAAGATGAATTGCACTTGAAAACGTAAAAATAAATATTTTAGTATCATTTCGATCAATACGACAAGCATTACATCGATTAATAAATTTTACTATTTTAAAAATTTAATATCTCAATTTTCTAACCTATAAATATAGTTGATGTTCAAGAAACCTGGTTTAGGTCTGAGTTGGTGCAGCTCTGCAATATTCAGGGCTATACTTCAGTGCATTGCTGTCTCGAATTGCTCCGTTCGCGCATACGTTCAAAGCATAAGTTTTATTGACACTGTTGTACTTACATTGCACATTAACACAATTTATCGAGGAAAGCTGAAGAAAATGTCGTTTTATAGATGTTTTCGGAAAATAAGTTAAAGTTATTTGGACGAATGTCAAGTATTTTTGTGGGTGATGCAAATGTAGATACGTTGCAAAATACCTTAATGTCAAAGCTGATGAGTGTCCTCGATAGTTTTAGTTACGCAAATTGTCACAAATTGATTGCGCGTCCTTGTAACGGAACGTCAATTGATGACGTATACAATTACATGGAGCAAGTCTTACAAATTGATTCTGTGGAAAATCACCTTTCCGATCACGTGCAGGAGTTAAAACTGCAAATTGAAGTGCATCCTTCGGATAATTTTAACGAATTGAGAACGCTAAAGCATCATCGCAATCATTTAAATTTGTGAATACAAGTAATTATAAAGTTCGCAAACTTATATCTAGCATGGATAGTTCTGAAGATCTATACATTTTTTGTCATGATATGAATTTGTTATTTTTCAGTGGCTGATTTGTTGCCGACTAGCCTAAAAAATGCCATAAAGTCGCTGTGGAACAACTTAATTGTGTAATATTTTTTTATTCGGTAAATCAATAAACAAAAAAAAAATTAAATATAACTCATTTCATATGCCAATTTTCATACAATTCGTAATAGTCTTTTTTGGCGAAATCACGAACAAGGTAATTTCGTTTGTATTTTAGAATACCGTATAAGCTTGAATTATGATATGCACACACCGGGAAAAATAATAATACTGTAAAAATTAGCACAACGTTAATGAATTAGTACGTATCTGTAAAGATATAAGTAGGTATAATAATATTAAGGATTAAAAATCTTACTAAAATAAGTAACACTAACGCAATGTAATCTTACGTAAAATATCTTCCGCTGTACTATGTATTTAAGTTTTCAAATATTGAATATAATATAAATTGGTCAAACTCTAGTTAGTAAAATATGCGGTAGGAACATTTAATTTGCTTCTTTTTTATCATTATGTGGGATATGAAGTAAAAATGCACTGCAAGGAAGTTAAACTCAGTAGCGAAACAAAGCGCATCTGAAGGGAACTGATAAAAAACGAGCACTAAAGAGTAAAAACTCTTTAGAATTTCTTCAGTTTGGTGATACATATTGTAAAAAGGCGCCTTTAAACTCGCTCTTCTTTTTTCATCTCGCATGCTATTCCTTGTTGTCTTTGCAGTATTCATCTCGAACAATGTCATATAGGCATGTTGCCTCCTCTCAGACAGATCAGGTAGAACCTTAATGATCTTGAGAAATTGTTGCAGCATTGCTACATCGGCATAACTACCAGGATGGCCAGAACGACACTCACACTACACAACCAACCAGTATTCTTATTATATCCTTAAACTTCTGGGTATGCGGGTACATAAGGCAATAGTCCGCTCATATTTATATTTTTGAAATATCTTAAAATATGGACCGACGTGGATGGATTAATAGAGTACGCACCTAAAAAGTCACACTTACTGCATTTTAAAGAAAACTTTATTGCCAATATATGCTTCTATCTGGTAAAACTTTGGTTATTTACAACCCGAAATATATTTTACACTAGGAGTTATTTTAGGCTGTTGCTGACTGGTTCTCCCAGGTGCTGGCAAGGTTCCTCCTCAGTTGACGGGGGTATATTCGGCGCACCCCTAATCCTCGTTGATATGGTAGCTTCTCGGCGTGAGCCCTTTCCACACAGCGATTTCAACGATCCGACGGTGCTCTCAAGGTCACTTGTTGTCTTTAAAACACTTCTTTTAATCACTGGCACAGATACTAAAGTTTATTTATATTCGGTCCAGTGCGATATGTTCAGTGTTTGTGTGACAAAATAAGAAACACTTGTACTATATTTCACAATGCCAAAGACAATGGGCTTTTCTTTATTTTATAATTAGACGAACACGAACGGTTTACGTTCACTAATAAGAAAAAAAAAATAACTAAGGATTGCTGGTGGCTTCTCTGGTGCACTGTGATGTGTTGTTTCTCTGTTGACGTTTTGATAAGAATGCCAAATTGCCGGCTTGCAGAAACTCGTATAGAACGATCGTCCACTCTCAGGCCACGCAAGGCGACGGCGTTGAAATAAACACTTTCGTTCAATACCATTGCGAAAGGGTACGTACTACGAAATGATACCCTTTCATACGGTGTTTACAAAGCGAAGTGCACCAATGAAGCCGGCCACTTATTACAAGAGTGGACGGGACGTAAACGTGACGTAGACGTGACGTAAACATACCGCCCGCCTTGCATCTATATGCAACGTTATATACATTGAAGTGAGCCAAAGGGGCTTATTTGCAGGCTAAGTGATTACTCAAAAAATACAATAAATTTTACAGACTATTCAGTTATACAAAATTTAATGAGTTAAAGGAAAAAAATGGAATGATGTTTATATTTGAATACATGAGAAAAAAAGAAAATAATGAAAATGATTTATCTTTAGGCATATAATTCAGGTGGCCTTAAAGTGTAAGTCAATGATTATGACGTAAATGTAAAAGTAAAATCGTTATATGACATAGTTTTAGGAATTCGATTATAGATGTAATTTTACATCGAGATCAGGTAAGTTTCAGGTAAAGTTGTTATTCTTAAATATGTACATAGGAACAAAAAAAGGGTATTTCAGGTACGGTCTTTTTCTGTAGGCCACGATGGTATCTCTTTAGACCACTTTTTTACTTATCTCCGCTATCTAGTGAGCAGGTTCGCGTCGGCTTTCACCAAAGAAGACTGGACCAAACACGGTAAGCTGGATTATGGTCTGCCCGGCTCGGCCAATAGTATTTCCCCGAAATACCTGATGGGCCACATCTGCCCCGAGGACTATGTGGTACAAATAGGGTAGGTGCCAATATTTATCAGCCAGCGTAGCGTTGCCTACCACGGGATGACGAAGCGTCCAGGCGGTGTCCAGTTGAACAGGCGGAGTCCGCGCATAGCGAGTATCGACAACCACACATCGGACATTGACACGTTCACGGTCGAATAGTCGATGTTGGAGGGAGAAAGAGGTGTGCCCACGACTGATCTCACATTTGCATCTCTCAGCCCCCTCAAGCGTGATCGTCGAGTGTCGGTAGGAGGGGTCGATGACGATCCTGACTTGTTTGCTCCAATTACCTCGTGTGGGGAAAAGGCGCACCAGCGCAGTCATGGTGCAGCAAGGCGTTGTGTGGACGGTCACATCTGGTGCACTTGGACTCGCTAGTGCAGTCTCGGCGTTGATGCGACTGTGCCAGACATCTTCGGCACAGTTTTAACTCGTCGACTTTCTCGCGCCGTTTGTTGATATCAAGGACGAGAAAGCGAGTGCAGTCGCGGATCGCGTGAAAGCGGGTGCACACAGGACATGGATACCGTTCGTCAAAGTTAGCTGCCATAGTCTCTTTTCTGTAAGTAGTAATAGTTAATTTCTTATTCACACAAACTAGAGGCTACGAGGATAAGGTGAAAAAAGTGGGTTGTTAGTTAGGGTTGGATTCTCGTGGTAAGAGGACCATTTTATGCACGGGCCTCGTAATTAAACCATTTTGTGTTCTCAATTCAGCGACTCGGACACGACCATCAGAGCCACGAAAGACCTTCGTAACCCGACCAAGACGCCACTCCGTTGGACAAATTGGTTCATTTCGGAGGACGACGAGATCGTCTGTTTGCACGTCTATTTGAGGCGTTTTCCATTTAACGCGCTTGTTCAGCTCTTTGAGATATTCCTCTTTCCACCGGCGACAAAGCTCGGAATTTAAAGCCTTAACCTTACGCCAACGGTTCAAAATACTACCAACAGAGGCCACTTCTTCAGGTTCCGCTGGAGTAAGAATGGGAGAGCCTATAAGGAAATGACCGGGAGTAAGAGCAGATAAGTCGTCAGCGTCGCTAGCAAGGGGCCCAAGAGGCCGAGAGTTTAGACACGCCTCAATGGTAGCTAGCAAGGTCGAAAACTCCTCGAAAGTAAATTTTAGTTGACCGCTGACTTTTTTAAGGTGCATTTTAAAACTTTTCACACCGGCCTCCCACAGGCCTCCCATATGAGGAGCGGCTGCTTGAATAAAATGCCATGAGACTTTCTGATGACCATACTTGGAAATTACGTCATCTTTGAACACCTTAACGTGAGTAGCGAAGTTGGCATCGATTTGTCTGGCAGCCCCTACAAAGTTGCGTCCATTATCAGAGAAGACGTTACTTGGACAACCACGGCGGGACACGAATCGGGCAAAGGCGGCCAGAAAGGCGGCGGAGGAAAGATCGCTAACGGCCTCTAGATGAATTGCTTTAGTTGCAAAACAGACGAAAAGACACGTGTACCCTTTGGTAATGCGGCAGTATCTTCCCGTGAAACTTCTTATGTCGAACGGGCCTGCAAAGTCAACTCCGGTGTTCGTAAAAGGACGAATAAAGGTAGTTCTCTCCTCTGGCAGCGCTGCCATAAATTGACCCTGGCACTTTTTCTTGTACAATACGCACTCTTTACAGTTTCTTATGTGCAACTTGACAAGATTACTGGCCTTTAGTATCCAACACTCAAGACGAATCGTGTTGAGAACAAGCCTGGGGCCTCCATGGAGAACAAGCTTGTGTACGAAGTCAACATATAGACGAGCAAGTCTGCTTCCATATGCTAGAATAATCGGGTGTCTCTCGTTGTACGATAGACCTTTCGTAGACCCTAAACGACCATTGGCACGAATAATGCGATCCTTATCCAAAAACGGAGAAAGTGTTAGAAGCGGACTAGTAGGACCGACAATTTTCTTCTGCGACAACAGTCTATGTTCTGTGGGAAAATGGCGAAGTTGAGATAAAATAAATAAACGATTGCGAGCAAACGACAATTCTCCAGCAGAAAGACGTAGGGTATGATACGAAGTTTTGTCACCTTTTCTCAGCACCTTACGACATAGTCTAAAGACATACGCTATGACGTGAATCGCTCTAGACAGAGAAGAGAAACGATCCAATATATCTTCTTCGTTACCAGATCTAGCAACATGTACCTGAACGCCTTTCGCTTCCTCGTTCGTATTAAAAGTACCTGACGTCGTTGGCCATGATGACTTGTCATGAGTAAGCCACTCTGGTCCATGCCACCATAAACTGTAATCTTTCAGTTCCGAAGGGATCAGCCCCCGGGTTGCTAGATCAGCGGGATTATACTGTGAAGCCACATGATTCCAGTCGACATTTCCAACCTTCTTCAAAATAGTGGCAACTCTATTAGCCACAAACGTCTTCCAGTTACAGGGTGGCTTTCTAAGCTACGCCAGAACTATGGTCGAATCAGACCATAAGTAAAGTGAATAATTTTTGGTGTCGAACTGAGACAACATACTATCGGATAACTCAGCCAAAAGTACTGCTCCACACAACTCTAGACGAGGAAGAGACGGTTTCTTTATCGGGGCCACTTTTGTTTTCGCCACGAGCAAATTCGAGCATATATGACCCTCTATATCAACACGTGCATACAAAGCCGCAGCGTAAGCCAACTCCGAAGAATCGCAGAATCCATGATATTCAACTCTGCATTTAGGAGAAAATTTTACCCAACGAGGAATCGTTATAGAGTCGATATCTTTATACTTCGAAATAAAATTCTGCCATTTCTGCAAAGCAACGGTTTTTATTTCGTCGTCCCAGCCAATCTTATCAAGCCACATGTCTTGCATAATAATTTTGGCTGTAACAATGACAGGCGCCAGCCAGCCGGCTGGATCAAATAGACGAGCTATCAGTGAAAGCACTTCCCTCTTTGTATAGGTCGCCTTCTGTAAAATCTTCTCAGTCACGAAGTAGAAATAATCTCCTGAAGCGTTCCAGCGAACACCAAGTGTTTTCGCAGTGCTCTTGTCATCTAGGCACACAAAATTCTAGTTCAACAAAAAGTCTGTAGGCAACCCTTCTAAAATGGATCTAGAATTTGACGTCCATTTTCTAAGTTCGAACCCCGCCGTTTTCAAAATGCCAATGAGTTGCTCCCGCGCTTCCAGTGCATCTGGAATACTATGAGCTCCAACCAAAGCGTCATCAACATACATAAAGCCACGTAGCAGATTAGCTCCAATTGGAAAACTACTTTGTTCATCATCAGCCAGACGAAGCAGAGTCCTAAGCGCTAAATAAGGGGCACAATTCACGCCGAAAGTCACAGTATTTAGCTGAAAGTCACAGATCTCATCGTTCTCAGACTTTCGGAAAACAATTTTCTGGAAACGGGCGTGGTCAGGGTTAATCAGGATTTGCCTATACATTTCTGTGATGTCGGCATTAAACACGTACTTAAAGAAACGCCACTTCAATACCAAGGCCACCAAATCAGCTTGAAGAACAGGACCCACGTATAAAACGTCATTAAGGCTTACTCCAGTCGATGATGGACTTGACGCGTTAAATACAACTCTTAACTTCGTTGTTGTACTCTCAGGTTTAAAGACACCATGATGAGGAAGGTAATAGTCGGAATCCCCACTTGGATCCTCAACCTTAGACATATGGCCCAATGTCTCATATTCTTCCACAACCTCATCATATAGACACTTATAGCCCGGTTTACTAAGCAAAGACTTCTCATTTCTTAGGAATTGACGTACAGCGATATAGCGATTTGGACCGATCTCTGAAATATCGGACTTAAACGGCAAATCTACTACATATCTTCCATCCGAACGCCTTTTAGTAGAGGAACCATAAATCTCCTCACATTTTTTGTCATCCTCTGATAACATTGGGGTTCGAGCTACCTCTTCTAGCTCCCAGAACTTTGCCAGCTGGTCGTCGATGGAGACTTTTGTGAAATGAGAAACTCTAGTAGAATGTTTTGAACTTTTTGAGGAAGTGGGACCAGTCACTATCCAACCAAAAATTGTCTCTTGAGCCACGAGCGAATCAAAGATTCCATGCCGAACTCCTCCTCTTAGTATGGTAGGATATAGGTCACCTCCCAACAATATATCAATCTGACTACTTAGATAAAAATCTGGATCTGCATAGTCCAAGTCCGGCAAGTTCTCTCCTACTGAAGGACAAAGAGAATGCGTAGGAATATCGCCAGTTACATGCGCTACTACTAATGCTTCAACTTTGAGTGAGAAATTCGTATTTAAACTCGAACTTATTGTGAAATTAGCCATTTTGTCAGATCTGCTGACAATTTCACCTCCCAATCCTGTAACTTCAGCCGATACGGGAACTGTAGGCAACTTAAGTAATCTCTGATCTATTAATGCTCGAACCTTATATGTCGACCCAAAATTTACAATATTGACCCATGCAGTCGCTAACATCACTTTCTTAGCCACCGATGTATGATGACTCTGAAACTTTTCATACGAATTTGGATTTTCAGTGGACTGTATCTCATTTTTAGACTTATTTATCTGAATCGTACTTTGAGTCCCGGAATTTGAATTTTGATGATTCGAATTTCCAGTAAAATCTCTATGCAAAAGAGTATGGTGCTTCCTATTACACGTCGAACAGCCATTTGGACTTGTACAATTTACATACATATGTCCAATCTTTAGGCAATTAAAGCAATATTTAAATTTTCTTAGTGTCGAAGCCCGATTTTTCTGATCCATATTCAGAAACTTATGACAAGAACTTATTGCATGAGAATTTTTGCACAATTTACATTGTGCTACATCAACTTTCGTGTGGTGGACTTTGGATGCCTTAACCTTTGAACGTGTCTGATGACTCTTTTTCGACATAGTCTGGAAGCCACTTTCTCCATGACTATTGGACAAAATTATATCAGATACGCTTTCCAGCGTGTGAAATCTGTCAGTCAAAAATTCATTCATTTCCTCCCATTTCGGAACCTCAGTCTTATTTTTCACAGACTGTTCCCAAAGGCACAATGACTGCTCAGACAACTTCGCAGAACATAAAAATACGAAAATTGGATCCCAAGAATCAACATCAATTTTGAACAATTTTAGCACCGAAACGCAGCTACTTATGTCTCTCTGTAGACGTTTTACTTCCTGCGGGGAATCCTGTCTGCACGGAGCGAGGTTAAATAAAATCTTCAGCTGACACGCTTGTTCTCATACTGGTCCTTTAAATTACTTCACGCTAACTCGAAATTTTCTTCTGTTAAGGCAATGTTCCTATTTATCTCTCTAGCCTCTCCCTCGGTCTTCTGAAACAAGTAGAATAATTTTTCTACTGGACTCAAGCCGGAATTATTTATATATATTGCCGTGAACAAGTCTCTAAATGTAGGCCACGAAACATAATCGCCACTAAATACTCCTGTGTCACATGGAGGTACGCGAACTGAATGTTCCCTTCTTGGAGCTGCGGATCTTTGTTCCTCTTCACAGCACGCCTTTTTTGCTCTGGCAATAATATTGACACATCTTATATAGGACTTATGGATCTGGTTATATTTCGCATAAAACTTCTTCTTTTCCTTGTCCTCCACAGACAGTCTTTATTGCACGGACTTAAACTTCGCCCACAGCATTTCCAACTCGGTCCTTTCACAATCCATCGCGTCTATGGTATAGGTAGAAAAGTCCTCATCTTTTAACCGACACTCAAATCTTGCAACCTCTTCTATAACTTTCTCATAATCTTCCGAACTCATAATGCAGTAACAAATTACAAAAAAGGAAGGACAAAAATACGATCCAATAAGTCGTGTACCCAATCAGAGCCTTAATAGGACAATCATCCACCAACGCACGCCAAAAAGTTAAAGGAAAAAAATGGAATGATGTTTATATTTGAATACATGAGAAAAAAAAGAAAATAATGAAAATGATTTATCTTTAGGCATATAATTCAGGTGGCCTTAAAGTGTAAGTCAATGATTATGACGTAAATGTAAAAGTAAAATCGTTATATGACATAGTTTTAGGAATTCGATTATAGATGTAATTTTACATCGAGATCAGGTAAGTTTCAGGTAAAGTTGTTATTCTTAAATATGTACATAGGAACAAAAAAAGGGTATTTCAGGTACGGTCTTTTTCTGTAGGCCACGATGGTATCTCTTTAGACCACTTTTTTACTTATCTCCGCTATCTAGTGGGCAGGTTCGCGTCGGCTTTCACCAAAGAAGACTGGACCAAACACGGTAAGCTGGATTATGGTCTGCCCGGCTCGGCCAATAGTATTTCCCCGATATACCTGATGGGCCACATCTGCCCCGAGGACTATGTGGTACAAATAGGGTAGGTGCCAATATTTATCAGCCAGCGTAGCGTTGCCTACCACGGGATGACGAAGCGTCCAGGCGGTGTCCAGTTGAGCAGGCGGAGTCCGCGCATAGCGAGTATCGACAACCACACATCGGACATTGACACGTTCACGGTCGAATAGTCGATGTTGGAGGGAGAAAGAGGTGTGCCCACGACTGATCTCACATTTGCATCTCTCAGCCCCCTCAAGCGTGATCGTCGAGTGTCGGTAGGAGGGGTCGATGACGATCCTGACTTGTTTGCTCCAATTACCTCGTGTGGGGAAAAGGCGCACCAGCGCAGTCATGCGCACCCAGACACATTGTGGGTCCAGTTAGTGCAGCAAGGCGTTGTGTGGACGGTCACATCTGGTGCACGTGGACTCGCTAGTGCAGTCTCGGCGTTGATGCGACTGTGCCAGACATCTTCGGCACAGTTTTAACTCGTCGACTTTCTCGCGCCGTTTGTTGATATCAAGGACGAGAAAGCGAGTGCAGTCGCGGATCGCGTGAAAGCGGGTGCACACAGGACATGGATACCGTTCGTCAAAGTTAGCTGCCATAGTCTCTTTTCTGTAAGTAGTAATAGTTAATTTCTTATTCACACAAACTAGAGGCTACGAGGATAAGGTGAAAAAAGTGGGTTGTTAGTTAGGGTTGGATTCTCGTGGTAAGAGGACCATTTTATGCACGGGCCTCGTAATTAAACCATTTTGTGTTCTCAATTCAGCGACTCGGACACGACCATCAGAGCCACGAAAGACCTTCGTAACCCGACCAAGACGCCACTCCGTTGGACAAATTGGTTCATTTCGGAGGACGACGAGATCGTCTGTTTGCACGTCTATTTGAGGCGTTTTCCATTTAACGCGCTTGTTCAGCTCTTTGAGATATTCCTCTTTCCACCGGCGACAAAGCTCGGAATTTAAAGCCTTAACCTTACGCCAACGGTTCAAAATACTACCAACAGAGGCCACTTCTTCAGGTTCCGCTGGAGTAAGAATGGGAGAGCCTATAAGGAAATGACCGGGAGTAAGAGCAGATAAGTCGTCAGCGTCGCTAGCAAGGGGCCCAAGAGGCCGAGAGTTTAGACACGCCTCAATGGTAGCTAGCAAGGTCGAAAACTCCTCGAAAGTAAATTTTAGTTGACCGCTGACTTTTTTAAGGTGCATTTTAAAACTTTTCACACCGGCCTCCCACAGGCCTCCCATATGAGGAGCGGCTGCTGGAATAAAATGCCATGAGACTTTCTGATGACCATACTTGGAAATTACGTCATCTTTGAACACCTTAACGTGAGTAGCGAAGTTGGCATCGATTTGTCTGGCAGCCCCTACAAAGTTGCGTCCATTATCAGAGAAGACGTTACTTGGACAACCACGGCGGGACACGAATCGGGCAAAGGCGGCCAGAAAGGCGGAGGAGGAAAGATCGCTAACGGCCTCTAGATGAATTGCTTTAGTTGCAAAACAGACGAAAAGACACGTGTACCCTTTGGTAATGCGGCAGTATCTTCCCGTGAAACTTCTTACGTCGAACGGGCCTGCAAAGTCAACTCCGGTGTTCGTAAAAGGACGACTAAAGGTAGTTCTCTCCTCTGGCAGCGCTGCCATAAATTGACCCTGGCACTTTTTCTTGTACAATACGCACTCTTTACAGTTTCTTATGTGCAACTTGACAAGATTACTGGCCTTTAGTATCCAACACTCAAGACGAATCGTGTTGAGAACAAGCCTGGGGCCTCCATGGAGAACAAGCTTGTGTACGAAGTCAACATATAGACGAGCAAGTCTGCTTCCATATGCTAGAATAATCGGGTGTCTCTCGTTGTACGATAGACCTTTCGTAGACCCTAAACGACCATTGGCACGAATAATGCGATCCTTATCCAAAAAAGGAGAAAGTGTTAGAAGCGGACTAGTAGGACCGACAATTTTCTTCTGTGACAACAGTCTATGTTCTGTGGGAAAATGGCGAAGTTGAGATAAAAGAAATAAACGATTGCGAGCAAACGGCAATTCTCCAGCAGAAAGACGTAGGGTATGATACGAAGTTTTGTCACCTTTTCTCAGCACCTTACGACATAGTCTAAAGACATACGCTATGACGTGAATCGCTCTAGACAGAGAAGAGAAACGATCCAATATATCTTCTTCGTTACCAGATCTAGCAACATGTACCTGAACGCCTTTCGCTTCCTCGTTCGTATTAAAAGTACCTGACGTCGTTGGCCATGATGACTTGTCATGAGTAAGCCACTCTGGTTCATGCCACCATAAACTGTTATCTTTCAGTTCCGAAGGGATCAGCCCCCGGGTTGCTAGATCAGCGGGATTATACTGTGAAGCCACATGATTCCAGTCGACATTTCCAACCTTCTCCAAAATAGTGGCAACTCTATTAGCCACAAACGTCTTCCAGTTACAGGGTGGCTTTCTAAGCCACGCCAGAACTATGGTCGAATCAGACCATAAGTAAAGTGAATAATTTTTGGTGTCGAACTGAGACAACATACTATCGGATAACTCAGCCAAAAGTACTGCTCCACACAACTCTAGACGAGGAAGAGACGGTTTCTTTATCGGGGCCACTTTTGTTTTCGCCACGAGCAAATTCGAGCATATATGACCCTCTATATCAACACGTGCATACAAAGCCGCAGCGTAAGCCAACTCCGAAGAATCGCAGAATCCATGATATTCAACTCTGCATTTAGGAGAAAATTTTACCCAACGAGGAATCGTTATAGAGTCGATATCTTTATACTTCGAAATAAAATTCTGCCATTTCTGCAAAGCAACGGTTTTTATTTCGTCGTCCCAGCCAATCTTATCAAGCCACATGTCTTGCATAATAATTTTGGCTGTAACAATGACAGGCGCCAGCCAGCCGGCTGGATCAAATAGACGAGCTATCAGTGAAAGCACTTCCCTCTTTGTATAGGTCGCCTTCTGTAAAATCTTCTCAGTCACGAAGTAGAAATAATCTCCTGAAGCGTTCCAGCGAACACCAAGTGTTTTCGCAGTGCTCTTGTCATCTAGGCACACAAAATTCTCGTTCAACAAAAAGTCTGTAGGCAACCCTTCTAAAATGGATCTAGAATTTGACGTCCATTTTCTAAGTTCGAACCCCGCCGTTTTCAAAATGCCAATGAGTTGCTCCCGCGCTTCCAGTGCATCTGGAATACTATGAGCTCCAACCAAAGCGTCATCAACATACATAAAGCCACGTAGCAGATTAGCTCCAATTGGAAAACTACTTTGTTCATCATCAGCCAGACGAAGCAGAGTCCTAAGCGCTAAATAAGGGGCACAATTCACGCCGAAAGTCACAGTATTTAGCTGAAAGTCACAGATCTCATCGTTCTCAGACTTTCGGAAAACAATTTTCTGGAAACGGGCGTGGTCAGGGTTAATCAGGATTTGCCTATACATTTTTGTGATGTCGGCATTAAACACGTACTTAAAGAAACGCCACTTCAATACCAAGGCCACCAAATCAGCTTGAAGAACAGGACCCACGTATAAAACGTCATTAAGGCTTACTCCAGTCGATGATGGACTTGACGCGTTAAATACAACTCTTAACTTCGTTGTTGTACTCTCAGGTTTAAAGACACCATGATGAGGAAGGTAATAGTCGGAATCCCCACTTGGATCCTCAACCTTAGACATATGGCCCAATGTCTCATATTCTTCCACAACCTCATCATATAGACACTTATAGCCCGGTTTACTAAGCAAAGACTTCTCATTTCTTAGGAATTGACGTACAGCGATATAGCGAAACTCTAGTAGAATGTTTTGAACTTTTTGAGGAAGTGGGACCAGTCACTATCCAACCAAAAATTGTCTCTTGAGCCACGAGCGAATCAAAGATTCCATGCCGAACTCCTCCTCTTAGTATGGTAGGATATAGGTCACCTCCCAACAATATATCAATCTGACTACTTAGATAAAAATCTGGATCTGCATAGTCCAAGTCCGGCAAGTTCTCTCCTACTGAAGGACAAAGAGAATGCGTAGGAATATCGCCAGTTACATGCGCTACTACTAATGCTTCAACTTTTAGTGAGAAATTCGTATTTAAACTCGAACTTATTGTGAAATTAGCCATTTTGTCAGATCTGCTGACAATTTCACCTCCCAATCCTGTAACTTCAGCCGATACGGGAACTGTAGGCAACTTAAGTAATCTCTGAACCCTTTCAGAAATAAAACTCTCATCAGAACACGGATCTATTAATGCTCGAACCTTATATATCGACCCAAAATTTACAATATTGACCCATGCAGTCGCTAACATCACTTTCTTAGCCACCGATGTATGATGACTCTGAAACTTTTCATACGAATTTGGATTTTCAGTGGACTGTATCTCATTTTTAGACTTATTTATCTGACTCGTACTTTGAGTCCCGGAATTTGAACTTTGATGATTCGAATTTCCAGTAAAATCTCTATGCAAAAGAGTATGGTGCTTCCTATTACACGTCGAACAGCCATTTGGACTTGTACAATTTACATACATATGTCCAATCTTTAGGCAATTAAAGCAATATTTAAATTTTCTTAGTGTCGAAGCCCGATTTTTCTGATCCATATTCAGAAACTTATGACAAGAACTTATTGCATGAGAATTTTTGCACAATTTACATTGTGCTACATCAACTTTCGTGTGGTGGACTTTGGATGCCTTAACCTTTGAACGTGTCTGATGACTCTTTTTCGACATAGTCTGGAAGCCACTTTCTCCATGACTATTGGACAAAATTATATCAGATACGCTTTCCAGCGTGTGAAATCTGTCAGTCAAAAATTCATTCATTTCCTCCCATTTCGGAACCTCAGTCTTATTTTTCACAGACTGTTCCCAAAGGCACAATGACTGCTCAGACAACTTCGCAGAACATAAAAATACGAAAATTGGATCCCAAGAATCAACATCAATTTTGAACAATTTTAGCACCGAAACGCAGCTACTTATGTCTCTCTGTAGACGTTTTACTTCCTGCGGGGAATCCTGTCTGCACGGAGCGAGGTTAAATAAAATCTTCAGCTGACACGCTTGTTCTCATACTGGTCCTTTAAATTACTCCACGCTTACTCGAAATTTTCTTCTGTTAAGGCAATGTTCCTATTTATCTCTCTAGCCTCTCCCTCGGTCTTCTGAAACAAGTAGAATAATTTTTCTACTGGACTCAAGCCGGAATTATTTATATATATTGCCGTGAACAAGTCTCTAAATGTAGGCCACGAAACATAATCGCCACTAAATACTCCTGTGTCACATGGAGGTACGCGAACTGAATGTTCCCTTCTTGGAGCTGCGGATCTTTGTTCCTCTTCACAGCACGCCTTTTTTGCTCTGGCAATAATATTGACACATCTTATATAGGACTTATGGATCTGGTTATATTTCGCATAAAACTTCTTCTTTTCCTTGTCCTCCACAGACAGTCTTTCTTGCACGGACTTAAACTTCGCCCACAGCATTTCCAACTCAGTCCTTTCACAATCCATCGCGTCTATGGTATAGGTAGAAAAGTCCTCATCTTTTAACCGACACTCAAATCTTGCAACCTCTTCTATAACTTTCTCATAATCTTCCGAACTCATAATGCAGTAACAAATTACAAAAAAGGATGGGTGCCTTAACAAAAATACTATCCAATAAGTCGTGTACCCAATCAGAGCCTTAATAGGACAATCATCCACCAACGCACGCCAAAAAGGGAATTTTTCAAAAATAAATTATTGTATAGAACAGAAAAACACACAAAACTAAGAACACGAAATTCACCAAGCCTTTAGTTGTATAAAAGGACAGTTGAGAAAAGGGACAGCCAAATCTCCATAAACTTCGCCAAATGAATCCAGGAAAAAGTCAAAAATTGAAGAACAGCTCCAAATATAAACCCAGACCAAAGTTACGAAACTTTCAATATACAACAACGGAGACCACTGTGTGAGCAAAAAACGACAGTATTGTAGAATGTAAATCGCTGAACAATTCTTCAAAATAAATTGCGATGCACGATCCAAGATGTTCTCAGCTTATGTCGCCACAGTGCAGAATAAAAATAAAAAGCCAGGCCAGAAAACGAATTGCCAAAAATTTTCAAAAAATTAAAATAAAAAAAAAAATTTTGTTTATGATTTGTCGCCAAGTGTACCACTGTGCAAGGTAAAATTCCAAAAATTGCAATGGCGACCGAAGTCTCAATAATACGATCGTTTCAAATATAAATTTCAAACGTTACGATTATACTTAATTTTCCAACTTTTGCACCACACAGCCCACTGTGAGGTGACGTAGCAAATGTTCGTCTTAATTTTAATTGCAGCCAATAAAATTTATTTCCGACTAACAAAATTTTTCCCTAAAATTTTGTACTATCAAGGCCACTGTGCAGAGAATGGACAGACAATTATGTCAGCAGACGTCGGGCTTAATATCCAAAAACGGAAAAAATCGGACAATTTTTTGTTTAAAATCACAAAAAATATTTTTCCCTTATACACCAATTTAGGCCACTGTGCAGTAAATTTCCAGATTTCTTCCAATGTACATAACAAAAGAAATGCCGATACGAAAAGGAATTGGCAAATTTGCAATTGCCAATTGTTGTTATGTACAAAAACACGAAAATTAAAGATGGCTGTTATGTACAAGGAACGCGCGTTTTCTTCGCTTATGTGTATATGTGTGTAGGCGTCTTAGCACCTAACCTCAAAACACGATGTCCAAAAATTTCCAAAAAATTTCTTTTAAGCCACTTTCACTTTTGGGGTCACTACGTATATACCACTTAAATTAACTTTGTACGCACCTTGCTTTAATCCCTGGTTGTTACGGGCTAAGGACCAAATGTTGCGCTCGTAGGCTGTTGCTGACTGGTTCTCCCAGGTGCTGGCAAGGTTCCTCCTCAGTTGACGGGGGTATATTCGGCGCACCCCTAATCCTCGTTGATATGGTAGCTTCTCGGCGTGAGCCCTTTCCACACAGCGATTTCAACGATCCGACGGTGCTCTCAAGGTCACTTGTTGTCTTTAAAACACTTCTTTTAATCACTGGCACAGATACTAAAGTTTATTTATATTCGGTCCAGTGCGATATGTTCAGTGTTTGTGTGACAAAATAAGAAACACTTGTACTATATTTCACAATGCCAAAGACAATGGGCTTTTCTTTATTTTATAATTAGACGAATACGAACGGTTTACGTTCACTAATAAGAAAAAAAAATAACTAAGGATTGCTGGTGGCTTCTCTGGTGCACTGTGATGTGTTGTTTCTCTGTTGACGTTTTGATAAGAATGCCAAATTGCCGGCTTGCAGAAACTCGTATAGAACGATCGTCCACTCTCAGGCCACGCAAGGCGACGGCGTTGAAATAAACACTTTCGTTCAATACCATTGCGAAAGGGTACGTACTACGAAATGATACCCTTTCATACAGTGTTTACACAGCGAAGTGCACCAATGAAGCCGGCCACTTATTACAAGAGTGGACGGGACGTAAACGTGACGTAGACGTGACGTAAACAATTGCCAATATATGCTTCTATCTGGTAAAACTTTGGTTATTTACAACCCGAAATATATTTTACACTAGGAGTTATTTTGCATACTCAAATGGGAATAGTACTGTTATAAATTACTTTGTTAACTCATATGTAACGCAAATGTATACTAGGAAAATGTAAATTGTTGATAAATTATTTTCTCAAGTGTATTTTCATTGTGAGCCCTGTTTTGCCATGATCAGTGTGTACAATAATTGCACAAGTAAACCTTAGATGGTCATTCAATGTATGGGAAGAATTGTAAACTCGTCTGATTCGAAGTCGAAGCCCAGTGTTAATTAGGGGAAAAGACAAATGTTTTAACAAGTACAGTTTCACAAACGAAATGAAGTTTGTGAGTGACTCTCAGAAGTTACTTCTAGCCTGGTTATTTGTATGAGCCACCTCCACATGTATAATTACGTTCCTGAAAATGTGTGAAAAAAGTTTGGGGTTTTACAAAACGGAAACAACTGGGTGAATCAATACATCCGTGACTTTTCAAACTTCCCTGGTAGTTACATGAAATGACACACTGCTCCCATCAAATACTGCTAATAGACTACAATCAAATTTTGAGAGAGCTCCGGTATCTAGTTTTGAGTTTAACAGCTGTTCAAAATATACAACCTCGTGAATATTGTTAAAATACTCGGAATTTGAAAAAAAGGAAATTTCGAGTGCTCGCTTAACATTATTTCTTGCGGAAAAAACAGTCAATCAAACCAAGGAAAAGATTGATAAATACTATAGGGGCTCTGCACCATCGATTTCAATGGTAACAAATGACTTTCGTTGTGGTCGCACAGATACAAAAGACGCTGAACGTTCTAGACGGCCAATTGAGGTTAATAAACCCGAAAATGTCGAAATATAGTGTTTGGCGATCTCAGAGTGCCTGAGATTGTTGATGCCATACGCATTTTTTATGGCAGTTTGGTTTCGATTTTATATGATTAGTTGAGTTTGGGATTGGGTGCCGCGTTTATATATATATATAATATATATATATATATATATATATATATATATATATATATATATATATATATATATATATATATATATATATAATATATATATATATATATATATATATATAATATATATATATATATATTATATATATATATATATATATATATATATATATATATATATATATATATATATATATATATAATATATATATCTAGCACAAAAAGCGCGGTATAAACAGAAAAAAGTTAAGTGTTTTGGAAACTTCCATCTCTGCTATGAACACATGTTAAATTTTGTTTCGATCTGGCAACTCCTTCATATAGAAACAGGTGTTCACAAAAGACGCATCCGCGATTTTTTTACAATGGAAAAATTAGAAATGCGTGGTGTCATTAAATATTTACATAAAGAAGGTATATCGGGATAAGAAATTCATAATGATATGGTGAATGTGTTAGGTGAAAGTGCTCCTTCATATGCAACAGTAAAAAATTGGGTTGCTGAATTTAAACGTGGTCGTACAAGCATTGAAGATGAACCACGTAGTGGACGTCCAAAAACAGCAACAACAACAGAAATTGTAGCCAAAGTGCATGATATGGTATTAAATAATCGGGCATGGGCATCTTAAATGATCGAGTCCATTTAATTTTGCATGAAGAACTACAGATGAAAAAGCTTTCTGCAAGATGGGTGCCGGACTTGTTAACAGTCGACCAAAACGCATAAGAATGAACATTTCTCAAGCTTGTTTGGATCGTTTTCAGCGAAATAAAATGGATTTTAAGCGTCGTTTCATAACTGTCGATTACACATGGATCCACAACTATACTCCAGAGACAAAAGAACAATCCAAACAATGGACTGAAGCTGGAGGAAGTGCCCCAAAGAAAGCAAAAACAATTCAATCGGCTGGTAAGGTTATGGCAACGGTTTTTGGGACTTCAAAGGTATTTTATTGATTGACTATCTGCAAAAGGGTAAAACAATAAATTCAGAGTATTATTGCAACCTTTTAGATCAATTAAATGTACAAATTCGAGAAAAACGTCCTGGCTTACAACACAAAAAAATAATTTTTCATCAGGACAACGCACCAGCGCACAAGAGTGTTTTAACAATGGCTAAAATCAACGAATTAAAGTACGAGTTGCTTGACCACCCACCTTATTCTCCTGATTTAGCTCCCAGTGACTTTTACCTGTTCCCAAATCTAAAAAAATTCCTTGCTGGCAAGCGTTTTACCTCAAATGAAGATGCAATTACAGTTGTAAACCACTATTTTGAAGACCTTGAGGAAAACTATTTTAATCAAGGGATAGAATTGCTAGATAAGCGTTGGACTAAGTGTATTGAAATTTCAGGAGATTATATTGAAAAATAAAAATATTTTTGAAAAACTAACTATTCTGTTTCATTGATAAATATATATATATATATATATATATATATATATATATATATATATATATATATATATATATATATATATATATATATATATATATATATATATATATATATATATATATATATATATATATATATATATATATATATATATATATATATATATATATATATATATATATATATATATATATATATATATATATATATATATATAAAGGGGGTACCCCCCTTTCTATGAACTCCGAAACCAGAGGGTAAGGAGTTCATCATATGGTCCTTCGAAAAAACATCCTAAAATGTTTAGGATTAGATGTGTTCCAGTATCATTTTTTTGGAATTTTCAAAAAAAAAACGAGTTTTTTAACCTAGAAAACAGAGAAGTGTAGAAAAGGTGTCTACATAGGAATACAAAGCACACACGCAAGTATTCGTTGCAATATTCAGAATCAACATTGAGAAGTTGACGACATCAAGCAGCGGGCATCCTACCAGAAAAGGAGTACCAGTAGCAGAGAAATTCGTAGCTTCAGCAAGAATCCATCATCATCCCAGCGCAGAAGTCATGCACTTGTATTCGCATTGAGCAGTTGACGTCATCAAGGAGCGGGCATCATACCGGCAGAAGAAGACGACAACATCAATCAGAATAAGACATCATTTCTCCAAGGTCAGAGTATCCAATTACAAAGAGAGTAAGAGGACAAGAGCAGGTATGTGCAGTAGTAATTGGTTTTCTTTGAGTATAATCGTTTAAAATAGTAAAAAAAAGAACAAAAGTTTGAGTCACAGAAGTTTAATATCGGGAAAAATACAGTTCAAAAGCAAATGTAAAACGGTAAATCGAAACACAAGGAAAAGAAAAAATTGAAACAAAAAACACGTATATAAAAATCCCGTTACAAAGTCCAATAGTCTAACAATTCAAGAGAAAAGTAACGAAAAACAAAAACAGAATAGTTAACAAAGCGAAATATCAATTTTTAGTACCGACCCTAATAAACAGTACGAAAAGACAAATTTCATTTTTACAGTCCCACGTTGTTGTAATTCTCCAACCTCAACTTCGCTGAGAAAGGGAAGAGAGGTAAAAAGCATCGACTTCGCCTAGAACAGAAGAAGTAATAGAAATCAACACACACACGCGAAAATATTTGCCAACGAAACGAAGAAAGAAAAAATCAAAAGTGATCGAATGTCTAAGCGGACGGACGTATAAAAAAATCAGCAAATTTTTTGAAGAGAAAAAAACCGGAAAAAATTATTAACATAAAACATTTAAAAAATTATAGTAAAAAAACAATTAATTAAAAGTGCAGTGTTGTGGTTTGAACAGTTAAAAGAAAAATAAAACCTGCTAGCAGCAATTAAACGGACAACATTAGTACGAGAACTACATACATTCCTTTTAACATGCGAAAGCAACAACAACGAAAAGCGTGAGTCAACGACATTTATTTTAATATTTTCTTTATAATTTTTACTTAAAATCAACCAGCTTATTGTTATAAAATAAAGAATCAATAAAATAAAACAATAACAACATAGTGCGGGTCAGCAAAAATAACAAAAACAATTTTAAAATCAGAGCACCGGCCAGTTATAGTTTCAAGGCCAACGAAAATAATTGCCTACAAAGGGAACAAAAAAATTACAACAACAAAAACCAAAGGAAAGAAAAATCTTCAGTAACCAACTGTAATAGTTTCAAGGCGAACGAGAAGAATTTATTCCAAAGAGAAAGAAAAACAACAACATACTCAAGGTGGTTGTTTTTTCCATACCGAGCAGTGATCGCAGTCAACGTTCCTTTTTTCATAACGATAATTATTTGTGGTTGCTTTGTACCAGCAAAAGCAGCATAGCAGTGATCGCAGTCGACGCAACAAGCTGGCAGTGTACTTGGTTGTGTGCCATCGCACTCATTAGGTAGGGGTTGCCTACCTCGAGAAAAAATAGGGTATGCCGAACGTGATTTTTATTACATGGGATTAATATAAAATACCCAAAATCACCAATTTTTATTTTTTTTAAGAAAAATAATAGAAATAAAAGCGTACATTAAATCACAATGATTTAAATACGAAACTTTATTTTTGGATTAAATGAACAAGTCATCAATATTATAATTGTTTTTTTTTCTTGATTATCGATACGAAGTTGGCATATGCTAATTCGAATAAGGGGCACAAACATTGTTACGTCGAGCAGATTGTAAAAAAGTGAAAGATTTCTTCGTTTACTTCAACATGGCGGCAAGGCGCAGATTTCTTTTCAAATTTAATCAATTAAAGGCATTTTGTGAGGAGTGTAAACCAGCATTTGGTAGCAGCATTGCGGGTCTTGAAGTGGATGAAGATGAACTTGAAAGAAGATGGCAAAAACTAACCACAGATTATGATGGGTTAATGACGGCTGATGAAGGAGAGCACGCACCCGAGTTGTTGGAAATGGCGGCAAAGAAGTATGCGTTAGCCTGTGAACAATATCGAAATTGCAGAAAGAGAATCAAGAATTTAATGCCGCAAAAGCAGTCCCAACTGGGTGAAAGCAGCAGACGTGATACAACAATAGGGTCTCAAGCGTTTTCATCATTAAAACTACCACCGTGCGATACACAGCCTTTCGAAGGAGGATATTCCAAGGCCAGCCTTCCGAGATATATTTTGGGGAGTTTTTGGTTCCCATTCGGAAATTTCATCAGCACAAATGCTCTACCATCTTAGGAATAAAACCAGGGGCGAGGCTCACCAAATTGTAAAAGATTTTGATTTGGTGGATGACAATTTTCAGTTGGCGTGGGATGTACTTAAACATCGTTATTGGAATCCCAGAATACTTGTACATCAGCAGATGAAAATTTTATTTGGTATTCAAACGACCCAAGTTGAAACTGCGAAATCAATTCGACAAATCCAGCGGGGAATCAACGACAGCTTGGCGATATTTAAATCATATAACATAAAAACAGAAAATTGGGATCCAATCTTGGTTCATCATTGTGCCTCGAAAATACCAGAGGATATATTGCGTGCATGGGAAGACTCGTTGTCTGACCATAAGAAACTCCAAACCTGGGATCAAATGGACGAATTTTTGTCAAAAAGAAATGAGTTGTTAGAAACGATTTCTGATATGAGGAGACCTAATCATAGTTTCAACAATAAATCACAATCGTTTCACGCAAAAACAGAGACTAATAAACAAAAAATTAAATGCAAAAAATGTAATGGTGATCATAATTTGAGGAACTACGAAAATTTCAAATCGTTATCTGTTTATATGTTTACGCTAATAAATTTATGCGCGAATTGCTTATCGTCGAATCATTTTAAATCCAATTGTCCCAGTGAAAAGGGATGCTTCCAGTGTAATAAAAAACACCATTCTCTACTTAATATAGAATCTAACGAACAAAAGTCGTCGGTTATAATGCAAGAATCTAGAGATTCGTCACAACCGGTACAACCATCGACGTCCTCGCATGTGCACTCTATACGTTATTGGTCGAATAATCGATGAATTATAATCCTACAACTAATTCCGTCCAAACCCATTTTTCCCAATACGAAGGAACTACTATTTTGCCAACTGCTGTTGTAAATATTGACCACGCGGGAGAAATATTTACGGTAAGAGTATTATTAGATGCTGGTTCGGAAAAAAGCTTTGTGACTAAACGAATTCAACAATTTCTTTCTTTACCCGTACACAATCATCACACGCAAATCTCAGGATTAGGAGGTACTGTCGTCGGAAATTCAAGTCACCAGTGCCTCGTCAATTTGAAATCATTGGATTCATAAAGGATAATTAGGATAAAAGCCATTGTTGTTTCTAAATTGTCGCATTTTTTACCTTCAAAGAAAATTAAAATCGAAAATTCACCAGATTTGAAACATATAAAATTGGCGACCCAAATTTCTTCAAACCTTCAGCAATTGATATGATAATTGGGAGTGATTATTTGCCACTTATTAATTTGGAGGGCGTCCTCTCTTACCAAGAAAAGGCCTGGAAGCCAGAGAATCACAATTCGGATGGTACATATCTGGCAACATACCGACAACGAAAATTAATACATTTTCAACATTAGTTAGTGAATCAGCTGATGCGCTCTTAATTCTCAACTTAAGAAATTTTGGGAATCGAAGAAGTAGAGCAAACGATCAGACTGATGAATATTGCGAGGAATTCTACCAACAGACAACTTATCGACAACCAGATGGGCGATATGTTGTACGTTCCGTAAAGAATTTACTGAGACAGTATACCTGGGACCATCCAGAAATATGGCAATAACAGAACTCCAGAGCTGAAGCAGCAATACGAGTGAGTTTTACAGGAGTACATTGATCTCGGCCACATGGAGGAAATACAATTTTTTGAAACTTCAGAAGAGAGACAGCGCTCTTTCTTTTTACCACATCATGCGGTCGTGAAACCCGAGAGTAAAACCACAACAGTACGAGTGGTTTTTAATGGATCTAAAAGAAGTAGTAGTGGCTACTCTCTTAACAATGTTTTGTATCCTGGCCCGATCCTTCAGACAGACATCCAGTAATAGTAATAGTAATATTAATAGTAATAGTAATAGTAATAGTAATAGTAATAGTAATAGTAATAGTAATAGTAATAGTAATAGTAATAGTAATAGTAATAGTAATAGTAATAGTAATAGTAATAGTAATAGTAATAGTAATAGTAATAGTAATAGTAATAGTAATAGTAATAGTAATAGTAATAGTAATAGTAATAGTAATAGTAATAGTAATAGTAATAGTAATAGTAATAGTAATAGTAATAGTAATAGTAATAGTAATAGTAATAGTAATAGTAATAGTAATAGTAATAGTAATAGTAATAGTAATAGTAATAGTAATAGTAATAGTAATAGTAATAGTAATAGTAATAGTAATAGTAATAGTAATAGTAATAGTAATAGTAATAGTAATAGTAATAGTAATAGTAATAGTAATAGTAATAGTAATAGTAATAGTAATAGTAATAGTAATAGTAATAGTATAGTAATAGTAATAGTAATAGTAATAGTAATAGTAATAGTAATAGTAATAGTAATAGTAATAGTAATAGTAATAGTAATAGTAATAGTAATAGTAATAGTATAATAGTAATAGTAATAGTAATAGTAATAGTAATAGTAATAGTAATAGTAATAGTAATAGTAATAGTAATAGTAATAGTAATAGTAATAGTAATAGTAATAGTAATAGTAATAGTAATAGTAATAGTAATAGTAATAGTAATAGTAATAGTAATAGTAATAGTAATAGTAATAGTAATAGTAATAGTAATAGTAATAGTAATAGTAATAGTAATAGTAATAGTAATAGTAATAGTAATAGTAATAGTAATAGTAATAGTAATAGTAATAGTAATAGTAATAGTAATAGTAATAGTAATAGTAATAGTAATAGTAATAGTAATAGTAATAGTAATAGTAATAGTAATAGTAATAGTAATAGTAATAGTAATAGTAATAGTAATAGTAATAGTAATAGTAATAGTAATAGTAATAGTAATAGTAATAGTAATAGTAATAGTAATAGTAATAGTAATAGTAATAGTAATAGTAATAGTAATAGTAATAGTAATAGTATAGTATAATAGTAATAGTAATAGTAATAGTAATAGTAATAGTAATAGTAATAGTAATAGTAATAGTAGTAATAGTAATAGTAATAGTAATAGTAATAGTAATAGTAATAGTAATAGTAATAGTAATAGTAATAGTAATAGTAATAGTAATAGTAATAGTAATAGTAATAGTAATAGTAATAGTAATAGTAATAGTAATAGTAATAGTAATAGTAATAGTAATAGTAATAGTAATAGTAATAGTAATAGTAATAGTAATAGTAATAGTAATAGTAATAGTAATAGTAATAGTAATAGTAATAGTAATAGTAATAGTAATAGTAATAGTAATAGTAATAGTAATAGTAATAGTAATAGTAATAGTAATAGTAATAGTAATAGTAATAGTAATAGTAATAGTAATAGTAATAGTAATAGTAATAGTAATAGTAATAGTAATAGTAATAGTAATAGTAATAGTAATAGTAATAGTAATAGTAATAGTAATAGTAATAGTAATAGTAATAGTAATAGTAATAGTAATAGTAATAGTAATAGTAATAGTAATAGTAATAGTAATAGTAATAGTAATAGTATAGTAATAGTAATAGTAATAGTAATAGTAATAGTAATAGTAATAGTAATAGTAATAGTAATAGTAATAGTAATAGTAATAGTAATAGTAATAGTAATAGTAATAGTAATAGTAATAGTAATAGTAATAGTAATAGTAATAGTAATAGTAATAGTAATAGTAATAGTAATAGTAATAGTAATAGTAATAGTAATAGTAATAGTAATAGTAATAGTAATAGTAATAGTAATAGTAATAGTAATAGTAATAGTAATAGTAATAGTAATAGTAATAGTAATAGTAATAGTAATAGTAATAGTAATAGTAATAGTAATAGTAATAGTAATAGTAATAGTAATAGTAATAGTAATAGTAATAGTAATAGTAATAGTAATAGTAATAGTAATAGTAATAGTAATAGTAATAGTAATAGTAATAGTAATAGTAATAGTAATAGTAATAGTAATAGTAATAGTAATAGTAATAGTAATAGTAATAGTAATAGTAATAGTAATAGTAATAGTAATAGTAATAGTAATAGTAATAGTAATAGTAATAGTAATAGTAATAGTAATAGTAATAGTAATAGTAATAGTAATAGTAATAGTAATAGTAATAGTAATAGTAATAGTAATAGTAATAGTAATAGTAATAGTAATAGTAATAGTAATAGTAATAGTAATAGTAATAGTAATAGTAATAGTAATAGTAATAGTAATAGTAATAGTAATAGTAATAGTAATAGTAATAGTAATAGTAATAGTAATAGTAATAGTAATAGTAATAGTAATAGTAATAGTAATAGTAATAGTAATAGTAATAGTAATAGTAATAGTAATAGTAATAGTAATAGTAATAGTAATAGTAATAGTAATAGTAATAGTAATAGTAATAGTAATAGTAATAGTAATAGTAATAGTAATAGTAATAGTAATAGTAATAGTAATAGTAATAGTAATAGTAATAGTAATAGTAATAGTAATAGTAATAGTAATAGTAATAGTAATAGTAATAGTAATAGTAATAGTAATAGTAATAGTAATAGTAATAGTAATAGTAATAGTAATAGTAATAGTAATAGTAATAGTAATAGTAATAGTAATAGTAATAGTAATAGTAATAGTAATAGTAATAGTAATAGTAATAGTAATAGTAATAGTAATAGTAATAGTAATAGTAATAGTAATAGTAATAGTAATAGTAATAGTAATAGTAATAGTAATAGTAATAGTAATAGTAATAGTAATAGTAATAGTAATAGTAATAGTAATAGTAATAGTAATAGTAATAGTATAGTAATAGTAATAGTAATAGTAATAGTAATAGTAATAGTAATAGTAATAGTAATAGTAATAGTAATAGTAATAGTAATAGTAATAGTAATAGTAATAGTAATAGTAATAGTAATAGTAATAGTAATAGTAATAGTAATAGTAATAGTAATAGTAATAGTAATAGTAATAGTAATAGTAATAGTAATAGTAATAGTAATAGTAATAGTAATAGTAATAGTAATAGTAATAGTAATAGTAATAGTAATAGTAATAGTAATAGTAATAGTAATAGTAATAGTAATAGTAATAGTAATAGTAATAGTAATAGTAATAGTAATAGTAATAGTAATAGTAATAGTAATAGTAATAGTAATAGTAATAGTAATAGTAATAGTAATAGTAATAGTAATAGTAATAGTAATAGTAATAGTAATAGTAATAGTAATAGTAATAGTAATAGTAATAGTAATAGTAATAGTAATAGTAATAGTAATAGTAATAGTAATAGTAATAGTAATAGTAATAGTAATAGTAATAGTAATAGTAATAGTAATAGTAATAGTAATAGTAATAGTAATAGTAATAGTAATAGTAATAGTAATAGTAATAGTAATAGTAATAGTAATAGTAATAGTAATAGTAATAGTAATAGTAATAGTAATAGTAATAGTAATAGTAATAGTAATAGTAATAGTAATAGTAATAGTAATAGTAATAGTAATAGTAATAGTAATAGTAATAGTAATAGTAATAGTAATAGTAATAGTAATAGTAATAGTAATAGTAATAGTAATAGTAATAGTAATAGTAATAGTAATAGTAATAGTAATAGTAATAGTAATAGTAATAGTAATAGTAATAGTAATAGTAATAGTAATAGTAATAGTAATAGTAATAGTAATAGTAATAGTAATAGTAATAGTAATAGTAATAGTAATAGTAATAGTAATAGTAATAGTAATAGTAATAGTAATAGTAATAGTAATAGTAATAGTATAATAGTAATAGTAATAGTAATAGTAATAGTAATAGTAATAGTAATAGTAATAGTAATAGTAATAGTAATAGTAATAGTAATAGTAATAGTAATAGTAATAGTAATAGTAATAGTAATAGTAATAGTAATAGTAATAGTAATAGTAATAGTAATAGTAATAGTAATAGTAATAGTAATAGTAATAGTAATAGTAATAGTAATAGTAATAGTAATAGTAATAGTAATAGTAATAGTAATAGTAATAGTAATAGTAATAGTAATAGTAATAGTAATAGTAATAGTAATAGTAATAGTAATAGTAATAGTAATAGTAATAGTAATAGTAATAGTAATAGTAATAGTAATAGTAATAGTAATAGTAATAGTAATAGTAATAGTAATAGTAATAGTAATAGTAATAGTAATAGTAATAGTAATAGTAATAGTAATAGTAATAGTAATAGTAATAGTAATAGTAATAGTAATAGTAATAGTAATAGTAATAGTAATAGTAATAGTAATAGTAATAGTAATAGTAATAGTAATAGTAATAGTAATAGTAATAGTAATAGTAATAGTAATAGTAATAGTAATAGTAATAGTAATAGTAATAGTAATAGTAATAGTAATAGTAATAGTAATAGTAATAGTAATAGTAATAGTAATAGTAATAGTAATAGTAATAGTAATAGTAATAGTAATAGTAATAGTAATAGTAATAGTAATAGTAATAGTAATAGTAATAGTAATAGTAATAGTAATAGTAATAGTAATAGTAATAGTAATAGTAATAGTAATAGTAATAGTAATAGTAATAGTAATAGTAATAGTAATAGTAATAGTAATAGTAATAGTAATAGTAATAGTAATAGTAATAGTAATAGTAATAGTAATAGTAATAGTAATAGTAATAGTAATAGTAATAGTAATAGTAATAGTAATAGTAATAGTAATAGTAATAGTAATAGTAATAGTAATAGTAATAGTAATAGTAATAGTAATAGTAATAGTAATAGTAATAGTAATAGTAATAGTAATAGTAATAGTAATAGTAATAGTAATAGTAATAGTAATAGTAATAGTAATAGTAATAGTAATAGTAATAGTAATAGTAATAGTAATAGTAATAGTAATAGTAATAGTAATAGTAATAGTAATAGTAATAGTAATAGTAATAGTAATAGTAATAGTAATAGTAATAGTAATAGTAATAGTAATAGTAATAGTAATAGTAATAGTAATAGTAATAGTAATAGTAATAGTAATAGTAATAGTAATAGTAATAGTAATAGTAATAGTAATAGTAATAGTAATAGTAATAGTAATAGTAATAGTAATAGTAATAGTAATAGTAATAGTAATAGTAATAGTAATAGTAATAGTAATAGTAATAGTAATAGTAATAGTAATAGTAATAGTAATAGTAATAGTAATAGTAATAGTAATAGTAATAGTAATAGTAATAGTAATAGTAATAGTAATAGTAATAGTAATAGTAATAGTAATAGTAATAGTAATAGTAATAGTAATAGTAATAGTAATAGTAATAGTAATAGTAATAGTAATAGTAATAGTAATAGTAATAGTAATAGTAATAGTAATAGTAATAGTAATAGTAATAGTAATAGTAATAGTAATAGTAATAGTAATAGTAATAGTAATAGTAATAGTAATAGTAATAGTAATAGTAATAGTAATAGTAATAGTAATAGTAATAGTAATAGTAATAGTAATAGTAATAGTAATAGTAATAGTAATAGTAATAGTAATAGTAATAGTAATAGTAATAGTAATAGTAATAGTAATAGTAATAGTAATAGTAATAGTAATAGTAATAGTAATAGTAATAGTAATAGTAATAGTAATAGTAATAGTAATAGTAATAGTAATAGTAATAGTAATAGTAATAGTAATAGTAATAGTAATAGTAATAGTAATAGTAATAGTAATAGTAATAGTAATAGTAATAGTAATAGTAATAGTAATAGTAATAGTAATAGTAATAGTAATAGTAATAGTAATAGTAATAGTAATAGTAATAGTAATAGTAATAGTAATAGTAATAGTAATAGTAATAGTAATAGTAATAGTAATAGTAATAGTAATAGTAATAGTAATAGTAATAGTAATAGTAATAGTAATAGTAATAGTAATAGTAATAGTAATAGTAATAGTAATAGTAATAGTAATAGTAATAGTAATAGTAATAGTAATAGTAATAGTAATAGTAATAGTAATAGTAATAGTAATAGTAATAGTAATAGTAATAGTAATAGTAATAGTAATAGTAATAGTAATAGTAATAGTAATAGTAATAGTAATAGTAATAGTAATAGTAATAGTAATAGTAATAGTAATAGTAATAGTAATAGTAATAGTAATAGTAATAGTAATAGTAATAGTAATAGTAATAGTAATAGTAATAGTAATAGTAATAGTAATAGTAATAGTAATAGTAATAGTAATAGTAATAGTAATAGTAATAGTAATAGTAATAGTAATAGTAATAGTAATAGTAATAGTAATAGTAATAGTAATAGTAATAGTAATAGTAATAGTAATAGTAATAGTAATAGTAATAGTAATAGTAATAGTAATAGTAATAGTAATAGTAATAGTAATAGTAATAGTAATAGTAATAGTAATAGTAATAGTAATAGTAATAGTAATAGTAATAGTAATAGTAATAGTAATAGTAATAGTAATAGTAATAGTAATAGTAATAGTAATAGTAATAGTAATAGTAATAATAGTAATAGTAATAGTAATAGTAATAGTAATAGTAATAGTAATAGTAATAGTAATAGTAATAGTAATAGTAATAGTAATAGTAATAGTAATAGTAATAGTAATAGTAATAGTAATAGTAATAGTAATAGTAATAGTAATAGTAATAGTAATAGTAATAGTAATAGTAATAGTAATAGTAATAGTAATAGTAATAGTAATAGTAATAGTAATAGTAATAGTAATAGTAATAGTAATAGTAATAGTAATAGTAATAGTAATAGTAATAGTAATAGTAATAGTAATAGTAATAGTAATAGTAATAGTAATAGTAATAGTAATAGTAATAGTAATAGTAATAGTAATAGTAATAGTAATAGTAATAGTAATAGTAATAGTAATAGTAATAGTAATAGTAATAGTAATAGTAATAGTAATAGTAATAGTAATAGTAATAGTAATAGTAATAGTAATAGTAATAGTAATAGTAATAGTAATAGTAATAGTAATAGTAATAGTAATAGTAATAGTAATAGTAATAGTAATAGTAATAGTAATAGTAATAGTAATAGTAATAGTAATAGTAATAGTAATAGTAATAGTAATAGTAATAGTAATAGTAATAGTAATAGTAATAGTAATAGTAATAGTAATAGTAATAGTAATAGTAATAGTAATAGTAATAGTAATAGTAATAGTAATAGTAATAGTAATAGTAATAGTAATAGTAATAGTAATAGTAATAGTAATAGTAATAGTAATAGTAATAGTAATAGTAATAGTAATAGTAATAGTAATAGTAATAGTAATAGTAATAGTAATAGTAATAGTAATAGTAATAGTAATAGTAATAGTAATAGTAATAGTAATAGTAATAGTAATAGTAATAGTAATAGTAATAGTAATAGTAATAGTAATAGTAATAGTAATAGTAATAGTAATAGTAATAGTAATAGTAATAGTAATAGTAATAGTAATAGTAATAGTAATAGTAATAGTAATAGTAATAGTAATAGTAATAGTAATAGTAATAGTAATAGTAATAGTAATAGTAATAGTAATAGTAATAGTAATAGTAATAGTAATAGTAATAGTAATAGTAATAGTAATAGTAATAGTAATAGTAATAGTAATAGTAATAGTAATAGTAATAGTAATAGTAATAGTAATAGTAATAGTAATAGTAATAGTAATAGTAATAGTAATAGTAATAGTAATAGTAATAGTAATAGTAATAGTAATAGTAATAGTAATAGTAATAGTAATAGTAATAGTAATAGTAATAGTAATAGTAATAGTAATAGTAATAGTAATAGTAATAGTAATAGTAATAGTAATAGTAATAGTAATAGTAATAGTAATAGTAATAGTAATAGTAATAGTAATAGTAATAGTAATAGTAATAGTAATAGTAATAGTAATAGTAATAGTAATAGTAATAGTAATAGTAATAGTAATAGTAATAGTAATAGTAATAGTAATAGTAATAGTAATAGTAATAGTAATAGTAATAGTAATAGTAATAGTAATAGTAATAGTAATAGTAATAGTAATAGTAATAGTAATAGTAATAGTAATAGTAATAGTAATAGTAATAGTAATAGTAATAGTAATAGTAATAGTAATAGTAATAGTAATAGTAATAGTAATAGTAATAGTAATAGTAATAGTAATAGTAATAGTAATAGTAATAGTAATAGTAATAGTAATAGTAATAGTAATAGTAATAGTAATAGTAATAGTAATAGTAATAGTAATAGTAATAGTAATAGTAATAGTAATAGTAATAGTAATAGTAATAGTAATAGTAATAGTAATAGTAATAGTAATAGTAATAGTAATAGTAATAGTAATAGTAATAGTAATAGTAATAGTAATAGTAATAGTAATAGTAATAGTAATAGTAATAGTAATAGTAATAGTAATAGTAATAGTAATAGTAATAGTAATAGTAATAGTAATAGTAATAGTAATAGTAATAGTAATAGTAATAGTAATAGTAATAGTAATAGTAATAGTAATAGTAATAGTAATAGTAATAGTAATAGTAATAGTAATAGTAATAGTAATAGTAATAGTAATAGTAATAGTAATAGTAATAGTAATAGTAATAGTAATAGTAATAGTAATAGTAATAGTAATAGTAATAGTAATAGTAATAGTAATAGTAATAGTAATAGTAATAGTAATAGTAATAGTAATAGTAATAGTAATAGTAATAGTAATAGTAATAGTAATAGTAATAGTAATAGTAATAGTAATAGTAATAGTAATAGTAATAGTAATAGTAATAGTAATAGTAATAGTAATAGTAATAGTAATAGTAATAGTAATAGTAATAGTAATAGTAATAGTAATAGTAATAGTAATAGTAATAGTAATAGTAATAGTAATAGTAATAGTAATAGTAATAGTAATAGTAATAGTAATAGTAATAGTAATAGTAATAGTAATAGTAATAGTAATAGTAATAGTAATAGTAATAGTAATAGTAATAGTAATAGTAATAGTAATAGTAATAGTAATAGTAATAGTAATAGTAATAGTAATAGTAATAGTAATAGTAATAGTAATAGTAATAGTAATAGTAATAGTAATAGTAATAGTAATAGTAATAGTAATAGTAATAGTAATAGTAATAGTAATAGTAATAGTAATAGTAATAGTAATAGTAATAGTAATAGTAATAGTAATAGTAATAGTAATAGTAATAGTAATAGTAATAGTAATAGTAATAGTAATAGTAATAGTAATAGTAATAGTAATAGTAATAGTAATAGTAATAGTAATAGTAATAGTAATAGTAATAGTAATAGTAATAGTAATAGTAATAGTAATAGTAATAGTAATAGTAATAGTAATAGTAATAGTAATAGTAATAGTAATAGTAATAGTAATAGTAATAGTAATAGTAATAGTAATAGTAATAGTAATAGTAATAGTAATAGTAATAGTAATAGTAATAGTAATAGTAATAGTAATAGTAATAGTAATAGTAATAGTAATAGTAATAGTAATAGTAATAGTAATAGTAATAGTAATAGTAATAGTAATAGTAATAGTAATAGTAATAGTAATAGTAATAGTAATAGTAATAGTAATAGTAATAGTAATAGTAATAGTAATAGTAATAGTAATAGTAATAGTAATAGTAATAGTAATAGTAATAGTAATAGTAATAGTAATAGTAATAGTAATAGTAATAGTAATAGTAATAGTAATAGTAATAGTAATAGTAATAGTAATAGTAATAGTAATAGTAATAGTAATAGTAATAGTAATAGTAATAGTAATAGTAATAGTAATAGTAATAGTAATAGTAATAGTAATAGTAATAGTAATAGTAATAGTAATAGTAATAGTAATAGTAATAGTAATAGTAATAGTAATAGTAATAGTAATAGTAATAGTAATAGTAATAGTAATAGTAATAGTAATAGTAATAGTAATAGTAATAGTAATAGTAATAGTAATAGTAATAGTAATAGTAATAGTAATAGTAATAGTAATAGTAATAGTAATAGTAATAGTAATAGTAATAGTAATAGTAATAGTAATAGTAATAGTAATAGTAATAGTAATAGTAATAGTAATAGTAATAGTAATAGTAATAGTAATAGTAATAGTAATAGTAATAGTAATAGTAATAGTAATAGTAATAGTAATAGTAATAGTAATAGTAATAGTAATAGTAATAGTAATAGTAATAGTAATAGTAATAGTAATAGTAATAGTAATAGTAATAGTAATAGTAATAGTAATAGTAATAGTAATAGTAATAGTAATAGTAATAGTAATAGTAATAGTAATAGTAATAGTAATAGTAATAGTAATAGTAATAGTAATAGTAATAGTAATAGTAATAGTAATAGTAATAGTAATAGTAATAGTAATAGTAATAGTAATAGTAATAGTAATAGTAATAGTAATAGTAATAGTAATAGTAATAGTAATAGTAATAGTAATAGTAATAGTAATAGTAATAGTAATAGTAATAGTAATAGTAATAGTAATAGTAATAGTAATAGTAATAGTAATAGTAATAGTAATAGTAATAGTAATAGTAATAGTAATAGTAATAGTAATAGTAATAGTAATAGTAATAGTAATAGTAATAGTAATAGTAATAGTAATAGTAATAGTAATAGTAATAGTAATAGTAATAGTAATAGTAATAGTAATAGTAATAGTAATAGTAATAGTAATAGTAATAGTAATAGTAATAGTAATAGTAATAGTAATAGTAATAGTAATAGTAATAGTAATAGTAATAGTAATAGTAATAGTAATAGTAATAGTAATAGTAATAGTAATAGTAATAGTAATAGTAATAGTAATAGTAATAGTAATAGTAATAGTAATAGTAATAGTAATAGTAATAGTAATAGTAATAGTAATAGTAATAGTAATAGTAATAGTAATAGTAATAGTAATAGTAATAGTAATAGTAATAGTAATAGTAATAGTAATAGTAATAGTAATAGTAATAGTAATAGTAATAGTAATAGTAATAGTAATAGTAATAGTAATAGTAATAGTAATAGTAATAGTAATAGTAATAGTAATAGTAATAGTAATAGTAATAGTAATAGTAATAGTAATAGTAATAGTAATAGTAATAGTAATAGTAATAGTAATAGTAATAGTAATAGTAATAGTAATAGTAATAGTAATAGTAATAGTAATAGTAATAGTAATAGTAATAGTAATAGTAATAGTAATAGTAATAGTAATAGTAATAGTAATAGTAATAGTAATAGTAATAGTAATAGTAATAGTAATAGTAATAGTAATAGTAATAGTAATAGTAATAGTAATAGTAATAGTAATAGTAATAGTAATAGTAATAGTAATAGTAATAGTAATAGTAATAGTAATAGTAATAGTAATAGTAATAGTAATAGTAATAGTAATAGTAATAGTAATAGTAATAGTAATAGTAATAGTAATAGTAATAGTAATAGTAATAGTAATAGTAATAGTAATAGTAATAGTAATAGTAATAGTAATAGTAATAGTAATAGTAATAGTAATAGTAATAGTAATAGTAATAGTAATAGTAATAGTAATAGTAATAGTAATAGTAATAGTAATAGTAATAGTAATAGTAATAGTAATAGTAATAGTAATAGTAATAGTAATAGTAATAGTAATAGTAATAGTAATAGTAATAGTAATAGTAATAGTAATAGTAATAGTAATAGTAATAGTAATAGTAATAGTAATAGTAATAGTAATAGTAATAGTAATAGTAATAGTAATAGTAATAGTAATAGTAATAGTAATAGTAATAGTAATAGTAATAGTAATAGTAATAGTAATAGTAATAGTAATAGTAATAGTAATAGTAATAGTAATAGTAATAGTAATAGTAATAGTAATAGTAATAGTAATAGTAATAGTAATAGTAATAGTAATAGTAATAGTAATAGTAATAGTAATAGTAATAGTAATAGTAATAGTAATAGTAATAGTAATAGTAATAGTAATAGTAATAGTAATAGTAATAGTAATAGTAATAGTAATAGTAATAGTAATAGTAATAGTAATAGTAATAGTAATAGTAATAGTAATAGTAATAGTAATAGTAATAGTAATAGTAATAGTAATAGTAATAGTAATAGTAATAGTAATAGTAATAGTAATAGTAATAGTAATAGTAATAGTAATAGTAATAGTAATAGTAATAGTAATAGTAATAGTAATAGTAATAGTAATAGTAATAGTAATAGTAATAGTAATAGTAATAGTAATAGTAATAGTAATAGTAATAGTAATAGTAATAGTAATAGTAATAGTAATAGTAATAGTAATAGTAATAGTAATAGTAATAGTAATAGTAATAGTAATAGTAATAGTAATAGTAATAGTAATAGTAATAGTAATAGTAATAGTAATAGTAATAGTAATAGTAATAGTAATAGTAATAGTAATAGTAATAGTAATAGTAATAGTAATAGTAATAGTAATAGTAATAGTAATAGTAATAGTAATAGTAATAGTAATAGTAATAGTAATAGTAATAGTAATAGTAATAGTAATAGTAATAGTAATAGTAATAGTAATAGTAATAGTAATAGTAATAGTAATAGTAATAGTAATAGTAATAGTAATAGTAATAGTAATAGTAATAGTAATAGTAATAGTAATAGTAATAGTAATAGTAATAGTAATAGTAATAGTAATAGTAATAGTAATAGTAATAGTAATAGTAATAGTAATAGTAATAGTAATAGTAATAGTAATAGTAATAGTAATAGTAATAGTAATAGTAATAGTAATAGTAATAGTAATAGTAATAGTAATAGTAATAGTAATAGTAATAGTAATAGTAATAGTAATAGTAATAGTAATAGTAATAGTAATAGTAATAGTAATAGTAATAGTAATAGTAATAGTAATAGTAATAGTAATAGTAATAGTAATAGTAATAGTAATAGTAATAGTAATAGTAATAGTAATAGTAATAGTAATAGTAATAGTAATAGTAATAGTAATAGTAATAGTAATAGTAATAGTAATAGTAATAGTAATAGTAATAGTAATAGTAATAGTAATAGTAATAGTAATAGTAATAGTAATAGTAATAGTAATAGTAATAGTAATAGTAATAGTAATAGTAATAGTAATAGTAATAGTAATAGTAATAGTAATAGTAATAGTAATAGTAATAGTAATAGTAATAGTAATAGTAATAGTAATAGTAATAGTAATAGTAATAGTAATAGTAATAGTAATAGTAATAGTAATAGTAATAGTAATAGTAATAGTAATAGTAATAGTAATAGTAATAGTAATAGTAATAGTAATAGTAATAGTAATAGTAATAGTAATAGTAATAGTAATAGTAATAGTAATAGTAATAGTAATAGTAATAGTAATAGTAATAGTAATAGTAATAGTAATAGTAATAGTAATAGTAATAGTAATAGTAATAGTAATAGTAATAGTAATAGTAATAGTAATAGTAATAGTAATAGTAATAGTAATAGTAATAGTAATAGTAATAGTAATAGTAATAGTAATAGTAATAGTAATAGTAATAGTAATAGTAATAGTAATAGTAATAGTAATAGTAATAGTAATAGTAATAGTAATAGTAATAGTAATAGTAATAGTAATAGTAATAGTAATAGTAATAGTAATAGTAATAGTAATAGTAATAGTAATAGTAATAGTAATAGTAATAGTAATAGTAATAGTAATAGTAATAGTAATAGTAATAGTAATAGTAATAGTAATAGTAATAGTAATAGTAATAGTAATAGTAATAGTAATAGTAATAGTAATAGTAATAGTAATAGTAATAGTAATAGTAATAGTAATAGTAATAGTAATAGTAATAGTAATAGTAATAGTAATAGTAATAGTAATAGTAATAGTAATAGTAATAGTAATAGTAATAGTAATAGTAATAGTAATAGTAATAGTAATAGTAATAGTAATAGTAATAGTAATAGTAATAGTAATAGTAATAGTAATAGTAATAGTAATAGTAATAGTAATAGTAATAGTAATAGTAATAGTAATAGTAATAGTAATAGTAATAGTAATAGTAATAGTAATAGTAATAGTAATAGTAATAGTAATAGTAATAGTAATAGTAATAGTAATAGTAATAGTAATAGTAATAGTAATAGTAATAGTAATAGTAATAGTAATAGTAATAGTAATAGTAATAGTAATAGTAATAGTAATAGTAATAGTAATAGTAATAGTAATAGTAATAGTAATAGTAATAGTAATAGTAATAGTAATAGTAATAGTAATAGTAATAGTAATAGTAATAGTAATAGTAATAGTAATAGTAATAGTAATAGTAATAGTAATAGTAATAGTAATAGTAATAGTAATAGTAATAGTAATAGTAATAGTAATAGTAATAGTACTATTACTATTACTATTACTATTACTATTACTATTACTATTACTATTACTATTACTATTACTATTACTATTACTATTACTATTACTATTACTATTACTATTACTATTACTATTACTATTACTATTACTATTACTATTACTATTACTATTACTATTACTATTACTATTACTATTACTATTACTATTACTATTACTATTACTATTACTATTACTATTACTATTACTATTACTATTACTATTACTATTACTATTACTATTACTATTACTATTACTATTACTATTACTATTACTATTACTATTACTATTACTATTACTATTACTATTACTATTACTATTACTATTACTATTACTATTACTATTACTATTACTATTACTATTACTATTACTATTACTATTACTATTACTATTACTATTACTATTACTATTACTATTACTATTACTATTACTATTACTATTACTATTACTATTACTATTACTATTACTATTACTATTACTATTACTATTACTATTACTATTACTATTACTATTACTATTACTATTACTATTACTATTACTATTACTATTACTATTACTATTACTATTACTATTACTATTACTATTACTATTACTATTACTATTACTATTACTATTACTATTACTATTACTATTACTATTACTATTACTATTACTATTACTATTACTATTACTATTACTATTACTATTACTATTACTATTACTATTACTATTACTATTACTATTACTATTACTATTACTATTACTATTACTATTACTATTACTATTACTATTACTATTACTATTACTATTACTATTACTATTACTATTACTATTACTATTACTATTACTATTACTATTACTATTACTATTACTATTACTATTACTATTACTATTACTATTACTATTACTATTACTATTACTATTACTATTACTATTACTATTACTATTACTATTACTATTACTATTACTATTACTATTACTATTACTATTACTATTACTATTACTATTACTATTACTATTACTATTACTATTACTATTACTATTACTATTACTATTACTATTACTATTACTATTACTATTACTATTACTATTACTATTACTATTACTATTACTATTACTATTACTATTACTATTACTATTACTATTACTATTACTATTACTATTACTATTACTATTACTATTACTATTACTATTACTATTACTATTACTATTACTATTACTATTACTATTACTATTACTATTACTATTACTATTACTATTACTATTACTATTACTATTACTATTACTATTACTATTACTATTACTATTACTATTACTATTACTATTACTATTACTATTACTATTACTATTACTATTACTATTACTATTACTATTACTATTACTATTACTATTACTATTACTATTACTATTACTATTACTATTACTATTACTATTACTATTACTATTACTATTACTATTACTATTACTATTACTATTACTATTACTATTACTATTACTATTACTATTACTATTACTATTACTATTACTATTACTATTACTATTACTATTACTATTACTATTACTATTACTATTACTATTACTATTACTATTACTATTACTATTACTATTACTATTACTATTACTATTACTATTACTATTACTATTACTATTACTATTACTATTACTATTACTATTACTATTACTATTACTATTACTATTACTATTACTATTACTATTACTATTACTATTACTATTACTATTACTATTACTATTACTATTACTATTACTATTACTATTACTATTACTATTACTATTACTATTACTATTACTATTACTATTACTATTACTATTACTATTACTATTACTATTACTATTACTATTACTATTACTATTACTATTACTATTACTATTACTATTACTATTACTATTACTATTACTATTACTATTACTATTACTATTACTATTACTATTACTATTACTATTACTATTACTATTACTATTACTATTACTATTACTATTACTATTACTATTACTATTACTATTACTATTACTATTACTATTACTATTACTATTACTATTACTATTACTATTACTATTACTATTACTATTACTATTACTATTACTATTACTATTACTATTACTATTACTATTACTATTACTATTACTATTACTATTACTATTACTATTACTATTACTATTACTATTACTATTACTATTACTATTACTATTACTATTACTATTACTATTACTATTACTATTACTATTACTATTACTATTACTATTACTATTACTATTACTATTACTATTACTATTACTATTACTATTACTATTACTATTACTATTACTATTACTATTACTATTACTATTACTATTACTATTACTATTACTATTACTATTACTATTACTATTACTATTACTATTACTATTACTATTACTATTACTATTACTATTACTATTACTATTACTATTACTATTACTATTACTATTACTATTACTATTACTATTACTATTACTATTACTATTACTATTACTATTACTATTACTATTACTATTACTATTACTATTACTATTACTATTACTATTACTATTACTATTACTATTACTATTACTATTACTATTACTATTACTATTACTATTACTATTACTATTACTATTACTATTACTATTACTATTACTATTACTATTACTATTACTATTACTATTACTATTACTATTACTATTACTATTACTATTACTATTACTATTACTATTACTATTACTATTACTATTACTATTACTATTACTATTACTATTACTATTACTATTACTATTACTATTACTATTACTATTACTATTACTATTACTATTACTATTACTATTACTATTACTATTACTATTACTATTACTATTACTATTACTATTACTATTACTATTACTATTACTATTACTATTACTATTACTATTACTATTACTATTACTATTACTATTACTATTACTATTACTATTACTATTACTATTACTATTACTATTACTATTACTATTACTATTACTATTACTATTACTATTACTATTACTATTACTATTACTATTACTATTACTATTACTATTACTATTACTATTACTATTACTATTACTATTACTATTACTATTACTATTACTATTACTATTACTATTACTATTACTATTACTATTACTATTACTATTACTATTACTATTACTATTACTATTACTATTACTATTACTATTACTATTACTATTACTATTACTATTACTATTACTATTACTATTACTATTACTATTACTATTACTATTACTATTACTATTACTATTACTATTACTATTACTATTACTATTACTATTACTATTACTATTACTATTACTATTACTATTACTATTACTATTACTATTACTATTACTATTACTATTACTATTACTATTACTATTACTATTACTATTACTATTACTATTACTATTACTATTACTATTACTATTACTATTACTATTACTATTACTATTACTATTACTATTACTATTACTATTACTATTACTATTACTATTACTATTACTATTACTATTACTATTACTATTACTATTACTATTACTATTACTATTACTATTACTATTACTATTACTATTACTATTACTATTACTATTACTATTACTATTACTATTACTATTACTATTACTATTACTATTACTATTACTATTACTATTACTATTACTATTACTATTACTATTACTATTACTATTACTATTACTATTACTATTACTATTACTATTACTATTACTATTACTATTACTATTACTATTACTATTACTATTACTATTACTATTACTATTACTATTACTATTACTATTACTATTACTATTACTATTACTATTACTATTACTATTACTATTACTATTACTATTACTATTACTATTACTATTACTATTACTATTACTATTACTATTACTATTACTATTACTATTACTATTACTATTACTATTACTATTACTATTACTATTACTATTACTATTACTATTACTATTACTATTACTATTACTATTACTATTACTATTACTATTACTATTACTATTACTATTACTATTACTATTACTATTACTATTACTATTACTATTACTATTACTATTACTATTACTATTACTATTACTATTACTATTACTATTACTATTACTATTACTATTACTATTACTATTACTATTACTATTACTATTACTATTACTATTACTATTACTATTACTATTACTATTACTATTACTATTACTATTACTATTACTATTACTATTACTATTACTATTACTATTACTATTACTATTACTATTACTATTACTATTACTATTACTATTACTATTACTATTACTATTACTATTACTATTACTATTACTATTACTATTACTATTACTATTACTATTACTATTACTATTACTATTACTATTACTATTACTATTACTATTACTATTACTATTACTATTACTATTACTATTACTATTACTATTACTATTACTATTACTATTACTATTACTATTACTATTACTATTACTATTACTATTACTATTACTATTACTATTACTATTACTATTACTATTACTATTACTATTACTATTACTATTACTATTACTATTACTATTACTATTACTATTACTATTACTATTACTATTACTATTACTATTACTATTACTATTACTATTACTATTACTATTACTATTACTATTACTATTACTATTACTATTACTATTACTATTACTATTACTATTACTATTACTATTACTATTACTATTACTATTACTATTACTATTACTATTACTATTACTATTACTATTACTATTACTATTACTATTACTATTACTATTACTATTACTATTACTATTACTATTACTATTACTATTACTATTACTATTACTATTACTATTACTATTACTATTACTATTACTATTACTATTACTATTACTATTACTATTACTATTACTATTACTATTACTATTACTATTACTATTACTATTACTATTACTATTACTATTACTATTACTATTACTATTACTATTACTATTACTATTACTATTACTATTACTATTACTATTACTATTACTATTACTATTACTATTACTATTACTATTACTATTACTATTACTATTACTATTACTATTACTATTACTATTACTATTACTATTACTATTACTATTACTATTACTATTACTATTACTATTACTATTACTATTACTATTACTATTACTATTACTATTACTATTACTATTACTATTACTATTACTATTACTATTACTATTACTATTACTATTACTATTACTATTACTATTACTATTACTATTACTATTACTATTACTATTACTATTACTATTACTATTACTATTACTATTACTATTACTATTACTATTACTATTACTATTACTATTACTATTACTATTACTATTACTATTACTATTACTATTACTATTACTATTACTATTACTATTACTATTACTATTACTATTACTATTACTATTACTATTACTATTACTATTACTATTACTATTACTATTACTATTACTATTACTATTACTATTACTATTACTATTACTATTACTATTACTATTACTATTACTATTACTATTACTATTACTATTACTATTACTATTACTATTACTATTACTATTACTATTACTATTACTATTACTATTACTATTACTATTACTATTACTATTACTATTACTATTACTATTACTATTACTATTACTATTACTATTACTATTACTATTACTATTACTATTACTATTACTATTACTATTACTATTACTATTACTATTACTATTACTATTACTATTACTATTACTATTACTATTACTATTACTATTACTATTACTATTACTATTACTATTACTATTACTATTACTATTACTATTACTATTACTATTACTATTACTATTACTATTACTATTACTATTACTATTACTATTACTATTACTATTACTATTACTATTACTATTACTATTACTATTACTATTACTATTACTATTACTATTACTATTACTATTACTATTACTATTACTATTACTATTACTATTACTATTACTATTACTATTACTATTACTATTACTATTACTATTACTATTACTATTACTATTACTATTACTATTACTATTACTATTACTATTACTATTACTATTACTATTACTATTACTATTACTATTACTATTACTATTACTATTACTATTACTATTACTATTACTATTACTATTACTATTACTATTACTATTACTATTACTATTACTATTACTATTACTATTACTATTACTATTACTATTACTATTACTATTACTATTACTATTACTATTACTATTACTATTACTATTACTATTACTATTACTATTACTATTACTATTACTATTACTATTACTATTACTATTACTATTACTATTACTATTACTATTACTATTACTATTACTATTACTATTACTATTACTATTACTATTACTATTACTATTACTATTACTATTACTATTACTATTACTATTACTATTACTATTACTATTACTATTACTATTACTATTACTATTACTATTACTATTACTATTACTATTACTATTACTATTACTATTACTATTACTATTACTATTACTATTACTATTACTATTACTATTACTATTACTATTACTATTACTATTACTATTACTATTACTATTACTATTACTATTACTATTACTATTACTATTACTATTACTATTACTATTACTATTACTATTACTATTACTATTACTATTACTATTACTATTACTATTACTATTACTATTACTATTACTATTACTATTACTATTACTATTACTATTACTATTACTATTACTATTACTATTACTATTACTATTACTATTACTATTACTATTACTATTACTATTACTATTACTATTACTATTACTATTACTATTACTATTACTATTACTATTACTATTACTATTACTATTACTATTACTATTACTATTACTATTACTATTACTATTACTATTACTATTACTATTACTATTACTATTACTATTACTATTACTATTACTATTACTATTACTATTACTATTACTATTACTATTACTATTACTATTACTATTACTATTACTATTACTATTACTATTACTATTACTATTACTATTACTATTACTATTACTATTACTATTACTATTACTATTACTATTACTATTACTATTACTATTACTATTACTATTACTATTACTATTACTATTACTATTACTATTACTATTACTATTACTATTACTATTACTATTACTATTACTATTACTATTACTATTACTATTACTATTACTATTACTATTACTATTACTATTACTATTACTATTACTATTACTATTACTATTACTATTACTATTACTATTACTATTACTATTACTATTACTATTACTATTACTATTACTATTACTATTACTATTACTATTACTATTACTATTACTATTACTATTACTATTACTATTACTATTACTATTACTATTACTATTACTATTACTATTACTATTACTATTACTATTACTATTACTATTACTATTATTACTATTACTATTACTATTACTATTACTATTACTATTACTATTACTATTACTATTACTATTACTATTACTATTACTATTACTATTACTATTACTATTACTATTACTATTACTATTACTATTACTATTACTATTACTATTACTATTACTATTACTATTACTATTACTATTACTATTACTATTACTATTACTATTACTATTACTATTACTATTACTATTACTATTACTATTACTATTACTATTACTATTACTATTACTATTACTATTACTATTACTATTACTATTACTATTACTATTACTATTACTATTACTATTACTATTACTATTACTATTACTATTACTATTACTATTACTATTACTATTACTATTACTATTACTATTACTATTACTATTACTATTACTATTACTATTACTATTACTATTACTATTACTATTACTATTACTATTACTATTACTATTACTATTACTATTACTATTACTATTACTATTACTATTACTATTACTATTACTATTACTATTACTATTACTATTACTATTACTATTACTATTACTATTACTATTACTATTACTATTACTATTACTATTACTATTACTATTACTATTACTATTACTATTACTATTACTATTACTATTACTATTACTATTACTATTACTATTACTATTACTATTACTATTACTATTACTATTACTATTACTATTACTATTACTATTACTATTACTATTACTATTACTATTACTATTACTATTACTATTACTATTACTATTACTATTACTATTACTATTACTATTACTATTACTATTACTATTACTATTACTATTACTATTACTATTACTATTACTATTACTATTACTATTACTATTACTATTACTATTACTATTACTATTACTATTACTATTACTATTACTATTACTATTACTATTACTATTACTATTACTATTACTATTACTATTACTATTACTATTACTATTACTATTACTATTACTATTACTATTACTATTACTATTACTATTACTATTACTATTACTATTACTATTACTATTACTATTACTATTACTATTACTATTACTATTACTATTACTATTACTATTACTATTACTATTACTATTACTATTACTATTACTATTACTATTACTATTACTATTACTATTACTATTACTATTACTATTACTATTACTATTACTATTACTATTACTATTACTATTACTATTACTATTACTATTACTATTACTATTACTATTACTATTACTATTACTATTACTATTACTATTACTATTACTATTACTATTACTATTACTATTACTATTACTATTACTATTACTATTACTATTACTATTACTATTACTATTACTATTACTATTACTATTACTATTACTATTACTATTACTATTACTATTACTATTACTATTACTATTACTATTACTATTACTATTACTATTACTATTACTATTACTATTACTATTACTATTACTATTACTATTACTATTACTATTACTATTACTATTACTATTACTATTACTATTACTATTACTATTACTATTACTATTACTATTACTATTACTATTACTATTACTATTACTATTACTATTACTATTACTATTACTATTACTATTACTATTACTATTACTATTACTATTACTATTACTATTACTATTACTATTACTATTACTATTACTATTACTATTACTATTACTATTACTATTACTATTACTATTACTATTACTATTACTATTACTATTACTATTACTATTACTATTACTATTACTATTACTATTACTATTACTATTACTATTACTATTACTATTACTATTACTATTACTATTACTATTACTATTACTATTACTATTACTATTACTATTACTATTACTATTACTATTACTATTACTATTACTATTACTATTACTATTACTATTACTATTACTATTACTATTACTATTACTATTACTATTACTATTACTATTACTATTACTATTACTATTACTATTACTATTACTATTACTATTACTATTACTATTACTATTACTATTACTATTACTATTACTATTACTATTACTATTACTATTACTATTACTATTACTATTACTATTACTATTACTATTACTATTACTATTACTATTACTATTACTATTACTATTACTATTACTATTACTATTACTATTACTATTACTATTACTATTACTATTACTATTACTATTACTATTACTATTACTATTACTATTACTATTACTATTACTATTACTATTACTATTACTATTACTATTACTATTACTATTACTATTACTATTACTATTACTATTACTATTACTATTACTATTACTATTACTATTACTATTACTATTACTATTACTATTACTATTACTATTACTATTACTATTACTATTACTATTACTATTACTATTACTATTACTATTACTATTACTATTACTATTACTATTACTATTACTATTACTATTACTATTACTATTACTATTACTATTACTATTACTATTACTATTACTATTACTATTACTATTACTATTACTATTACTATTACTATTACTATTACTATTACTATTACTATTACTATTACTATTACTATTACTATTACTATTACTATTACTATTACTATTACTATTACTATTACTATTACTATTACTATTACTATTACTATTACTATTACTATTACTATTACTATTACTATTACTATTACTATTACTATTACTATTACTATTACTATTACTATTACTATTACTATTACTATTACTATTACTATTACTATTACTATTACTATTACTATTACTATTACTATTACTATTACTATTACTATTACTATTACTATTACTATTACTATTACTATTACTATTACTATTACTATTACTATTACTATTACTATTACTATTACTATTACTATTACTATTACTATTACTATTACTATTACTATTACTATTACTATTACTATTACTATTACTATTACTATTACTATTACTATTACTATTACTATTACTATTACTATTACTATTACTATTACTATTACTATTACTATTACTATTACTATTACTATTACTATTACTATTACTATTACTATTACTATTACTATTACTATTACTATTACTATTACTATTACTATTACTATTACTATTACTATTACTATTACTATTACTATTACTATTACTATTACTATTACTATTACTATTACTATTACTATTACTATTACTATTACTATTACTATTACTATTACTATTACTATTACTATTACTATTACTATTACTATTACTATTACTATTACTATTACTATTACTATTACTATTACTATTACTATTACTATTACTATTACTATTACTATTACTATTACTATTACTATTACTATTACTATTACTATTACTATTACTATTACTATTACTATTACTATTACTATTACTATTACTATTACTATTACTATTACTATTACTATTACTATTACTATTACTATTACTATTACTATTACTATTACTATTACTATTACTATTACTATTACTATTACTATTACTATTACTATTACTATTACTATTACTATTACTATTACTATTACTATTACTATTACTATTACTATTACTATTACTATTACTATTACTATTACTATTACTATTACTATTACTATTACTATTACTATTACTATTACTATTACTATTACTATTACTATTACTATTACTATTACTATTACTATTACTATTACTATTACTATTACTATTACTATTACTATTACTATTACTATTACTATTACTATTACTATTACTATTACTATTACTATTACTATTACTATTACTATTACTATTACTATTACTATTACTATTACTATTACTATTACTATTACTATTACTATTACTATTACTATTACTATTACTATTACTATTACTATTACTATTACTATTACTATTACTATTACTATTACTATTACTATTACTATTACTATTACTATTACTATTACTATTACTATTACTATTACTATTACTATTACTATTACTATTACTATTACTATTACTATTACTATTACTATTACTATTACTATTACTATTACTATTACTATTACTATTACTATTACTATTACTATTACTATTACTATTACTATTACTATTACTATTACTATTACTATTACTATTACTATTACTATTACTATTACTATTACTATTACTATTACTATTACTATTACTATTACTATTACTATTACTATTACTATTACTATTACTATTACTATTACTATTACTATTACTATTACTATTACTATTACTATTACTATTACTATTACTATTACTATTACTATTACTATTACTATTACTATTACTATTACTATTACTATTACTATTACTATTACTATTACTATTACTATTACTATTACTATTACTATTACTATTACTATTACTATTACTATTACTATTACTATTACCATTACTATTACTATTACTATTACTATTACTATTACTATTACTATTACTATTACTATTACTATTACTATTACTATTACTATTACTATTACTATTACTATTACTATTACTATTACTATTACTATTACTATTACTATTACTATTACTATTACTATTACTATTACTATTACTATTACTATTACTATTACTATTACTATTACTATTACTATTACTATTACTATTACTATTACTATTACTATTACTATTACTATTACTATTACTATTACTATTACTATTACTATTACTATTACTATTACTATTACTATTACTATTACTATTACTATTACTATTACTATTACTATTACTATTACTATTACTATTACTATTACTATTACTATTACTATTACTATTACTATTACTATTACTATTACTATTACTATTACTATTACTATTACTATTACTATTACTATTACTATTACTATTACTATTACTATTACTATTACTATTACTATTACTATTACTATTACTATTACTATTACTATTACTATTACTATTACTATTACTATTACTATTACTATTACTATTACTATTACTATTACTATTACTATTACTATTAAAGAAGAATCGAATTTCAAATTATTTTAAAAAATTACTATTACTTGTTAACGATATTTTTAAGTTTCTCTGAACAACGCCCTATTACCAATTTTTGAAGTTTACGACAACAATAATTTGTTGTCATCTCCAATGCCAACACTTTTTTTTTGCAGGTCGATTGATTATGTCTTCATAAACGTTGCTTGTTGGCTGTAGCAATTATGAAAAGCAATTTCAAAGTAATAATGCTATTTATATAAATTGATTGAAAAAATCAAGAGTAGCTAAGAGTAAGAACTACAATTTATTAGCGGAATACGAACACTTCAATGCCAGCAGAAATATAATCATACATTTATACCTACGGGTGAGAACATCAACCACGGATAAGAACGTCAAACAATTTTTCAGAGGCGGGTTTTCAGCTCGTAAATACAGGCGGCTTTATAAGTAACAGATTAATCACTAAGCCATCTTAATACTACTCTGTAAAATGCATTAGCCGTTTGGAGCCCTCGTTAAATAGTAGGTCCCGGTCAGTTCGTAAAAGAATTATGTCGTACACGGTACTAGTTTGAGAGAATCTAATGTTATGCGTTCTGTACAATGATCAGGGACATAGCAATCAATTAAAATATCAGTATATGACGTTCTGGCCGCATCTCCTTCTGAGTCTGGAAAAACTATACATATCTCATGTTTTCTCAGTGTTGGTTAAAATTTCAAACGATAATTATTTCAATTATTGTAGTTCGAGCTCTTCATGTACCTTGATGTTTTGGGTAAATAAAGAACGTTTCTGACTATCACAAGGGCTCTTGGAAGAAGTCGTTTTAATATTGAAGTCTTAAGCTGAAATTCCCAAAACTCTATTTTATACACACTTTTTCAGAAGACAGCCAGAGAAAAGCTTTATTTCCAAATTTATTAAATATGATTTAAACACGCATAACATGTTACAGAAAAGTACATCACACAAACCGCAAAAAGAGAAACGCCAAATTTTTTTCAATAAAACCCAAACTTAAATAATTAAAACTTAAGTGGAATACAATTCTATAAAATTTACAGAAAAACTATTTTTATAAAGTAGTTAAAAATATATGTATTATGTTAAAAATCTTACTATGTCGACATTTAAAATAATTTGAAATTCGATTCTTCTTTAAATATTAAGAATGGTTTGAAACCCACAAAATTATACATTTCCTCAATTTTAGGTTATGTTTACTATTGCTTACATATTCGTTTTTAGTCAACCAATGGTTGACATTCTCTTCAATTTAAAATACTAGTCGAAAAGAATATCTAATAATATTGTACGACCACGGGTTTGAATTTTTATATTAATGTTTTTAAAACGGAACATAAATATTATCTCACCTCTAGCACCCCAATAGTTAACAGTATTAAGTTTTCTTAAAAAGTACACGGGATTTGGACTAATGTGGAATATTAAGTAGAAATCAGATGTGATACTCATAATCGTTTTAATTTATTCAGTATCTTTGTTGGTCGTATGTCAGGTTTAATTCCAATATATCTTAGAGCGTATTATTTAGCAATTTGACTTTCATTTGATACTTTTAAGAAAGATGTTGCTTCTTTTGATAAAAACGTTATTTGTCTTTACTCGCTAGAGAAATTAAGGTTTCATACATCAAAAATCGTTTAAAAAAGCACAGTACCATATAGCCCAATATCATAAGAGCTCCCATTGTGTACCCCTCTATTTGTGGAAATACAAATGTTATGCTTAGTCTAAGTGAAAGTTCGAACGGATTGAAGTTTAAAAATACAGTAGGCAAAGTCGTTACATCAACCAAAATATGAGTATCAGAAACAGCTTGTTCACCTATTGGGATTGGATACTACACATTTATAAATGGAGAAGATGTTATTGAACTCTGATTCAATATTTATATTTGAGATATATTGCAGGTCATAGAGGGAAGAAATTCGTGCAATTTCGTCAGAGTTCTTAACTTTTATTGATAATTGTCCGTCCACAAGGTAAACATTTTCGTTTATGCATTGTACGTGATCGTGTGTATAATTGTCACTATTTTAATGAACCCTGTCCTTAGAATTGTGATATTTTAAGTGTGACAGTTTTTTGCAGCGTTTGGATTTTCATGTAGGGCTGTACTTGGTTTGAATGTATGTGAAAATTGTGCTTGTGACCTTGTGGAACGTTTGAAATGTGCGTTTGTGTTGTAATCTGGTGTTGGACAAGTTCTTTGGAATTTTCCGCTAATGTGATGATTGTTTAGATTTTTTCTTTTTTGACGCAGATGAAAATATCTTGCTGTAGTTTTCATGTGGTAAAGGAAAATGATAATCTCTTTTTATTATATATAAAGGAAATCCAATAGAGAAAGTCGAAGGAAATTATTTTGTATTGGATTTATTACCGTAAGCGATGGCTAGGGGCTTCTCCCACTCGGGTGGCGAAGGCGCTCTCCTACTTATTGCAATGATAGGGTTTTGTTGCTTGAAAACATTTGTCTCTCTATTTCTTTTACCGTGAGAGAGTAATCACTGTGCACAGAGTGGGGTCCTTATTTTCAGTTACTATAATTACGCTGCTGTGTGGTGTTTTGTTTTTGTCTAATGTGCCTAACAAAGGTCATTACTATTTACAATACGCATTTCATAAGACTTGATTAAATTTCTAGTGTACTGTGTCCGCGAGGACGTGGTGAGGGCCTTATCCCACTTGTTTCAATAATGGGGTCTTCTTAAGGTTTTGCGGTTTGGAAGCATTTGTCTCCCTTTTTGACTTTCGGCGCCCGATTTTCGGGGTGTAAGCTGCTGTGTGAAAGTTTTTTCTTTAATATACTTTAATTTTGAATTTTTTAGAATTTTACTTTTCGTTTATCAAATGTTATCTTCTTCTCTTATTCGTGAAAGTGTGATCGCATTAATTGTTAAGAGTTCACCCTCTGTTTAGGGCATTATGCACGGGTGTGGAAGGTTTTGGGAATTTAGCGTGCTCGAGTGTTACCAAATTTTCTGGTCTCTAGTCTTTTTAAATACCAGAATTGTTCGATGATACCATACATTGTTTGGTAGACTAGATTATCCATCCATTGGTAAATGTAAATCAACTATTTCCCTATGTAAATATCGTGGTAATGAATTTAATTTATTTTTTTTTAATTGGTGTCCACTTCTTCTTTTTGGTGTAACATTCCTTTAATATGTTTTATGCCGCCTGTTTGAATAAGGGTTTTTGGTTGGGACATTAGTGGGAGGAGAGGTAAAAAGGTAATTGTTATGTGTCAACCCGTTTTAGGGAATGTACGATACTGTGTGGTGTGTTTCCGTGTTGTTTTAGTTCTTAAAAGGAGTTTACTAAACCATTGTTTTTTGAACTTTCCTTCGAAAACGTATCTTTATTTTTTATTAGTTACAGCGGGTCTGAATATTGGGGTCTTGTTAACGATATTTTTAAGTTTCTCTGAACAACGCCCTATTACCAATTTTTGAAGTTTACGACAACAATAATTTGTTGTCACCTCCAATGCCAACACTTTTTTTGCAGGTCGATTGATTATGTCTTCATAAACGTTGCTTGTTGGCTGTAGCAATTATGAAAAGCAATTTTAAAGTAATAATGCTATTTATATAAATTGATTGAAAAAACTTTATTACCTTAGAGTAAGAACTACAACTTATTAGCGGAATACGAACACTTCGATGTCAACAGAAATATAATCATACATTTATACCTACGGGTGAGAACATCAACCACGGATAAGAACGTCAAACAATTTTTCAGAGGCGGGTTTTCAGCTCGTAAATACAGGCGGCTTTATAAGTAACAGATTAATCACTAAGCCATCTTAATACTACTCTGTAAAATGCATTAGCCGTTTGGAGCCCTCGTTAAATAGTAGGTCCCGGTCAGTTCGTAAAAGAATTATGTCGTACACGGTACTAGTTTAAGAGAATCTAATGTTATGCGTTCTGTACAATGATCAGGGACATAGCAATCAATTAAAATATCAGTATATGACGTTCTGGCCGCATCTCCTTCTGAGTCTTGAAAATCTATACATATCTCATGTTTTCTCAGCGTTGGTTAAAATTTCAAACGATAATTATTTCAATTATTGTAGTTCGAGCTCTTCATGTACCTTGATGTTTTGGGTAAATAAAGAACGTTTCTGACTATCACAAGGGCTCTTGGAAGAAGTCGTTTTAATATTGAAGTCTTAAGCTGAAATTCCCAAAACTCTATTTTATACACACTTTTTCAGAAGACAGCCAGAGAAAAGCTTTATTTCCAAATTTATTAAATATGATTTAAACACGCATAACAAGTTACAGAAAAGTACATCACACAAACCGCAAAAAGAGAAACGCCAAATTTTTTTCAATAAAACCCAAACTTAAATAGTTAAAACTTAAGTGGAATACAATTCTATAAAATTTACAGAAAAACTATTTTTATAAAGTAGTTAAAAATATATGTATTATGTTAAAAATCTTACTATGTCGACATTTAAAATAATTTGAAATTCGATTCTTCTTTAAATATTAAGAATGGTTTGAAACCCACAAAATTATACATTTTCTCAATTTTAGGTTGTGTTTACTATTGCTTACATTTTCGTTTTTAGTCAACCAATGATTGACATTCTCTTCAATTTAAAATACTAGTCGAAAAGAATATCTAATAATATTGTACGACCACGGGTTTGAATTTTTATATTAATGTTTTTAAAACGGAACATAAATATTATCTCACATCTAGCACCCCAACAGTCAACAGTATTAAGTTTTCTTAAAAAGTACACGGGATTTGGACTAATGTGGAATATTAAGTAGAAATCAGATGTGATACTCATAATCGTTTTAATTTATTCAGTATCTTTGTTGGTCGTATGTCAGGTTTAATTCCAATATATCTTAGAGCCTATTATTTAGCAATTTGACTTTCATTTGATACTTTTAAGAAAGATGTTGCTTCTTTTGATAAAAACGTTATTTGTCTTTACTCGCTAGAGAAATTAAGGTTTCATACATCAAAAATCGTTTAAAAAAGCACAGTACCATATAGCCCAATATCATAAGAGCTCCCATTGTGTACCCCTCTATTTGTGGAAATACAAATGTTATGCTTAGTCTAAGTGAAAGTTCGAACGGATTGAAGTTTAAAAATACAGTAGGCAAAGTCGTTACATCAACCAAAATATGAGTATCAGAAACAGCTTGTTCACCTATTGGGATTGGATACTACACATTTATAAATGGAGAAGATGTTATTGAACTCTGATTCAATATTTATATTTGAGATATATTGCAGGTCATAGAGGGAAGAAATTCGTGCAATTTCGTCAGAGTTCTTAACTTTTATTGATAATTGTCCGTCCACAAGGTAAACATTTTCGTTTATGCATTGTACGTGATCGTGTGTATAATTGTCACTATTTTAATGAACCCTGTCCTTAGAATTGTGATATTTTAAGTGTGACAGTTTTTTGCAACGTTTGGATTTTCATGTAGGGCTATACTTGGTTTGAATGTATGTGAAAATTGTGCTTGTGACCTTGTGGAACGTTTGAAATGTGCGTTTGTGTTGTAATCTGGTGTTGGACAAGTTCTTTGGAATTTTCCGCTAATGTGATGATTGTTTAGATTTTTTCTTTTTTGACGCAGATGAAAATATCTTGCTGTAGTTTTCATGTGGTAAAGGAAAATGATAATCTCTTTTTATTATATATAAAGGAAATCCAATAGAGAAAGTCGAAGGAAATTATTTTGTATTGGATTTATTACCGTAAGCGATGGCTAGGGGCTTCTCCCACTCGGGTGGCGAAGGCGCTCTCCTACTTATTGCAATGATAGGGTTTTGTTGCTTGAAAACATTTGTCTCTCTATTTCTTTTACCGTGAGAGTAATCACTGTGCACAGAGTGGGGTCCTTATTTTCAGTTACTATAATTACGCTGCTGTGTGGTGTTTTGTTTTTGTCTAATGTGCCTAACAAAGGTCATTACTATTTACAATACGCATTTCATAAGACTTGATTAAATTTCTAGTGTACTGTGTCCGCGAGGACGTGGTGAGGGCCTTATCCCACTTGTTTCAATAATGGGGTCTTCTTAAGGTTTTGCGGTTTGGAAGCATTTGTCTCCCTTTTTGACTTTCGGCGCCCGATTTTCGGGGTGTAAGCTGCTGTGTGAAAGTTTTTTCTTTAATATACTTTAATTTTGAATTTTTTAGAATTTTACTTTTCGTTTATCAAATGTTATCTTCTTCTCTTATTCGTGAAAGTGTGATCGCATTAATTGTTAAGAGTTCACCCTCTGTTTAGGGCATTATGCACGGGTGTGGGAGGTTTTGGGAATTTAGCGTGCTCGAGTGTTACCAAATTTTCTGATCTCTAGTCTTTTTAAATACCAGAATTGTTCGATGATACCATACATTGTTTGGTAGACTAGATTATCCATCCATTAGTAAATGTAAATCAACTATTTCCCTATGTAAATATCGTGGTAATGAATTTAATTTATTTTTTTTTAATTGGTGTCCACTTCTTCTTTTTGGTGTAACATTCCTTTAATATTTTTTATGCCGCCTGTTTGAATAAGGGTTTTTGGTTGGGACATTAGTGGGAGGAGAGGTAAAAAGGTAATTGTTATGTGTCAACCCGTTTTAGGGAATGTACGATACTGTGTGGTGTGTTTCCGTGTTGTTTTAGTTCTTAAAAGGAGTTTACTAAACCATTGTTTTTTGAACTTTCTTTCAAAAACGTATCTTTATTTTTTATTAGTTACAGCGGTTCTGAATATTGGGGTCTTGTTAACGATATTTTTAAGTTTCTCTGAACAACGCCCTATTACCAATTTTTGAAGTTTACGACAACAATAATTTGTTGTCACCTCCAATGCCAACACTTTTTTTGCAGGTCGATTGATTATGTCTTCATAAACGTTGCTTGTTGGCTGTAGCAATTATGAAAAGCAATTTTAAAGTAATAATGCTATTTATATAAATTGATTGAAAAAACTTTATAACCTTAGAGTAAGAACTACAACTTATTAGCGGAATACGAACACTTCGATGTCAACAGAAATATAATCATACATTTATACCTACGGGTGAGAACATCAACCCCGGATAAGAACGTCAAACAATTTTTCAGCGGCGGGTTTTCAGCTCGTAAATACCGGCGGCTTTATAAGTAACAGATTAATCATTAAGCCATCTTAATACTACTCTGTAAATGCATTAGCCGTTTGGAGCCTTCGTTAAATAGTAGGTCCCGGTCAGTTCGTAAAAGAATTATGTCGTACACGGTACTAGTTTGAGAGAATCTAATGGTTTGCTTTCTGTACAATGATCAGGGACATAGCAATCAATTAAAATATCAGTATATGACGTTCTGGCCGCATCTCCTTCTGAGTCTGGAAAATCTATACATATCTCATGTTTTCTCAGTGTTGGTTAAAATTTCAAACAATTATTATTTTAATTATTGTAGTTCGAGCTCTTCATGTACCTTCATGTTTTGGGTAAATAAAAGAACGTTTCTGACCATCACACGGGCTCTTGGAAGAAGTCGTTTTAATATTGAAGTCTTAAGCTGAAATTCCCAAAACTCTATTTTCTACACACTTTTTCAGAAGACAGCCAGAGGAAAGCTTTATTTCCAAATTTATTAAATATGATTTGAACACGCATAACATGTTACAGAAAAGTACATCACACAAACCGCAAAAAGAGAAACGCCAAATTTTTTTCAATAAAAACCAAATTTAAATAATTAAAACTTAAGTGGAATACAATTCTATAAAATTTACAGAAAACCTATTTTTATAAAGTACTTCAAAATATATGTATTATGTTAAAAATCTTACTATGTCGACATTTAAAATAATTTGAAATTCGATTATTCTTTAAATATTTCTTTATAGTTTTGTCTCCACCTTTCAACTATAAAACTAAAGCCATTTATAGCCTTGTCACATTTACTGCGTTTCAGCTGAAACGCCGGCGTTTCGCTCTCTTGAAATCATTTTGAAACCATGGTGTTCACATAATGCTTTTTTAAACTACTGTGGTTTCATGTGACATTTCTCATTTCTCTTTTGTGTTTTCTGTACTGAGTGTAAACAAAACAAACAAACAAAGATAAAATAATATCAAAAAATTAATTTAATTTGTACAATATTAGAGTTTATATCATTGTATGACTGCGCTGTAATTATTGAAAAAGAAAAATTTTAATTTATAGTCATAGATCCCATTGCAATAAGTTCTTAACACCACAAAGCAAACTAGAAATGTAAACAAACAGATGTTTTTTCCCTCATTTTTCTGACATTTGCTTTGAACCAGCAATGGAAATTTTTCATTTTACAGCTTTTTTTAACTACTATTGGAGTACAACACTGGGCTCTCTCTCATTTTTACTGTGGTTTCAAACAAACTACAGCAAAAAGAGCATAATGCCTGCGTTTTGTTTTGTATGGAAATTTAAGTGTGTTTCGCGGAATTCATCGAAAGAGACTGAAACGCCGGCGTTTCAGCTGAAACGCAGTAAATGTGAAAAGGCTATTACATGCCGTTTTAAGAGTGGTTTGAAACCCACAAAATTATACATTTTCTCAATTTTAGGTTGTGTTTACTATTGCTTACATTTTCGTTTTTAGTCAACCAATGATTGACATTCTCTTCAATTTAAAATACTAGTCGAAAAGAATATCTAATAATATTGTAAGACCACGGGTTTGAATTTTTATATTAATGTTTTTAAAATGGAACATAAACATTATCTCACCTCTAGCACCCCAATAGTCAACAGTATTACATTTTCTTGAAAAGTACTCGGGATTTGGACTAATGTGGAATTTGAAGTAGAAATCAGATGTGATACTCATAATCGTTTTAATTTATTTAGTATCTTTGTTGGTCGTATGTTTGGTTTAATTCCAATATATCTTACAGCGTATTATTTAGCAATTTGATACTTTTAAGAAAGATGTTGCTTCTTTTGATAAAAACGTTATTTGTCTTTACTCGCTAGAGAAATTATGGTTTCATACATCAAAAATCGCTTAAAAAAGCACAGTTACATATTGCCCAATATCATAAGAGCTCTCATTGTGGACCCCTCTAATTGTGGAAATACAAATGTTATGCTTAGTCTAAGTGAAAGTTCGAACGGATAGAAATTTAGAAATACAGTAGGCAAAGTCGTTACATCAACCAAAATATGAGTATCAGAAACAGCTTGTTCACCTATTGGGATTGGATATTACAGATTTATAAATGGAGAAGATGTTATTGAAACTGAACATGCCAACTCTGATTCAATATTTATATTTGAGATATATTGCAGGCGAAACACAAAACAATTAAAATTTATACTTTTGTAAAGGTCGACATCACCAGAAAGATTCATTCTTATTATATCAAGCATATACCAATATTGCAAAATATGGATTAATGGATTAATTTATAAATAAAGAAGACGAAATTCGCTGTGGACGTTATAGCAAAGGTTTCGATTAGTACATTCATATTTTGTAATAAATCAGCCTGTGATTCCAACAGAAGTCAAAAAGTTAAACATTCTAGTTGAAATAAACTACTCCAATAGTTCAAGTTAACAGCCTACCAGTAGAAATAAACAGCCCACCAGTTAAAGTAAACCACCTACCAGTTGTAATAATCAGCCTTCAAGCTGATACGAACAGCCTACCAGTTGAAATAAAAAGCCCACCAGTTAAAATAAACAGCCCACCAGTTAAAATAAACAGCCCACCATTGCGAACTTACAGCCTACCAGTTGAAACTAACAGCCTACCAGTTGAAATAAATAGCTTTTCAGTTGAAATAAAAAGCCTACCTGTTGAATAAACGTTTAAAAAATTAATAGGCTAGAAAATCTGAGAACAGAAATATAATAGCATTAAATTAGGGGAAGCGGTAAAAGTAATATAGAAATTTAATAGCATAAAATTAGGGGAAGCAAAATGTGATAGAGTATCTTACACCTTTATGACAGTGATCGAACCACTTAATCATATATTTAACTTAACTAATTTAAAGAGACCAACAGCTACAACCGTACAGAGTTTAAAAGTCCATAGCCGCTTTTCAATTAAGAAATTTAAAGAAGACAATGTTGAAACCGCTATTGTAAAAAACGAATAAGTAGGATCATTGGAATTCTGAAGATGAAACAAATGACAAGAATTTGTTTCTCAATCAAATAAAAACGATTCGGACGTTATCGATTTATCATCACTTCATAGCGACATAGAACTTAATAAAACATGTAGTCTACATAAGGACGAGAAAGGTGTCCAGATAATCTAAAAACAAAAATATAATAGCATAAAATTAGCCGCATAGCCTTACGTGTTTCGAGGGAATGAATATGTTGCCAGCACAAAAATTTGAACTTATTTCAAAGTTGCCTAGATCCGTGCTATACTTTTACTGTGCTTACAGCGAAAATTGTCAATTAATCAAGGCGTTTGTCTATTCTTTTATTTGGGTTCATATGGGATAAATGAATAAATAAGAAGATAGTTGTAAGACTATTTAACATATTTCTATATGCAAAAAAATTATGAATATATGATGCAAAACATTTAATTGATTATTTAATTATAAGTCAGGGTGTTTTAACGTAATTTTGAGGAAACCGTCATCTTGCGTGTATATAAACTTGTTACAAAAGAGGCAATGAAATGTCTTGAAACTCAAATGTATTGACTGAAAAAATAAATGTAAACAAACAATATTTTGGGGATGATTTTTTTTTTTAAATAAAAATAATGAATTAAAAATGTGCAGAAACGGAATGCATAGAATTAAAAAACATTTCTATTGTATTTCCTTCGTTAAATTTCAGCTTGTTATGAGCTTTTATGTGTTGCTGTTATCAAACGATAGACAAAACACAAGCGAGAGATTTTCACGTTTGTAGGCGAACAAAAATATTTAGTGACTATAAATTTTGTATTGAAATTACGTCGTTTCTCACACACTAACTTCTTCTTTCGACTTGTCGTTCTGATGCTTGTTAGTGGTTACGAAATCAGCTGTTTGTCGCTTAAAATGCGTGCGAACCTTATCGATATTATGGTTAAGGCTGTAAAACAGAATCTTAATGTTATTAAAACGATATACATCCTATGATAATAAATTTATTTAATTTATAATAACATCAAAAATGGAAAGAAGGTCCAATTATTCAACACTAAATAGAGGTCGGGAAATTTAGTCGGGTTGAAGCAACTAAATCAAAAAATGCTACTGGTGTGACTGCAGTATTTTAAGGACTATTTAACTAAGCACTTTAAGCCAACAATTTATAGACTGAAGATGTAAAAGAATTTTTTAATAAACAGTTTTGTGTACTTATGAATAAACATATTATCAATCACTACTTAACGTACAGCGTAATGAAGAATTCAATTCTTGATCGTTTTGCTAGAACCTCAAAGGGTGTGGAAAGAATTAAGCTTCAACGTCACCTACCAAGACTATAAAAAATTGGTGGAGACTTATAACGAAAAGTTCATAGACGAATCAAAATGGCTCTCATCGAATTTCTTATAGTTTTTATGGCTTTAATGAAAAATAAGTTCAAATAAGACTAGTGTATACTCCAACGAATTATTTCCGATAATGATTTTCATCTGATTGAAAATAGAAATTATTCTGATTTGTTTCATCTTCAAATTCTAGTATATGATTAAATGTTTCGATACGACGGCATTAAGGTTTAAGATAATCTATCAATGTTTTTGCTTCCCATAATTTTAAGCTATTGAATTTCTCTTTGACTTTTTTCCCCTTTCGCTAATTTTATGCTATTATATTTTTAAGATTTTCTGGGCACCTTTCTCGTCCTTTTGTAGACCATATGTTGTATCAAGTTTTATGTCGCTATGAAGTGATCATAAATCGATAACGACCGAATCGTTTTTATTTGATTGAGAAAAAAATTCTTGTCATTTGTTTCATCTTCAGAACTCCAATGATCCTACTTAACCGTTTTTTACAATAGCGGTTTCAACATTGTCTTTTTTAAATTTCTTTATCGAAGAGCTGCTATGGACTTTTAAAACTCTGTTCGGTTGTAGCTGTAGGTCTCTTAAAATTAGTTAAGTTAAATATTTGATTAAATGGTTCGATCACTGTCATAAAGGTTAAAAATACTCTATCACATTTTTTGCTTCCCCTAATTTTATGCTATTAAATTTCTATATTACTTTTTTCCGCTTCCCCTATTTTAATGTTATTATATTTCTGTTTTAAGATTTTCTAGACTATTAATTTTTTAGAAGGTTTATCAACATGTAGGCTTTTTATTTCAACTGGAAGGCTATTTGTTTCAACTGGTAGGCTGTAAGTCTAAACTGGTAGGCTGTTAGTTTGAACTGGTGGGTTGTTTATTTTAACCGATGGGCTGTTTATTTCAACTGGTAGGCTGTTAACTTCAACTGGTAGGCTGATTATTACAAGTGGTAGGTGGTTTACTTTAACTGGTGAATTGTTTATTTCAACTGGTAGGCTATTAATTTCAACTAGTGGAGTTGTTTATTTCAACTGGCAGGCTTTATATTTAAACAAGAATGTTTAACTTTTTGACGTCTGTTGGAATCAGAGGCTGATTATTACAAAATATGAATGTACTAATCGAAAACTTTTCTATAACGTCCACAACGAAATTCGTTTTCTTTATTTATAAAATAATCCATGTTTATTTCACCAACGCTCACGGCTAAATATAAGCGTTATCGCGAATTAAATGTTTTGGGACATGGGTATATGCCTGATATAATAAGAATGCATCTATCTGGCGATGTCGACCTTTACACAAGCATGGGTTGACTAAAAACGAAAATGTAAGCAATAGTGAACATAACCTAAAATTGAGAAAATTTATAATTTTGTGGTTTTCAAACCACGCTTAAAACGGCATGTAAATGGGTTTAGTTTTAGAGTTGAAAGGTGGAGACAAAACTATAAAGAAATATTTAAAGAAGAATCGAATTTCAAATTATTTTAAATGTCGACATAGTAAGATTTTTAACAAAATACATATATTTTTAACTACTTTATAAAAATAGTTTTTCTGTAAATTTTATAGAATTGTATTTCACTTAAGTTTTATATTTAAATTTAGTTTTTATTGAAGAACAATTTGGCGTTTCTCTTTTTGTTGTCTGTGTGATGTACTTTTCTGTAACATGTTATGCGTGTATAAATCAAATTTAATAAATTCGGAAATAAAGCTTTCCTCTGGCTGTCTTCTGAAATACTGTGGGAATAGTTTGGGAATTACAGCTTAAGACTTCAATATTAAAACAACTTATTCCAAGAGCCCGTGTGATGGTCAGAAATGTTCTTTTATTTACCCAAAACATCAAGGTCCATGAAGAGGTCGAACTACAATAATTGAAAAAAGTATCGTTTGAAATTTAAACCAACACTGAGTAAACATGAGAAATGTATAGATTTTCAAGACTCAGAAGGAGATACGGCCAGAACGTCATATACTGATATTTTAATTGATTGCTATGTCCCTGATCATTGTACAGAACGCATACCTTTAGATTCTCTCACACTAGTGATGTGTACGATATAATTCTTTTACGATCTGACCAGGACCAACTATTTAACGAGGGCTCCAAACGGCTAATGCATTTTACAGAGTAGTATTAAGACGGCTTAATGATTAATCTGTTACTTATAAAGCCGCCGGTATTTACGAGCTGAAAACCCGCCGCTGAAAAATTGTTTGACGTTCTTATCCGGGGTTGATGTTCTCACCCGTAGGTATAAATGTATGATTATATTTCTGTTGACATCGAAGTGTTCGTATTCCGCTAATAAGTTGTAGTTCTTACTCTTAGGTAATAAAGTGTTTTCAATCAATTTACATAAATACCATTATTACTTTAAAATTGCTTTTCATAACTGCTACAGCCAACAAGCATCATTTATTAAGACATAATCAATCGACCTGCAACAAAAAAGGTTTGGCATTGAAGGTGCCAACAAATTATTGTTGTCGTAAATTTCAAAAATTGGTAATAGGGTGTTGTTCAGAGAAACTTAAAAATATCGCTTAACAAGACCCCAATATTCAGACCCGCTGTAACTAATAAAATATAAAGATATGTTTTCGAAAGAAAATTCAAAAAAAAAAATTGTAAACTCCTGTTAAGAACTAAAACACACCACACAGTATCGTACATTTCCAAAAACGGGGTGACACATAACAATTACCGCGATCACACTCTTGCAGACAGGGTATGACAGGGTCCTTTTTACATCACCTCCACTAATGTCCCAATCACGAAACCCTTATTCAAATAGGCGGTATAAAAAAATATTAAAGGAACGTTACAAGGAGAAGAAGCGGACACCAACAAAAAAAAAATAAATAAAATTTACTACTGCGATATTAACATAGAAAAATAGTTGATTTACATTTACCAATCGATCGATAGTCTAGTCTACCCAACAATGTATGGTATCATCGAACAATTCTGGCATTTAAATTGACTAGAGACCAGAAAATTTGGAAACACTCGAGCACGCAAAATTCCCAAAACCTCCCACACCCGTGCAAAATGCCCTAAAAAGAGGATGAACTCTTACCAATTAATGTGATCACACTTTCATGGATAAAAGAAGAAGATTACATTTGATAAACGAAAATTAAAATTCTAAAAAATTCAGCTGAGCTGCAAACTGCATTTTCATTTAAAGTATATTAAAGAAACGGAATGCATAGAATTAAAAAACATTTTTATTGTATTTCCTTCGTTAAATTTCAGCTTGTTATGAGCTTTTATGTGTTGCTGTTATCAAACGATAGACAAAACACAAGTGAGAGATTTTCACGTTTGTAGGCGAACAAAAATATTTAGTGACTATCAATTTTGTATTGAAATGGTTACGTCGTTTCTCACACACTAACTTCTTCTTTCGACTTGTCGTTCTGATGCTTGTTAGTGGTTAAGAAATCAGCTGTTTGTCGCTTAAAATGCGTGCGAACGTTATCGATATTATGGTTAAGGCTGTAAAACAGAATCCTAATGTTATTAAAACGATATACATCATATGATAATAAATTTATTTAATTTATAATAACATCAAAAATGGAAAGAAGGTCCAATTATTCAACACTAAATGGAGGTCGGGAAATTTAGTCGGGTTGAAGCAACTAAATCAAAAAATGCTACTGGTGTGACTGCAGTATTTTAAGGACTATTTAACTAAGCACTTTAAGCCAACAATTTATAGACTGAAGATGTAAAAAAATTTTTTAATAAACAGTTTTGTGTACTTATGAATAAATATATAATCAATCACTACTTAACATACAGCGTAATGAAGGATTCAATTCTTGATCGTTTTGCTAGAACCTCAAAGGGTGTGGAAAGAATTAAGCTTCAACGTCACCTACCAAGACTATAAAAAATTGGTGGAGACTTATAACGAAAAGTTCATAGACGAATCAAAATGGCTCTCATCGAATTTCTTATAGTTTTTATGGCTTTAATGAAAAATAAGTTCAAATAAGACTAGTGTATACTCCAACGAATTATTTCCGATAATGATTTTCATCTGATTGAAAATAGAAATTATTCTGATTTGTTTCATCTTCAAATTCTAGTATATGATTAAATGTTTCGATACGACGGCATTAAGGTTTAAGATAATCTATCAATGTTTTTGCTTCCCATAATTTTAAGCTATTGAATTTCTCTTTGACTTTTTTCCCCTTTCGCTAATTTTATGCTATTATATTTTTAAGATTTTCTGGACACCTTTCTCGTCCTTTTGTAGACCATATGTTGTATCAAGTTTTATGTCGCTATGAAGTGATCATAAATCGATAACGACCGAATCGTTTTTATTTGATTGAGAAAAAAATTCTTGTCATTTGTTTCATCTTCAGAACTCCAATGATCCTACTTAACCGTTTTTTACAATAGCGGTTTCAACATTGTCTTTTTTAAATTTCTTTATCGAAGAGCTGCTATGGACTTTTAAAACACTGTTCGGTTGTAGCTATAGGTCTCTTAAAATTAGTTAAGTTAAATATTTGATTAAATGTTTCGATCACTGTCATAAAGGTTTAAAATACTCTATCACATTTTTTGCTTCCCCTAATTTTATGCTATTAAATTTCTATATTACTTTTTTCCGCTTCCCCTATTTTAATGTCATTATATTTCTGTTTTAAGATTTTCTAGACTATTAATTTTTTAGAAGGTTTATCAACATGTAGGCTTTTTATTTCAACTGGAAGGCTATTTGTTTCAACAGGTAGGCTGTTAGTTTAAACTGGTAGGCTGTTAGTTTGAACTGGTGGGTTGTTTATTTTAACCGATGGGCTGTTTATTTCAACTGGTAGGCTGTTAACTTCAACTGGTAGGCTGATTATTACAAGTGGTAGGTGGTTTACTTTAACTGGTGAATTGTTTATTTCAACTGGTAGGCTATTAATTTCAACTAGTGGAGTTGTTTATTTCAACTGGCAGGCTTTATATTTAAACAAGAATGTTTAACTTTTTGATGTCTGTTGGAATCAGAGGCTGATTATTACAAAATATGAATGTACTAATCGAAAACTTTTCTATAACGTCCACAGCGAAATTCGTTTTCTTTATTTATAAAATAATCCATGTTTATTTCACCAACGCTCACGGCTAAATATAAGCGTTATCGCGAATTAAATGTTTTGGGACATGGGTATATGCCTGATATAATAAGAATGAATCTATCTGGCGATGTCGACCTTTACACAAGCATGTGTTGACTTAAAACGAAAATGTAAGCAATAGTGAACATAACCTAAAATTGAGAAAATTTATAATTTTGTGGTTTTCAAACCACGCTTAAAACGGCATGTAAATGGTTTTAGTTTTAGAGTTGAAAGGTGGAGACAAAACTATAAAGAAATATTTAAAGAAGAATCGAATTTCAAATTATTTTAAATGTCGACATAGTAAGATTTTTAACAAAATACATATATTTTTAACTACTTTATAAAAATAGTTTTTCTGTGAATTTTATAGAATTGTATTCCACTTAAGTTTGAAATTTAAATTTAGTTTTTATTGAAGAACAATTTGGCGTTTCTCTTTTTGTTGTCTGTGTGATGTACTTTTCTGTAACATGTTATGCGTGTATAAATCAAATTTAATAAATTCGGAAATAAAGCTTTCCTCTGGCTGTCTTCTGAAATACTGTGGGAATAGTTTGGGAATTACAGCTTAAGACTTCAATATTAAAACAACTTATTCCAAGAGCCCGTGTGATGGTCAGAAATGTTCTTTTATTTACCCAAAACATCAAGGTCCATGAAGAGGTCGAACTACAATAATTGAAATAAATATCGTTTGAAATTTTAACCAACACTGAGAAAACATGAGAAATGTATAGATTTTCAAGACTCAGAAGGAGATACGGCCAGAACGTCATATACTGATATTTTAATTGATTGCTATGTCCCTGATCATTGTACAGAACGCATACCTTTAGATTCTCTCAAACTAGTGATGTGTACGATATAATTCTTTTACGATCTGACCAGGACCTAATATTTAACGAGGGCTCATGCATTTTACAGAGTAGTATTAAGATGGCTTAATGATTAATCTGTTACTTATAAAGCCGCCGGTATTTACGAGCTGAAAACCCTCCGCTGAAAAATTGTTTGACGTTCTTATCCGGGGTTGATGTTCTCACCCGTAGGTATAAATGTATGATTATATTTCTGTTGACATCGAAGTGTTCGTATTCCGCTAATAAGTTGTAGTTCTTACTCTTAGGTAATAAAGTGTTTTCAATCAATTTACATAAATACCATTATTACTTTAAAATTGCTTTTCATAACTGCTACAGCCAACAAGCATCATTTATTAAGACATAATCAATCGACCTGCAACAAAAAAGGTTTGGCATTGAAGGTGCCAACAAATTATTGTTGTCGTAAACTTCAAAAATTGGTAATAGGGTGTTGTTCAGAGAAACTTATAAATATCGCTTAACAAGACCCCAATATTCAGACCCGCTGTAACTAACAAAATATAAAATTATGTTTTCGAAAGAAAATTCAAAAAAAAAAAATTGTAAACTCCTGTTAAGAACTAAAACACACCACACAGTATCGTACATTCCCAAAAACGGGGTGACACATAACAATTACCGCGATCACACTCTTGCAGACAGGGTATGACAGGGTCCTTTTTACATCACCTCCACTAATGTCCCAATCACGAAACCCTTATTCAAATAGGCGGTATAAAAAAATATTAAAGGAACGTTACAAGAAGAAGAAGCGGACACCAATAAAAAAAAAATAAATAAAATTTACTACTACGATATTAACATAGAAAAATAGTTGATTTACATTTACCAATCGATCGATAGTCTAGTCTACCAAACAATGTATGGTATCATTGAACAATTCTGGCATTTAAATTGACTAGAGACCAGAAAATTGGGAAACACTCGAGCACGCAAAATTCCCAAAACCTCCCACACCCGTGCAAAATGCCCTAAAAAGAGGATGAACTCTTACCAATTAATGTGATCACACTTTCATGGATAAAAGAAGAAGATTACATTTGATAAACGAAAATTAAAATTCTAAAAAATTCAGCTGAGCTGCAAACTGCATTTTCATTTAAAGTATATTAAAGAAAAAACTTTCACACAGCATTTAACTACCCGATAATCGGGCGCAGAAAGTCAAAAACAGAGACGAATGCCTCCAAGCCGCAAAACCTTAACAAGATCCCATTATTGAAACAAGTTGGGTAAGGCCCTCACCACGTCCTCACGACCATGGTACACTAGAAATTTAATCAAGTCTTATGAAATGCGAGTTGTAAATAGTAACGACGTTTTTAAGGCACATTAGACAAAACAAAACCCTACACAGCAGCGTACTTATAGTTATTGAAAATGAAGACCCCACTCTGTACACAGGGATTATTCTCTCACAGTATAAGAAATAGCGAGACAAATGTTATCAAATCAACAAAACCTTTACAAAACCCTATCATTGCAACAAGTGGCTAGGTGATTCTCCCTCCCGAGTGGGAGAAGCCCCTAGCCATCGCTTACGGTAAGGAATTTCCTTTAACAAGGCCAATACAAATTAATTACCTTCGACTTTCTCTATTGCATTTCCTATATATATAGTAAAAAGAGATTATCGTTTTCCTGAGTCAAAAAAAACCTAAACAATCATCGGGTTAGCTAAAAATTCCAAAGAACTTGTGCAACACCAGATTACAACACAAACGCATTGCACCTTTCAAACGTTTCACAAGAACACTTTTCGCATTAATTCAAACCAAGTACATCCCTACTTGAAAATCAAAACGTTCCAACAAATTGTCACACTTAAAATATATGTTTACCATGTGGACAGAGAATTATCAATAAAGGTTAAGAACTCTGACGAAATTGTACGAATTCCTTCCCTCTATGATGATCTTATAAGATTGTGGTGTTAGTGGGCAACCTACCTTAAACCCCCGCCTTAATCAGCAACATAGTTGTTCTATAAATTGAAACTTCAAATCATGAACATGTAGACGAAACATTCCAAAGAAAGGCTCAGAACTCTGACGAGATCGAGCAAAGAGAAATTGTTGATCGCTAAAATACACACAAAGCACAGCAAAAGGGATCAGAGAGCAAAGATAGGGTTCATAAATAATTCATAAAAACAATGACGACACACGAACACGTACAACCCTAAAACGAAAATTCAAAAACAATAACTTGAATACTTCTAATTCTAAGCACCATGTTGACGATGATTTCAAAGAAAGACTCAGAAAATTGACGGATTTTAACAAAGAGAAATTAACGATCGATAAAATACCACATGCATATTAAAGCACCGTGTTGAAGGAAATATTTCAAAGAAAGGTTTAGAACTACGACGATCGCTGAAGCAATGAACTCACTCTATATTTAATTATACACCTTATCAAATAAAAAAGGGTCACATCACGTCCCCCTTACACAAGCTAATAAAGATGTATTATCTAAGACTATCTGAAAACTACATAGGATTTTCCTATACCCAAATAAAAAAGGGGATGACATCACGTAATCATATCCAAGCTAATAAAAATTAATTATCTTGGACTATCTGAAAACCACATTGGATTTCGCTATACCCTAATACTTAGTCGGTAGCACAAATAACGGTGTTGAAAAGCAACCCACAAACACGGAGAAACTTGCGTTACCAGATGGTAATGTATTTGCTTTAACTTCGCTGACTTACTTTTCATAACAAACAACAACAAATCTGATCTTTTTACCTTGTAAAGTAATTACTCATTCCAAAATAATAAATAATTACATTCGCTGAAATACCACACACAATGCAATAGTTTCACGGATAATGACCTCACTCGATATTTAATCACAACCCCAATATCGGCCTTCACATAAGACCATATCAAATAATAATGGGTTTCATCACGCGCCAATGCTATAAAAATGTATTACCTTGGACAATCTGAAAACTCCATGGGATTTTCTATATCAGAAAATAATGATGGGTGCTCATGGTACTTTTCCACATGAAAACGCAAAATGTGAAGATATCTTGCGTCAGTCTAGTGAAAATCTAAACATTCACCTTGTAAATGGAAAATACTTATGAAATTGTCCCACATCAGAATAGCACACATGCACGCACTGAACCTTTTAACGTGCCAAAGATCACAGCCACAATTTGTACATTCATACATTCAAAATCAAGTACATCCCCACTAGAAATTCAAAAACATGTAGACGAAACATTCCAAAGAAAGGCTCAGGACTCTGACGAAATCGAGTAAAGAGAAATTGTCGATCGCTGAAATACACACAAAGCATGGCAAAAGGGATCAGACAGCAAAAATAGGGTTCATAAACACAATGACGAAAAAATATATGAACACGTTCAACCCTAAAACGATAATTCAAAAACAATAACATGAATACTTCTAAACATAAGCACCTTGTTGACAATGATTATTTCAAAGAAAGTCTCAGAAAATTGACGAATTACAACAAAGAGAAATTAACGATAGCTAAAATACCACAAGCACACACATGCACCGAGTTGATGGAAATATTCCAAGAAATGCTCAGAACTTCGACGATTGCTGAAGCAATGAACTAACTCGATATTTAAGTATACACCTTATCAAATAAAAAAAGGGTCACATCACGCCCCCCTTACACCAGCTAATAAAAATGTATTATCTAAGACTATCTGAAAACAACATAGGATTTTCCTATACCCAAATAAATAAGGAGGTCACATCACGTAATCATATGCAAGCTAATGAAAATTAATTATCTTGGACTATCTGAAAACCACATTGGATTTTCCTATACCCTAATAAAAAAGGATCACATAACTTTCTCATATCCAAGATATTAAAAATTAATTATCTTGGACTATCTGAAAACCACATTTGATTTTGATATAACCAAATACAAAAACGGTTACATCAAGTACTCCTATCAAAGCTAATAAAAATTAATTATATAGGATTAAAGCTCATTTAACTTGATTAATGTGCTATGATCTGTCAATCATCAACCAGATCCTGTATTTTCCAACTACTAACAGCCACGCTTTTAAAAACACTAACCAATTCTTCTACACTAAGAAAGTGTGACAAAAAGGCATAATTGTAGTTGAACGCGATCACAATATGACTCTAAAATTAACATTTTACAATCGATCGATAATCAAACTACCAAAAAATGTATACTATAGAAAAATTAAAGCGTTCAAATATGCGAGAAGAAGTTTTCCAACAACAGAGTACGGCACAAATGCTTTGCACCTTTCAAACGGTCCACAAGGTCACAAGCACACTTTTCACATACATTCAAACTAAGTATACCTCTACTAGAAAATCAAAACGTTACAACAAATTGTCACACTTAAAATATCACAACTCTAAATACAGGGTTCATTAAAATAGTGAAAATTATACACCCGATCACGTACAAAGTATAAACGAAAACGTTTACCATGTGGACGGACAATTATAAAGAAAGGTTAAGAACTCTGACGACATTGCACGAATTCCATCCCTCTATGACTATCATTAAGAAACCTGATCTTATAAGATCGTGGTTTTATTGGAAAGCTTGCCTTCAACATCCACCTTCTTCAATAACATTGTTGTTCCATAAATAAAAACTTCAAATCAAAAACCCGAACTGAAAAACCGCCAGGCGGTCAGTCTGTCAATATGGTATGAATTGCGTCAGTGAGACAATAATACTTCGCATATGCAAAATCAAAGCAATATTTTGTATATATAGATCGTTAAAGGAGCAGATACTTAGTCGGCAACTCTCATAATGGTCTTGATAAGCTGCCGACAACAACGGAGAAACATGCGTCTAGCAGATGGTTATGTAATTGCTTTATCTTCGCTAATTTACTTTTCCTTCCCCCTATTACACACAACAAAAACCCTGATATTTTTACCTCGTAAAGTAATTCCTCATTCCAAAATAATAAATAATTACAATCGCTGAAATACCACACACAAAAAAACAGTTTCATAGGCACTCTATATTTAATCACACCCCCACGAAATGAATGTTGAAACAGTACTGACATTAACTACTTCACATAGGACCATATCAAATAAAAAAATATGTTATCACGTGCCAAAGCTAATACAAATTAATTACCATGGACAATTTGAAAACTCCAAGGGATTTTCTCATGGTACTTTCGCTAAAATAGCAGATACAGACACAAGCACCGTGTTGATCGAAATATTCCAAAAGCAATAACCACACTCGATATTTAATCATACGATATATTAAATAAAAAAGGTCACATAACGTCCCCCATACCCAAGCTAATAAAAATGTATTATCTGAGACTATCTGAAAACTACATAGTATTTTCCTTTAAAAAAGGGATCACATCACGTTCTCTTATCCAACTGTTACAAATTAATTATCTTGGACTATCTGAAAACTACATAGACCAAAGAGAGGGTCAGAACTACGAAGATCGCTAAAGCAATGAACTCACTAGATATTATATCATACACCTTATCAAATAAAAAAGGGTCACACCACGTCCCCCATACACAAGCTAATAAAAAGGTATTATGGATTTTCCAATGCCCAAACAAAAAAGGGTATTAAAAATGAATTATCTTGGACTATCTGAAAACCACATTGGAATTTCCTATAACCAACTACAAAAAGGGTCACATCACGTACTCCTATCAAAGCTAATAAAAATTAATTATATAGGAATTCCAATATTAAAGCTCATTAAACTTGATTAATGTGCTTTGGCCTGTCAAACATCATCCAGTACCTGTATTTCCCTACTACTAACAAGGCACGTTTTGAAAACACAAACCAATTCTTTTACACCAAGAACGCGTTTACATCGGAGGTAACAAAAAAGACATAATTGTAGTTGAACGCGATCTCAATATGACTCTAAAATTAACATTTTACAATCGATCGATAATCAAACTAACAAAAAATTTATACTATAGAAAAATTAAAGCATTCAAATATGCGAAAGATCAAAAAATTAGGAAACACTCGACCACGTTAAATTCCTAAAACCACCAACACCCATTCAAAGAGGTTAACTTTTAACAATTAACGCGATCACACATTCATGGATAAAAGTTGGAGAGACCATCTAAAAAATTAAAATTCTTAAAAACTCTACTGAGCTGCAAACTGCATAGGATTTTCTTTAAAAGTATATTAAGGGAAAAACTTTCAAACAGGAGTTTACTCTCCGAAAATCGGCCGCCGAAAGTCAAAAAGCGAGACAAATACGTCCAAACGGCAAAACCTTAACAAGACCCCATTAATGAAACAACTGGTGTAAGGCCCTTACCACGTCTTATCGGCCATGGTACACTTGAAATTTATTCAAGTCTTATGAAATTCATGTTGTAAATAGTATCGACCATTTTAAGGTACATTAGAAAAAACAAAACCCCCACACACAAGCATAGTTACTGAAAATGTGGATCCCACTCTGTGCACAGCGATTACTATGTCACGGTATAAGAAATAGAGAGAAAAATGTTTTCAAACAAAAGAACGTTTACAAAACCCTATCATTGAAACAAGTGAGAGAGCGCCCTCGCCACCCGTGTGGGAGCAGCCCCTACCCACCGCTTACGGTAAGTGATTTCATCACCTCCTTTAAAAAACTGATACAAATAAATTACATTCGACTTTCAGCATTGGATTTCCTCTATCAAAAATTAAAAGAGATTATAATTTTCCTTTACCACATAAAAAATACAGCAAAATATCTTCATCTGCGCTAGAAAAAATCTAAACAATCACCGGGTTAGCAGAAAATTTCAAAGAAGTTTTCCAACAACAGAGTACGACACAAATGCTTTGCACATTTCAAACGGTCCACAAGATCACAAACACACTTTTCACATACATTCAATCTAAGTATACCTCTACTAGACAATCAAAACGTTGCAACAAACTATCACACTTAAAATATCACAACTTTAAAGACAGGGTTCATTAAAATAGTGAAAATTATACACCCGATTACGTACAACGTATAAACGAAAATGTTTACCATAATGGTCTTGATAAGTTGCCGACAACAACGGCGTCTACCAGATGGTAATGTGATTGCTTTAACTTCGCGGATTTTCTTTTCCTTCCCCCTATTACACACAACAACAAAACCTGATATTTTTACCTTGTAAAGAAATTCCTCATACCAAAAAAATAAATAATTACAATCGCTGAAATACCACACACAAAACAACAGTTTCATGGGCAATGACCTCACTCTATATTTAATCACACCCCCACGAAATGCATGTTGAAAAAGTACTGACATTACCTACTTCACATAGGACCATATCAAATAAAAAAAGATTTAATCACGTGCCAAGCTAATAAAAATTAATTACCATGGACAATCTGAAAACTCCAAGGGATATTCTCATGGTACTTCTCCACATAAAATCGCACGATATCTTTACATGCGTCAGTCTAGAGAAAATCTAAACAATCACCGTGTTAACCGAAAATACCAATGAAATTGTCCCACACCAGAATAGCACACACTCACGCGAACTGAACCTTTCAACATGCCAAAGGTCACAGCCACAATTTTTACGTACATACATTCAAAATCAAATACATTCCAAAGAAAGGCTCGGAACTCTGACGAAACCGAGCAAAGTAAAATTGACGATAGCTGAAATACACACAAAACATGACAAAAGGGATCAGACAGCAAAGATAGGGTTCCTAAAAACAATGACGACAAAACTTACAAACACGTACAACCTTAAAAAGAAAAGTCAAAAACAATAACTTGAATATTTTAAACTCAAGCACCATGATGACGATGATAATTTCAAAGAAAGACTCAGAAAATTAACGAATTTGAATTATGAGAAAAACGATCGCTAAAATACCAGATACAGACACAAGCACCGTGTTGATCGAAATATTCCAAAAGAAAGGCTTAGCACTATGACGATCGCTAAAGCAATGGCCTCACTCGATATTTAATCATACGCCATATTAAATAAAAAATTCACATAACGTCCTCCATACCCAAGCTAATAAAAATGTATTATCTGAGACTATCTGAAAACTACATAGTATTTCCTATAAAAAGGGGGTCACATCACGTGTGACCGTATTTCCACTTCAAATTAAATAAATTTACAAAATTTTCCAATTCTTATTATCCTGTTTTTACTTTTTTTAAAATATAATACAAGAAATTTTAATAAATTGCACTAATAAATGTACATTTTCATGAAAGTGGCATGATGCGTTTTTTCACAGCGTTAACATTTTTAATGCTATCGCCTTTTTTACTTTATGGCTATGAATGATTATTACTACAAACTGTTAGGTGTCAATGTTGAGATAGGTTAGAATTATCTTCTAAAAAGCAAAAAAGGGTCGTCCAAAGCAATTCACACTCACTAATTGCATAATTACTTGTCAGGTGGAAAAATTTCGATTTTCCATAAAGGAAAAAAATCACTAAATCATAAAAATTTAAATCATGAATATATAACAATGAAATTTTTCAGTTAATTAGGTATTGACTTAGACTTAGATATAGTTCCACAATCCCCAAAAATATTAAAAATCCCAAAATTGGGGTTTAGTTCTTATACTTTGTCACATTATTTGGGAAAAAGTGTAAGCATTTTGCATTTTGATTTACAACACTTATGTCCAACTAGAAATGGTATACATTTTTGATCCCAGCTTTGTGATTCGATAAATTAGAGCTAACTTTTGGAGTTTACATAAAAAACTGGACAGCAACAAAATCAATTTTAAACTTTTTTTATCATCTTTGCCAAGAACTTTCTTTTAAGATGAAGGCATATAGTTTATACGGTTTCCTTACCAGTTTTTGCAATAAATCCTTATAACTTCTTCTCGAAAGGTATATCTTAGCAATTTTTTTCTTCTTTCTTTTTAAAACATTAAAATTAAATGAATTGGGTGGTATTTGGCTCAGGTATTTCCCGAATACTAAACCAAGGTAGGGCAATTTATTTTCATTCTCAAAGGAAAAAATACAAAACTTACAGGCGTTTTAAAATTGTATAAACTCTAGGTGCCCAAAACTTAAGCTCGAAAAGCACTCTTCTATAAGTGTGTGAATTTCATCGAAATGTATTAACGTGTGTAACGTTGTTTGTTTGTTTTCTTTATTTTCTTCCTCTAACTCTCGTTGCACTAGCAAAGTATGTAGTTTGTGCCTCATGTATAAACCTGCCTTGCAACTAGTAAAACAGTTAAAATCGGTCATGGCCGACTTTATAATACCCTGCACTTATGGGTGTTCTGGATGACAACTATAATTGGGTTTTGTACCGTCCCCGACAGGGTCTAACTTTAAAAAGATTTAAAAAGTAATCGAATTTAGATAAGCGGGAATATCTAACTGTTTAAGGAACATATATTTGGGAGCTATATCCTAATCAGAACCGATTTTCTCTAGTTTAAAAAGCGTCTGTTCTTGGCACACCGCAAAACTAACTGGCCTGGCACATTTTCTGTTTTACTAGCAACCTTTTTTTTTGTTTTTTAAAAGCAATCTTTTATAAGCCATCTGTCAAAATTTCCGAAATATTTAATGATTATTTTCTTTGTTACAGGTGATTGAAGTAAACAAGTTTTATAATTTTTGAAAAATGGGAAATAAAGAGTTTCGTGCGTTGATTAAACACTTTTATATGAAAGGTTATACGCCACAATTAATCAAAGATGAATTGGATTCTGTTCATGGTGATAATGCACCATCATACTCCACCGTGAAATCCTGGGTTCAACAATTTAAAATGGGTCGTTCAAGTACGGAAGATGAACAACGCTCTGGAAGACCGAAAACTGCTACTACTATTGAAAACATTAGAAAAATATTTAATGAAGTGACTAAAGTTAGACAAATAAAGCTCAGAGAACTTGCTGATATTGTTAAAATACACGAAAAACAAGTTTGGAGTATTTTACATGATGAACTCCACATGAAAAAGCTATTTGCAAGATAAGTGCCGCGTTTGTTGACTTTGCCCCAAAAAATCGTCCGTTAAACCAATTCCGAGGAGATTTTAGAGATTAATCAGCATAATCCAATAGAGTTCTTGCGCCGATTCATAACGGTTGATGAAACATGGATCCATCATTACATCGCAGAATGCAAAGAACAGTCAAAACAATGGATAGAAGCTGGTAAAAGTGGTCCCAAGAAGGCGAAACTGTTAAGTCAGCAGGAAAAGTAATGGCCACAGTATTTTGGGATGCAAGGGGTATAATATTTATTGATTATCTTGAGAAAGGAAAAACTATAAATAGTGAATATTATTGTGCATTATTGGTTCAGTTGAGTGAAGAAATCAAGATAAAACGACCGCATTTAGAAAAAAAAAGTTCTTTTTCATCAAGATAATGCTCCTTTACACACTGCTCCGCATCCACCATATAGTCCAAATTTAGCTCCTTATGAATATTTCTTGTTTCCAAGTTTAAAAAAATTTCTCGGTGGCAAAAAATTTTCGTCCAATAGCGAGGTTATTGCTGAAACTGGGGAATATTTTGAAGGTCTTGAAAAACGTTTGATGAAGTGTATTGAGTTGAAAGGAGATTATGTTGAAAAATAAATAATAATAATTCCAATAAAAACGGTTCTTTTTATGTTAGGCCAGTTACTTTTGCGGCCGCCCTCGTATGTGTGGGAGATATATCTAAATCTGAACCGATTTTCTTCGATTTTAACCAGGTTTTTCCTTGGCGTAAACAACTTACTTGTACTAAATTTGGTTATAGATTGGATGTAAGATGTGGGTTCTAGATAGAAAAAAAATCGAATGAATATAAAAGTGGGCGATATAGGTTTATCTGAACCGAATTTCCTTAATTTCAACAGCTACCTTTCTTGGTCCAAAAAACTAGCCTGTGATAAATTGTATAAAGATTGTACATACAATGCGGCTTCTGGAGCTAAAAATAGAAAAGTCAGATGAATATATATGTGGGACATTTTGCAGAAGTATTTTGAACCTTGAACGATATTAAAATTGAAAAAATCGGCTAAGATTTATATATATCACCCAAACATATGTTCATTCAATTTGATGTTTTTTAGCTCTAGCACATCCAATCTTAATAAAATTTTGCACACGTTAGTTTTTTTGAAGAAAGGAAGGACGATTTATGAAATCCCACATATACACGAGTACGTATGTAAGATTTATATATTTCTCTTTTGAGTTCAAAGTCAATAGACATGTAACTAATAACTGAGATTATTTTCTAAATTTAAAAGAAAAAAATAATAATAATTTAAACGTGGGCTACTACAAACATTTTGAAGGGACTATTAAAGAGCAATTTGGTTTCACAATTTGTAAAATCTATAAAATTTATTACAAATTCGTTAGTTTTTATACCCTGCACAACACTGTGGAACGAGTATTATAAGTTACTTTCACGTTTTTAATTATCAAAAACATAGAAAAGAGGCAGAATCCATTTAACGATGTATGCCTGTCAGTCCTTCCGTCTAACTAAATGTTGTAATCAAACTACAGGGTACAATTCGTGTCCAATCTTTATGAAATTTTACAGAGGTAAGTTATTGGACTAAGCAAGGACGCTATTTAAAATAAATAAGTTCAGATTTAGATGTAGCTCCCGCATATATGTTCACCCGATTTTATGTTTTTAAGCTCTTGCTGCCACTTATCCATTCTAACGAAATAAGGCTCACGTAAGTTTTTTGCATTAAGGAACGACACTATGGAAACTGAAAAACTTCAAGTTAAATTTAGATATATGTTTTTATCTCCTGCAGTCACATATTACATCCAATACCGAAAAACTTTAACACACGTTTTGTGGACCACGGTTCGACGTTGTAGCAATAAGCAAACATGAGAAATGTAAAGGTTTTTTAAGACTCAGAAGGAGATGCGGTCAGAACGTCATATACTAATATTTTAATTGATTGCTATGTCCTTGATCATTGTACAGAACGCATACCTTTAGATTCTCTCAAACTAGTGATGTGTACGACATAATTATTTTACGAACTGACCGGGACCTACTATTTAACGAGGGCTCCAAACGGCTTATTCATTTTACAGAGTAGTATTAAGATGGCTTAGTGATTAATCTGTTACTTATAAAGCCGCCGGTATTTATGAGCCGAAAACCCGCCGCTGAAAAATTGTTTGATGTTCTTATCCGGAGTTGATGTTCTGTTGACATCGAAGTGTTTGTATTCCGCTAGTAAATTGTAGTTCTTACTCTTAGGTAATAAAGTGTTTTCAATCAATTTACATAAATATCATTATTACTTTAAAATTGCTTTTCATAACTGCTACAGCCAACCAGCATCATTTATTAAGACATAATCAATCGACCTGCAACAAAAAAGTGTTGGCATTGAAGGCTCCAACAAATTATTGTTGCTTAAAAATATCGCTTAACAAGACCCCAATATTCAGACCCGCTGTAACTAATAAAAAATTAAGATACGTTTTCGAAAGAAAATTCAAAAAACAATGGTTTATTAAACTCCTTTTAAGAACTAAAACACACCATACAGTATCGTACATTCCCAAAAACGGGTTACACATAACAATTACCGCGATCACACTCTTACAGATAAGAGAATGACAAGGTCCTTTTTACATCACCTCCACTAATGTCCCAACCACGAAACCCTTATTCAAATAGGCGGCATAAAAAAAAATTAAAGGAACGTTACAAGAAGTAGCGGACACCATTTTAAAAAAATAAAAAAAAATATTACTACGATATTAACATAGGAAAATAGTTGATTTACATTTATCAATCGGTCTACCAAACAATGTATGGTATCATCGAACAATTCTGGCATTTAAATAGACTAGAGACCAGAAAATTTGGAAACACTCGAGCACGCAAAATTCCCAAAACCTCCCACACCCGTGCACTCTATATTTAATCACACCCCCACGAAATGAATGTTGAAACAGTACTGACATTAACTACTTCACATAGGACCATATCAAATAAAAAAAGATTTCATCACGTGCCAAAGCTAATAAAAATTAATTACCATGGACAATTTGAAAACTCCTAGGGATTTTCTCATGGTACTTTTCCACATAAAATCGCACGATATCTTTACATGCGTCAGTCTAGGGAAAATCTAAACAATCACCGTGTTAACCGAAAATACCAATGAAATTGTCCCACACCAGAATAGCACACACACACGCGAACTGAACCTTTCAACATGCCAAAGGTCACAGCCACAATTTTTACGTACATACATTCAAAATCAAGTACATTCCAAAGAAAGGCTCGGAACTCTGACGAAACCGAGCAAAGAGAAATTGACGATAGCTGAAATACACACAAAGCATGACAAAAGGGATCAGACAGCAAAGATTGGGTTCCTAAAAACAATGACGACAAAACTTTCAAACACGTACAACCTTAAAAAGAAAAGTCAAAAACAATAACTTGAATTCTTTAAACTCAAGCACTATGATAATGATGATAATTTCCAAGAAAGACTCAGAAAATTGACGAATTTGGACTATGAGAAATAAACGATCGCTAAAATACCAGATACAGACACAAGCACCGTGTTGATCGAAATATTCCAAAAGCAATAACCACACTCGATATTTAATCATACGATATATTAAATAAAAAAGGTCACATAACGTCCCCATACCCAAGCTAATAAAAATGTATTATCTGAGAGTATCTGAAAACTACATAGTATTTTCCTTTAAAGGGGATCACATCACGTTCTCTTATCCAACTGTTACAAATTAATTATCTTGGACTATCTGAAAACTACATAGACCAAAGAGAGGGTCAGAACTACGAAGATCGCTAAAGCAATGAACTCACTAGTTATCAATCATACACCTTATCAAATAAAAAAGGGTCACACCACGTCCCCCATACACAAGCTAATAAAAATGTATTATGGATTTTCTAATGCCCAAACAAAAAAGGGGGTCACATCACGTACTCATATCCAAGGTATTAAAAATGAATTATCTTGGACTATCTGAAAACCACATTGGAATTTCCTATAACCAACTACAAAAAGGATCACATCACGTACTCCTATCAAAGCTAATAAAAATTAATTATATAGGAATTCCAATATTAAAGCTCATTAAACTTGATTAATGTGCTTTGACCTGTCAAACATCATCCAGTACCTGTATTCCCCTACTACTAACAAGGCACGTTTTGAAAACACAAACCAATTCTTTTACACCAAGAACGTGTTTACATCGGAGGTGACAAAAAAGACAAAATTGTAGTTGAACGCGATCTCAATATGACTCTAAAATTAACATTTTACAATCGATCGATAATCAAACTACCAAAAAATGTATACTATAAAAAAATTAAAGCATTCAAATATGCGAAAGATCAAAAAATTAGGAAACACTCGACCACGTTAAATTCCTAAAACCACCAACACCCATTCAAAGAGGTTAACTTTTAACAATTAACGCCATCACACATTCATGGATAAAAGTTGGAGAGACCATCTAAAAAATGTAAAGGAAAATTCTTAAAAACTCTACTGAGCTGCAAACTGCATAGGATTTTCTTTTAAAGTATATTAAGGGAAAAACTTTCAAACAGGAGTTTACTCTCCGAAAATCGGCCGCCGAAAGTCAAAAAGCGAGACAAATACGTCCAAACGGCAAAACCTTAACAAGACCCCATTATTGAAACAACTGGGGTAAGGCCCTTACCACGTCTTATCGGCCATGGTACACTTGAAATTTATTCAAGTCTTATGAAATGCATGTTGTAAATAGTAACGACCATTTTAAGGTACATTAGAACAAACAAAACCCCCACACACAAGCATAGTTACTGAAAATGGGGATCCCACTCTGTGCACAGCGATTACTATGTCACGGTATAAGAAATAGAGAGAAAAATGTTTTCAAACAAAAGAACGTTTACAAAACCCTATCATTGAAACAAGTGGGAGAGCGCCCTCGCCACCCGTGTGGGAGCAGCCCCTAGCCACCGCTTACGGTAAGTGATTTCATCACCTCCTTTAAAAAACTGATACAAATTAATTACATTCGACTTTCAGCATTGGATTTCCTCTATCAAAAATTAAAAGAGATTATAATTTTCCTTTACCACATAAAAATATCTTCATCTGCGCTAGAAAAAATCTAAACAATCACCGGGTTAGCAGACAATTCCAAAGAAGTTTTCCAACAACAGAGTACGACACAAATGCTTTGCACCTTTCAAACGGTCCACAAGGTCACAAACACACTTTTCACATACATTCAATCTTAGTATATCTCTACTAGACAATCAAAACGTTGCAACAAACTATCACACTTAAAATATCACAACTTTAAAGACAGGGTTCATTAAAATAGTGAAAATTATACACCCGATCACGTACAACGTATAAACGAAAATGTTTACCATGTGGACGGACAATTATAAAGAAAGGTTAAGAACTCTGACGACATTGCACGAATTCCATCCCTCTATGACTATCATTAAGAAACCTGATCTTATAAGATCGTGGTTTTATTGGAAAGCTTGCCTTCAACACCCGCCTTCTTCAATAACATTGTTGTTCCATAAATAAAAACTTCAAATCAAAAACTCGTACTGAAAAACCGTCTGTCTATATGGTATGAATTGCGTGAGTGAGACAATAATACTTCGCATATGCAAAACCAAAGCAATATTTTGTATATATAGATCGTTAAACTAGCAAATACTTAGTCGGAAACTCTCATAATGGTCTTGATGAGTTGCCGACAACAACAGCGTCTACCAGATGGTAATGTGATTGCTTTAACTTCGCTGATTTACTTTTCCTTCCCCCTATTACACACAAAAAAAAACCTGATATTTTTACCTTGTAAAGAAATTCCTCATACCAAAAAAATAAATAATTACAATAGCTGAAATACCACACACAAAACAACAGTTTCATGGGCAATGACCTCACTCTATATTTAATCACACCCCCACGAAATGCATGTTGAAAAAGTACTGACATTAACTACTTCACATAGGACCATATCAAATAAAAAAGATTTAATCACGCGCCAAAGCTAATAAAAATTAATTACCATGGGCAATCTGAAAACTCCAAGGGATTTTCTCATGGTAATTCTCCACATAAAATCGCACGATATCTTTACATGCGTCAGTCTAGGGAAAATCTAAACAATCACCGTGTTAACCGAAAATACCAATGAAATTGTCCCACACCAGAATAGCACACACTCACGCGAACTGAACCTTTCAACATGCCAAAGGTCACAGCCACAATTTTTACGTACATACATTCAAAATCAAGTACATTCCAAAGAAAGGCTCGGAACTCTGACGAAACCGAGCAAAGTAAAATTGACGATAGCTGAAATACACACAAAACATGACAAAAGGGATCAGACAGCAAAGATAGGGTTCCTAAAAACAATGACGACAAAACTTACAAACACGTACAACCTTAAAAAGAAAAGTCAAAAACAATAACTTGAATATTTTAAACTCAAGCACCATGATGACGATGATAATTTCAAAGAAAGACTCAGAAAATTAACGAATTTGAACTATGAGAAAAACGATCGCTAAAATACCAGATACAGACACAAGCACCGTGTTGATCGAAATATTCCAAAAGAAAGGCTTAGCACTATGACGATCGCTAAAGCAATGGCCTCACTCGATATTTAATCATACGCCATATTAAATAAAAAATTCACATAACGTCCTCCATACCCAAGCTAATAAAAATGTATTATCTGAGACTATCTGAAAACTACATAGTATTTCCTATAAAAAGGGGGTCACATCACGTGTGACCGTATTTCCACTTCAAATTAAATAAATTTACAAAATTTTCCAATTCTTATTATCCTGTTTTTACTTTTTTTAAAATATAATACAAGAAATTTTAATAAATTGCACTAATAAATGTACATTTTCATGAAAGTGGCATGATGCGTTTTTTCACAGCGTTAACATTTTTAATGCTATCGCCTTTTTTACTTTATGGCTATGAATGATTATTACTACAAACTGTTAGGTATCAATGTTGAGATAGGTTAGAATTATCTTCTAAAAAGCAAAAAAGGGTCGTCCAAAGCAATTCACACTCACTAATTGCATAATTACTTGCCAGGTGGAAAAATTTCGATTTTCCATAAAGGAAAAAATCATAAAAATTTAAATCATGAATATATAACAATGAAATTAGATATAGTTCCACAATCCCCAAAAATATTAAAAATCCCAAATTGGGGTTTAGTTCTTATACTTATAGTACTTTGTGTAAGCATTTTGCATTTTGATTTACAACACTTATGTCCAACTAGAAATGGTATACATTTCTGATCCCAGCTTTGTGATTGGATAAATTAGAGCTAACTTTTGGAGTTTACATAAAAAACTGGGCAGCAACAAAATCAATTTTAAACTTTTTTTATCATATTTGCCAAGAACTTTCATTTAAGATGAAGGCATATAGTTTATACGGTTTCCTTACCAGTTTTTGCAATAACTCCTTATAACTTCTTCTCGAAAGGAATATCTTAGCAATTTTTTTCTTCTTTCTTTTTAAAACATTAAAATTAAATGAATTGGGTGGTATTTGGCTCAGGTATTTCCCGAATACTAAACCAAGGTAGGGCAATTAATTTTCATTCTCAGAGAAAAAAATACAAAACTTACAGGCGTTTTAAAATTGTATAAACTCTAGGTGCCCAAAACTTAAGCTCGAAAAGCACTCTTCTATAAGTGTGTAAATTTCATCGAAATGTATTAACGTGTGTAACGTTGTTTGTTTGTTTTCTTTATTTTCTTCCTCTAACTCTCGTTGCACTAGCAAAGTAGTTTGTGCCTCATGTATAAACCTGCCTTGCAACTAGTAAAACAGTTAAAATCGGTCATGGCCGACTATATAATACCCTGCACTTATGGATGTTCTGGATGACAACTATAATTGGGTTTTGTACCGCCCCCGACAGGGTCTAACTTTAAAAAGATTTAAAAAGTAATCGAATTTAGATAAGCGGGAATATTTAACTGTTTAAGGAACATATATTTGGGAGCTATATCCTAATCAGAACCGATTTTCTCTAGTTTAAAAAGCGTCTGTTCTTGGCACACCGCAAAACTAACTGGCCTGGCACATTTTCTGTTTTACTAGCAACCTTTTTTTTTGTTTTTTAAAAGCAATCTTTTATAAGCCATCTGTCAAAATTTCCGAAATATTTAATGATTATTTTCTTTGTTAGAGGTGATTGAAGTAAACAAGTTTTATAAGTTTTGAAAAAAGGGAAATAAAGAGTTTCGTGCGTTAATTAAACACTTTTATATGAAAGGTTATACGCCACAATTAATCAAAGATGAATTGGATTCTGTTCATGGTGATAATGCATACTCCACCGTGAAATCCTGGGTTCAACAATTTAAAATGGGTCGTTCAAGTACGGAAGATGAACAACGCTCTGGAAGACCGAAAACTGCTACTACTATTGAAAACATTAGAAAAATATTTAATGAAGTGACTAAAGTTAGACAAATAAAGCTCAGAGAACTTGCTGATATTGTTAAAATACACGAAAAACAAGTTTGGAGTATTTTACATGATGAACTCCACATGAAAAAGCTATTTGCAAGATAAGTGCCGCGTTTGTTGACTTTGCCCCAAAAAATCGTCCGTTAAACCAATTCCGAGGAGCTTTTAGAGATTAATCAGCATAATCCAATAGAGTTCTTGCGTCGATTCATAACGGTTGATGAAACATGGATCCATCATTACATCGCAGAATGCAAAGAACATTCAAAACAATGGATAGAAGCTGGTAAAAAAAAAATTTTCGTCCTATAGCGAGGTTATTGCTGAAACTGGGGAATATTTTGAAGGTCTTGAAAAACGTTTGATGAAGTGTATTGAGTTGAAAGGAGATTATGTTGAAAAATAAATAATAATAATTCCAATAAAAACGGTTCTTTTTATGTTAGGCCAGTTACTTTTGCGGTCGCCCTCGTATGTGTGGGAGATATATCTAAATCTGAACCGATTTTCTTCGATTTTAACCAGGTTTTTCCTTGGCGTAAACAACTTACTTGTACTAAATTTGGTTATAGATTGGATGTAAGATGTGGGTTCTAGATAGAAAAAAAATCGAATGAATATAAAAGTGGGCGATATAGGTTTATCTGAACCGAATTTCCTTAATTTCAACAGCTACCTTTCTTGGTCCAAAAAACTAGCCTGTGATAAATTGTATAAAGATTGTACATACAATGCGGCTTCTGGAACTAAAAATAGAAAAGTCAGATGAATATATATGTGGGACATTTTGCAGAAGTATTTTGAACCTTGAACGATATTAAAATTGAAAAAATCGGCTAAGATTTTTATATATCACCCAAACATATGTTCATTCAATTTGATGTTTTTTAGCTCTAGCTGCCACATATAACATCCAATCTTAATGAAATTTGGCACACGTTAGTTTTTTTGAAGAAAGGAAGGACGATTTATGAAATCCCACATATACACGAGTATGTATGTAAGATTTACATATTTCTCTTTTGAGTTCAAAGTAAATAGACATGTAACTAATAACTGTGATTGTTTTTTAAATTTAAAAGGAAAAAATAATAATAATTTAAACGTGGGCTACTACAAACATTTTGAAGGGACTATTAAAGAGCAATTTGGTTTCACAATTTGTAAAATCTATAAAATTTATTACAAATTCGTTAGTTTTTATACCCTGCACAACACTGTGGAACGAGTATTATAAGTTACTTTCACGTTTTTAATTATCAAAAACATAGAAAAGAGGCAGAATCCATTTAACGATGTATGCCTGTCAGTCCTTCCGTCTAACTAAATTTTGTAATCAAACTACAGGTCACAATTCTTGTCCAATCTTTATGAAATTTTGCAGAGGTAAGTTATTGGACTAAGCAAGGACGCTATTTAAAATAAATAAGTTCAGATTTAGATGTAGCTCCCGCATATATGTTCACCCGATTTTATGTTTTTAAGCTCTTGCTGCCACTTATCCATTCTAACGAAATAAGGCTCACGTAAGTTTTTTGCATTAAGGAACGACACTATGGAAACTGAAAAACTTCAAGTTAAATTTAGATATATGTTTTTATCTCCTGAAGTCACATATTCCATCCAATACCGATAAACTTTAACACACGTTAGTTTTGTGGACCACGGTTTGACGTTGTAGCAATAAGAAAACATGAGAAATGTATAGATTTTCAAGACTCGGTCAGAACGTCATATACTAATATTTTAATTGATTGCTATGTCCTTGATCATTGTACAGAACGCATACCTTTAGATTCTCTCAAACTAGTGATGTGTACGACATAATTATTTTACGAACTGACCGGGACCTTCTATTTAACGAGGGCTCCAAACGGCTAATTCATTTTACAGAGTAGTATTAAGATGGCTTAGTGAATTATCTGTTACTTATAAAGCCGCCGGTATTTATGAGCCGAAAACCCGCCGCTGAAAAATTGTTTGATGTTCTTATTCGGAGTTGATGTTCTGTTGACATCGAAGTGTTTGTATTCCGCTAGTAAATTGTAGTTCTTACTCTTAGGTAATAAAGTGTTTTCAATCAATTTACATAAATATCATTATTACTTTAAAATTGCTTTTCATAACTGCTACAGCCAACCAGCATCATTTATTAAGACATAATCAATCGACCTGCAACAAAAAAGTGTTGGTATTGAAGGCTCCAACAAATTATTGTTGTCGTAAACTTCAAAAATTGGTAATAAGGTATTGTTCAGAGTAGCTTAAAAATATCGCTTAACAAGACCCCAATATTCAGACCCGCTGTAACTAATAAAAAAAAAGATACGTTTTCGAAAGAAAATTCAAAAAACAATGGTTATTAAACTCATTTTAAGAACGAAAACACACCACACAGTATCGTACATTCCCAAAAACGGGTTACACATAACAATTACCGCGATCACACTCTTACAGATAAGGGAATGACAGGGTCCTTTTTACATCACCTCCACTAATGTCCCAACCACGAAATCCTTATTCAAATAGGCGGCATAAAAAAATATTAAAGGAACGTTACAAGAAGAAGCGGACACCAATTAAAAAAAATAAAAAAAAATATTACTACGATATTAACATAGGAAAATAGTTGATTTACATTTATCAATCGGTCTACCAAACAATGTATGGTATCATCGAACAATTCTGGCATTTAAATAGACTAGAGACCAGAAAATTTGGAAATACTCGAGCACGCAAAATTCCCAAAACCTCCCACACCCGTGCACTCTATATATAATCACACCCCCACGAAATGAATGTTGAAACAGTACTGACATTAACTACTTCACATAGGACCATATCAAATTAAAAAAGATTTCATCACGTGCCAAAGCTAATAAAAATTAATTACCATGGACAATTTGAAAACTCCAAGGGATTTTCTCATGGTACTTTTCCACATAAAATCGCACGATATCTTTACATGCGCCAGTCTAGGGAAAATCTAAACAATCACCGTGTTAACCGAAAATACCAATGAAATTGTCCCACACCAGAATAGCACACACACACGCGAACTGAACCTTTCAACATGCCAAAGGTCACAGCCACAATTTTTACGTACATACATTCAAAATCAAGTACATTCCAAAGAAAGGCTCGGAACTCTGAAAGAAATTGACGATAGCTGAAATACACACAAAGCATGACAAAGGGATCAGACAGCAAAGATAGGGTTCCTAAAAACAATGACGACAAAACTTACAAACACGTACAACCTTAAAAAGAAAAGTCAAAAACAATAACTTGAATTCTTTAAACTCAAGCACTATGATAACGATGATAATTTCCAAGAAAGACTCAGAAAATTGACGAATTTTGACTATGAGAAATAAACGATCGCTAAAATACCAGATACAGACACAAGCACCGTGTTGATCGAAATATTCCAAAAGCAATAACCACACTCGATATTTAATCATACGATATATTAAATAAAAAAGGGTCACATAACGTCCCCCATACCCAAGCTAATAAAAATGTATTATCTGAGACTATCTGAAAACTACATAGTATTTTCCTTTAAAAAGGGGATCACATCACGTTCTTTTATCCAACTGTTACAAATTAATTATCTTGGACTATCTGAAAACTACATAGACCAAAGAGAGGGTCAGAACTATGACGATCGCTAAAGCAATAACCTCACTCGATATTAATTCATACACCATATAAAATATAAAAAGGGGGTCATCACGTACTCATATACAAGGTAATAAAAATTAATTATCGTGGACTAACTAAAAACTAAATTGGATTTTCCTATAACCAAATATAAAAGGTCAAATGACGTACTCATATCCATGCTCATAAAAATTAATAACACAGGATTTCCTTAACCACATAAAAAAGGGTCACATCACGTACTCATGTACAAGCTAATAAAAGTTAATTATATAGGATTTCCTATATCAAAGCTCATTAAACTTGATTAAAGTGCTTCGGCCTGTCAATCATTAACCAGTATCTGTATTTCCCTACTACTCCATTTTTTAAAGTGATGAAGTGACCTGGCTCAGTCTCAAAACAGAATCAGAAGATGGTAAATGAATGCTTAGCTGTTGATAGTATATTGCCGATGTTTATGTCACCCGATGGTTTTATTCTTTAACATTTCCGTAAGAGTGTCCGAAGCTTCTTCCTCAGACAAAGTTGCAAGAGTTTTTCTTTGATTTTTGACCTAAATCTGCTCATGGCTTGAAGAAAGCTCCGCAAGTAGATCTGTAAAGTAATATCTCGATATTCGTGTTTATCAAAGCAGAATACTTTGAGTGGAATATCGATTCAATAAAGCTTGCGAATTTCCACTTCAAATTAAATAAATTTACAAAATTTTCACTGTTTTCACATTTTTGATATTATAAGTATAAGAAATTTTAATAAATTGCACTAATAAATTTACATTTTCATGAAAGTGACATGATGCGTTTTTTCACAGCGTTAACATTTTTAATGCTATCGCCATTTTTACTTTATTTCTATGAATGATTATTACTACGAACTGTTGTCGTAGTAATCAATCAATGTTGAGATAGGTTAGAATTATCTTCTAAAAAGCAAAAAAGGGTCGTCCAAAGCAATTCACTCTCACTAATTGCATAATTACTTGTCAGGTGGAAAAATTTTGATTTTCCATAAAGGAAAAAAATCACTAAATCATAAAATTTTAAATCATGAATATATAACAATGAAAATTTTCAGTTAATTAGGTATTGACTTAGATTTAGAGATAGTTCCACAATCCCCAAAAATATTAAAAATCCCAAAATTGGGGTTAAGTTCTTATACTTATACTTTGTCACATTATTTGGGAAAAAGTGTAAGCATTTTGCTTTTTGATTTACAACACTTATGGCCAACTAGAAATGGAAACATTTTTGATCCCAGCTCTGTGATTGGAGAAATTAGGGCTAACTTTTGGATTTTACATAGAAAACTGGGCAGCAACAAAATCAATTTTAAACTTTTTTTTTATCATATTTGCCAAGAACTTTCCTTTAAGATGAAGGCATATAATTTATACGGTTTCCTTACCAGTTTTGCAATAACTCCTTAACTTCTACTCGAAAGGTATATCTTAGCATTTTTTTGGTTCTTTTTAAAACATTAAAATGAAATGAATTGGGTGGTATTTGGCTCAGGTATTTAAAGAATACTAAACCAAGGTAGGGTAATTAATTTTCATTCTCAGAAACTACACAAAATAATGCTTAGCTGTAACACACAGTTAAGTAGGTCCGGATATGTAGATTTAAAAGGAAAAAATAACAAATAAAAAAATTATAGGCGTTATAAAATTGTATAAACTCTAGGTGCCCAAATTGGGATCCATTTAGCTCCTGTGCATATCGCGGGGGATCCAAGCTCAAAACTTAAGCTCGAAAAGCACTCTTCTATAAGGGTGTAAATTTTATCGAAATGTATTAACGTGTGTAACGTTGTTTGTTTGTTTTCTTTATTTTCTTCCCGTTACTCTCGTTGCACAAGCAAAGTAGTTTGTGCCTCATTATAAACCTGCTAAACCGATTTTGTTCAATTTTAAAAGATTCCTTGCTTGGTCCAAAAACTAACTTGTGGAACGTGTGTGAAGCTTCTAGAACTTAAGACACAAAGTTTAATGAACATATATGTGTGGCAGCTATATCTAAATCTGAACCGATTTTTCTCGATTTTACCCAGGTTTTTCCTTGACTTAAACAACTTACTTGTAATAAATTTAATTATAGATTGGGTGTAAGACATGGGTTCTAGAGAAAAAGAAACAGAAAAATCGAATGAATATAAAAGTGAGCTATATAAGTTTATCTGAACCGAATTTTCTTAATTTCAACAGCTACCTTTCTTGGTCCAAACAACTAGCTTGTGCTAAATTGTATAAAGATTGAACACACAATGCGGCTTCTGGAGCTAAAAACAGAAACGTCAGATGAATATATATGTGGGACATTTTGCAGTAGTATTTGTGAACCTTGAACGATATTAAAATTGAAAAAATCAGCTAAGATTTATATATATATCACCCAAACATATGATCATTAGATTTGATGTTTTTTAGTTCTATCTGCCACATATAACATCCAATCTTAATGAAATTTTGCACACGTTAGTTTTTTTTCAAATTTATGAATCCCACACATATATGTTAGATTTAAATATATGTTAGATTTAAATATTTCTCTTTTGAGTTCAAAGTAAATAGACGTGCAATTAATAACTGAGATTGTTTACTGAATTTAAAAGGAAAAAAATAATAATAATTAATTTTGAAGGGACTATTGAAGAGCAATTTGTTTTCACAATTTGTAAAATCTATAAAATTTATTACAAATTCGTTAGTTTTTATACCCTGCACAACACTGTGGAACGAGTATTATAAGTTACTTTCAAGTTTTTAATTATCAAAAATATAGAAAAGAGGCAGAATCGATTTAACGATGTATGCCTGTCAGTCCTTCCGTCTAACTAAATTTTGTAATCAAACTACAGGTCACAATTCTTGTCCAATCTTTATGAAATTTTGCAGAGGTGAGTTATTGGACTAAGGACGGACGCTATTTTAAATAAATAGGTTCAGATTTAGATGTAGCTCCCGCATATACGAGTATGTTCACCGGATTTCATGTTATTAATATCTAGCTGCACCTTATCCATTCTAACGAAATAAGGCTCACGTAAGTTTTTTGCATTAAGGAACGACCCTATGGAAACTGAAAAACTTCAAGTTAAATTTAGATACATGTTTTTATCTCCTGAAGTCACATATTACATCCAATATCGATAAACTTTAACACACGTTAGTTTTGTGGACCACGATTCGACGTTGTAGCAATCGGAAAAAATCTCTTTAGATAAAGACATACCTTCCACACATATGTTCATCCCATTTAACTGTTTTAAGCTGCAGAAGCTACATCTTACATTTAATCTTGATGAAATTCGGAACAAGTTAGTTACTTGCATCAACAAATGCTGTTGCTGAAGTTAAAGAAAAAGAAAACCAACACGTCCATTTAATAGTAGTTTCACACATTTGCCATGAAACTAATTAAACACCGTGTTCCACAGAGTGGTGCAGGGTATAAAAATATAAATGAGGATAGAAAGAGACACAACAGGCGAAATTATAAATTCAGGAATACAATATCAAGTCGACATAATGGCATTAAAACTCAAATTAAGATGACAGGGATCAAAACGTATTTATGTACTTATCAGGCGATAAATTTCGATTTTACATTTCGATAACATGATTAATATACAAATTTTTGTACAACAGACAAGGGATGGGAAAATTGTTTTCAAGGATCTCCGGGATTAGAAACTGGAGGAAGTTACAACCTGGCGGAATGAATGTGTCGCAATAATCTTAAACCAGACCAGAAATGACTAAAAACTAAAAAATAAAAAGACGTTTGTCCTTGGCATAAGAAACTAACTTGTGTGAAATTTCATAAAAATTGGTAGCATTATGTGACTATTAGAGATAAAAACATAAAATCGGATGAACATATGAGTGGAAGCTATATCTAAATCTCAACCGATTTCCTTTAAATTCCATAACGTCGGTGCTCGGTCCAAAAAATAACTGCAAAATTTCATTGTTTTTTATTCATTACTTAATAATTTATGACGTAATGACTTTTTTTCCTTTGTAGAAAATCCAATTTTTCCACCTAACTGGTATTTATGCAACTATGATTGTGAATTATTTTGGGCAAGACTTTTTTTTTGCATTTTAGAAGATAATTCCTTCCTATCCCACCATTGATACTTATTATTTCCATTCAACGGCTTCATTTGAGTACCAGGTAGCCGGAATATATTAAAATGAATATACCTTTTTGCCTATTGTGTTCATATATAGGCAATGTCTCTTACGAACATTTTGAAATTAAACAGATAAAATTCCCGTTATGGCATTGCTAACTGAGTTTAATATCAGAATCCAATATTAAAAGATGAAGCCAATATTTAAATTGTATTGGGTTGCAAATATTCAGAATACTCAAAGAGCATCATATGATCATCACAATAATAGTATGGTTCACACACAACCATACTATGATCCCCACAACCATATTATGATCCTCATAACCGTAGTATGTTTGACATACAACTACAGTATGACCCTCACAACCATTGTTTATCTCACAGACAACCAAACATTGAAACCCAAAATCGTTTGTAAGAATTGGTTTAAGTTGTTATTCATTAATTAATATTTGTATTAAGTAAATTATGTAAAAATATATTAAACTCTTAATAATATGAGTGATTTATTTAAGAACAGAACAAATTCATTTATTAAAAATATTTTAGTTATACGAATCCAAAGTAGTTAGTTTTGAAAAAAAAAATTACATTTAAAAAGTACTATTATTGCGAAAGATTCTTAACAATAACATTGTCAAAGGGTCGGTATACAAACCCTAACGTTGCAATCCGAAACCTCGATTGAAGATGGATAAAACTGGTATTTTTTCCCTACGCTATACGCCATCTTGTATAATCGTTAAACGTCAACTCCCTTTTCTGACAACGCCCTTTTTAAAGTGATGTAGTGATACAGGTTCAGTCCTAGATGCAACCTGAAAGCAATAGCTTCTTCAGATTCAAAAACAGAATCTGATCATAGTGAAGGAATGCTAAGCTGTTGGTAGTACATCTTACATTTTTATGGCACCCGATGGCTGTGATTGCTAAAAACAAAAAACTGAGATGAACATCTATGTGGGATATTTTGCAGCAGAATTTTGAAACGTGAACGTTTGCTCGTTTGTTTTTATACTCTGCACCACTCCTTGGAACGAGTATTATAAGTTAGTTTCACGTTTGTTACTATCAAAAATACAGAAAAGTGGAAGAATTTATTTTTACTATGTCCGTCCTTCCGTCTATCTTAAGTTTGTAATCAAACTACAGGACACAATTCTTGTCCGATTTTCATGACATTTTGCAGAGATTAGTTTTTGGACAAAGAACGGACGCTATTTAAAATACATAGGTTCAGATTTAGATGTAGCTCCCGCACATATGTTCATCCCTTTTTATGTTTTTCAGCTCTAGCTGCGACTTATTACAATCTTAATGAAATGGTGCACACGTTAGTTTTTTGTAGCGAGGAAGGACGTGTTTGAAATTTATGAAATCCCACACATATATGTATGTCAGTTTAGATACTTCTCTCTTGAGTTCGAAGTAAATAGAGTGTAATTAATCACTCAGATTGTCTTCTTAATTTAAAAGATAAAGGGCAAAAATAATAACAATTAACCCGAGGGTTACTGCAAACATTTTAAAAGGACTGTTAAACAGAAATTTTGTTTCACAGTTTTTAAAATCAAAAAAATTGATTAAAAATCCGTTTGTTGTTACACCTGCACCACCCTGTGGGAGGAGTACTATAAGATAGTTTCATGGCGGACGTTTGTAACTATCAAAATTAGTGAAAACTGTACCGATCGACTTAGAAATTAAAGAAAATCGGTAGAGATTTAGAAAACTTATCAGGCATTAAAAATGCGATTGGATATTTTGATAATTGTATACAACAGTCAAGTGATGGGAAAGTTGTTCCCAAAAATCTCCGGAATTAGAAACTGGAGAAAGCCAATACATGGCGCAATAAACTTAAACCAGACGAGATATGACTAAAAAGAAAAAAAAAAAGAAAAAAGCGTCCATCCTTGGCATAAGGAATTAATCTGTGCCAAATTTCATTAATTGGATGCATTATGTATCATTTAGAGATAAAAACATACAATCGGAAGAACATATGTGTGGAAGCTATATTTAAATCTCAACAGATTTTCTTCAAATTCCATAGCTTCGGTGTTTGGTTAAAAAAACTTAGTTGTCCCCATTTTCAATATCATTAGAATAAATAATTTGTTGCCTGAGCTTAAAATATAAAAATCGTATGTTTGTGGGTGCTATATCTAAATCTGTAATTTTTTTTAATTTATCTACGTCCGTCCTTGGTCAAAAAAGATGTACTTGTCCCAAATTTCATAAAGATTTGATGAAATAGTGGCTTATTTAACTAAAGCATAAATTGGTTGAACAGTTATGTGTTGGAGCTTTATATAAATTTGAACCGATTTTCTACAATTTGATAACGCCTTTTCTTAGTCGAAGTAACTTATATGGCTTTAAGAGGTAAAAACATTAAAATCGGATAAACATATATGTGGGAGCGATATCTTAACCTGACTCGGTTTTGTAAAATTTAAATAATGTTTTTCTTGATCCAAGAACTACCTTGCGCCAAATCTCATCTTTTTTGATTTCTTGAATTTCGATTACGTCATTTCTTGGCCTATAAAATTTTTTCATGCAGAGTTTCATCAAGATTGGATGTCAGATGTGGCTTCTAGAGCTAAAAACATAAAAATTAAATGAACATATATGTTTGAGCTATATCCAAATCACAACCAAATCATATCCAACTCAGCATCGTTCTCCTCGACCCGAATGAACATATATGTTCATTTGATTTTATGTTTTTAGCTCTAGATACCTCATAATACATTTGACAACCGACTTTACCAAAAACAATGAAATTTTTAATATTTTATGTAGGCTTTTCCAAACAGTCAGTAGTGCAGGGTATCATATAGTCGGCGACGCCCGACTTAAGCATTTTTTACTAGCTTAAACGTACACCGTTTCTTTTATTATTGAGACACTTGCTATTAAATTAAATTTGGTATTCTTACTTGATTGTCAATCGTCTAGTTTCAAACAATTATCATTCGAATGTGCATTGTATACATTTTTGTATTTCGCTTTATTTATTTTTGTGATTTCATGATTATGGGTGTTGGAGCAATTACATTCTCCACTAAACGATAATTCAGAACAAATATCCGTGCTAATAGCAATGGCTCCACTGTAGCTTCTATCGCTTGATGATGAAGAAGATCCAGAATTAATACGCATATGAAGATTTGAATTTGATTGCGAACAAGGGCCGCATTTGCGAGGCCGACCTCTCGACAAGTGTCGTCGTTTAACAAACTCGGTGTCATCAACCATCCAAAAAGAACCAAAATCATCTTCGTAGCGCACGAAACATTTGTGTAGGGATAAATTTGTACGTATTGCATTCTAGTAAAATGTTTGATATTAAAATTATATAATTAAAAATATAAATCAACAACTGAAGGTGAGAAAAACTATATATAATAAATATACGAAATATAAAAAAGTGAGAAAACCTATATTAAAGCCTCATGATGTGGTGTGATGAAAGTGTACACGCCTATCATGCAAGGGTTTTCCACCTAGTAAATGCCAGCGACTTTATAATAATAAGAGATGTATCTTTTACCAGGAAAAAGATATGCAGAGAATGAATATTAAATCAATCATCAAAAAATATTGAATCAAAAATTCAATATTTACGCAAGCAGAAAAAAGCAGAAATTGGGCTAACACGGGATTAAAAAGAGGCCTAAGCGGACGAAATAGTAGGAAGTTAGAAAAACCATACCAAATCGACTTGACGTCACGGAAAATGGAAAGATGGATAATTGGGTTAAGGAATGTCCAGAAGGGGCAAACAAAAAAGTTGGAAAAACAATATTAGATCAAAAGGATGACATGCAAAGGAGAAAAGTTTATAAAAATATCTAAAAGAAGCAAAATATTAGAATGTGTAAAAGTATATATATCGGTAAACTCAACGCTTTAGTTTTTTTGGTAGTTAAAAACAGTGTTATATATATATATATATATATTTATATATATATATATATATATATATATATATATATATATATATATATATATATATATATATATATATATATATATATATATATATATATATATATATATATATATATATATATATATATATATATATATATATATATATATATATATATATATATATATATATATATATATATATATATATATATATATATATATATATATATATATATATATATATATATATATATATATATATATATATATATATATATCGATACTCAAACCTTGCCCCCTCTTCTAAAACTTTCTCATAATCTTCCGAACACATAATGCATTATTGGATTACAAAAAAAGGAAAGGGTCTTGATTATCGAAATCACGCTTCAACAAATATAGTCACGATAGACGGACCAACCAAAAAGTAAGCAGGACATTTATCAACCATAAAACGCCAAGACAAAGAATTTCACAAAATATGAAGAAAAAACACACAAACCTATGAACACCACAACTACAAAGACCACTGTGCCATCAAAGATGACAGTATTGCAGTAGTAAAAATACCTAAAAAAAATTTCAAAAATAAATTGCGATTCACGATCCCAGCAAGTCCAAAAAAACAATGGGAATCGACATTTCATTAAAATTTTCCAAAATTTTCAAATCTAAATTTTAAATATTATGATTGTATATAAAACATTACAATTTTGTGCCACACAGGCCACTGAGAGGTGACGTAGCAAAATTTCGTATTAGTTGAATTGCAGCCAATACACTACAAATTGTTCCTTTTTTAATTTTTCTATGGAGACGACTGTGCAGCAAATGGACATATAATTATGGCAGCTAACTTCGGGCTTAAGAAAATTAAATATTGCTTTTATGTACAAGGAACGCGCTTTTTCTTCGCTTATGTGTATGTGTGTGTAGGCGTCACAGCTCTAAACTCAAAATACGATATCCAAAAACGTACAGAACTTTCTTTTAAGCCACTTTCACTTTTTGGGACACTACGTATACACAAATAATATTGGCTTTGGACGTTTTTATGATCACTTATGGTGAAAATTTAACACACACTTCTAATAAAAAAATAAAGGGTTATTGATTGCTTTACTGGTGCACTTTTATGTGTGTTTCGCGGCTTGTCAAAGCTCGTGGAAGAACGATCGTTAACTCTCAAGCCCATAGCAACGGCGTTGAAAGAAACATTTCGTTTGATACTATTGCAAATGGGTACGTACTAGGAAATAATACCCGTTCATACAATGTTTACACTACAAAGTACATCGATGAAGCCAGCCACTTATGCCTAGACTGAATGGGACGTAAACCTGACATAAACACTATTTCAAGCTTTTGACTAGCTGTTTAATATTTCGTCCCTTTTCGACATTTTTTAACACATTATGTTTTAATCACAATTTTTATTTACTATGTCATTCTTTTGATTTAATATTGTTATTCAAACCTTTAAATATTTCCGCAACCTATTCTATCCATGCGATCCAGTTGATTTAATATGCCTTTTCTTGCTTTCTGTTTAATATTAATTGTCGCACGGTTTAATTTTTTATCCCTTCTCAACATTTGTAAACTATTTTTATACCCAGCTGCACTTTACTTTTAAGTTTACCGATCTACTTAGAATCACTAGATGATTCAATTTAATGATGCCTGTGTTTCCGCCCGTCTATCTTAACGACAGGTCGTAATTCTTGCCAATCTTCACAAAACTTTTTAACAATTAAGTTTTTTGGATCAAGTTCGGAGGAAGTGGACCTTGAAGAAAATCGGTTTAGATATACCTACCAAATATATGTTTAAGCGATTTTTATGTTTTATCTCAAGAAGCCATATTCTTTATCCAACAATGATGACATTTGACAGTTCCTTCCAAAAAAGAAAGGGACCTAAGGGAAAAAAACAGTTTTGTTCAGGAGAGCCATTTTAAAGATTAAATACGTGTATCTTTGGTGTACCATCACTTTCATAAAACGCGCATATCTCTGGGAGGGAACACTTTTGGGGCATGGGGTAAGTCTCATTCGATGCTCCACATTCGATGTTGTCCACATCAAAAAAAAATGAAAATTAATTTTTTTACTATTAGGTCCCTTTCTCTATGCGCTGTCACATATGTTGAACCCATTTTACTAAAGGCAATTATTTTTTTTCAGAAATTCAAATATGCCATTAGTTGTAAAATTAGGGTGAATTTAGAGCCCGTCCAAGGAGGTACAAAAACCTATTCTCAGATGAATTTTCTAAACATGCAGAAGTGCAAGTGTTATATAGTCTAGCTAATCAAATTTGTAGTTATCATGAACTCTTACTCTCTGATATTGGCTTCTTTCGGACCTTGTTTTGTCCCTTTTTATATCCATTTCTATTTTCCATGATATCATTTGAGTATTGTTTTCATTTTATTTTCATGCCTATTTCTATTTTCAATGTCATCCTTTGATTCAATATTCTTTCCCGACCTTTTTATTTTTTGTCCCTTTAGGACCTTTTTGTTTTCCTTTTTATCCGCCTTTCAACTTTTCATGCCATCCTGTTGATTTAATATAAAATATGTTGATATATAAATCTATATATATATATATATATATATATATATATATATATATATATATATATATATATATATATATATATATATATATATATATATATATATATATATATATATATATATATATATATATATATATATATATATATATATATATATATATATATATATATATATATATATATATATATATATATATATATATATATATATATATATATATATATATATATATATATATATATATATATATATATATGTATATATATTAATTTTTGTTTTCCTTTTTATCCGCCTTTCAACTTTTCATGCCATCCTGTTGATTTAATATAAAATATGTTGATATATAGATATATATATATATATATATATATATATATATATATATATATATATATATATATATATATATATATATATATATATATATATATATATATATATATATATATATATATATATATATATATATATATATATATATATATATATATATATATATATATATATATATATATATATATATATATATATATATATATATATATATATATATATATATATATATATATATATATATATATATATATATATATATATATATATATATATATATATATATATATATATATATATATATATATATATATATATATATATATATATATATATATATATATATATATATATATATATATATATATATATATATAGTTTTAAGTCAAAGTATTGAACTTGTAATTTGCACTTACTTTAAAATACTTCTTGCGACGAATTGAAAATACACTTCTTTACTTTTGCGTAGTAAAATTAAGTCTGATTTTTATTTCTCTACTTCAAGCTTACAAACTGGTGAGTACGAATGAATTTGTTTATAAAATAATAATAGAGGGTGTATTTGTCACCACTCGTATGATTTTGTTCATTCAACTTAAAAGCTGATGAATGTAAATAAAAAGTGAAATAGGATTTGCTTAAAAGAATAATAAAGGGTGTATATTTGACACCACTGGTATGACTCCATTCATTCTAAAAGCTGATAATTATAAATACAACAAATGAAAAAGGGGAAGTCTAATAATTGTTTACTATGGGTCGAATGGCATAGGCGATGGCTTTGCCATAACTCCCCCCGACGAAGATCTCTGCCCATTTTCCAAAGGAAGAGGGTGCAAAGAGATTACTGTGCTGTTAGTGGCTCTTTTATATTTTAATTTTATACAAAAATAAGTAATTGTAATTACAACTATGAAAGTAATTAATGCATAGGAAAAAATATTTGTTAATTTTTTGCTTCCTTTGTATTTCTTCAATATTTTTTAAATTATTGACATGATGAAATGTGAGTTCTTGGAAGGAGATACTTTCTTCTTTTGTTACATTTTTGTCTTTTATTGGGTTTGGTAAAACAGTATTTCTCCCATATAAATTCCTATCATACCATTTTTTCATTATCTTTACTTTACAATTTTCGATCTTTATCAAATAGTTGCCCGTTAGTATTATTGGAATTTTGTTACAGATTTGTTCAATTTTTTCGTTTATCATATTAATAGCGAATATTACATCAGTATTTACTTCAATAACAATTTTTTCATTATTCTTTTTGTAGGAACAATGCATTTTTTCTTCTTTAAAAATATTTTCTATACAATTGTCTTTGATGATTTTTTGATTACGTACTTTGTTAGTACTAGAGAATATTACGTTATTATTTGTTAAATATTCCTTAGATTCTAAAATCTCTAGACCTTCTTTATTAGGAATAGGTTGAATTAATAACTTATCGTACGTTTCATTAGACATAATAGGAATGTGTATTATAAAAATAATGTCCCTTCCTGAAGACGCTACCGTCAGCCAAATCCCTTGCAATCGTTCGAATGTTATATTTTTTTTTTGCACTTCGTAATCTGTAAGAATGTTTCTATTTAGGAGACCTAAACTAGATGTAAGGATTATCTCCCCTATACTATCTATAATTATTTCCAAATGTGTTAACTGAAATTTAAATTCTTGAGATTTTGTTGCCTTCTGTTGTTGTATTGATAGATTTTTTATTTCCGAATATTGTTTCATCAATTTTCCCGTTTGAGAAGTGTAAAGTGTATGCAATTTCTCCAGTTCTTCATCATATTGCCTATTTATTTGGATCTGATTATTGCTTTGGGTTATTACATTGTGAGTGTTAGTTTCAAGTATTCCTAACTGATTTTCAATTTCTATTTTGTCACTGTCATCTAGGGTTCCAAATAAATATTTCATTCCTGTTCCTAGATCATTTATTAAACCTCGTTTCTTGCGGTTGTGGGGAATTATGCTTTGAAGTTTAGTACTAAGATGATAAATCTGATGTTCCATATAAGAATCTCCCAAATTAGATATTTCTTCCTTAAGGCTATTGATAAAAGTTTCGTATTTTGTTACATTAAAAATATGAAGAATAATATTGTGTCCTGCAATAAGTTGTGTCTTCCCAATCTCGAGTAAGCTGTAACCATTACCATGGTTTAAGTCAGTAATTTCCAGCTTCTGTGCCTGTACTGGACTAGTTATCAGCAAGATCATTATCATCCGCCAATACGTCCGTAGACCTTTAATTATAGTTAACAGCATCCTTTGCGATGCTTCCGGATATGTTGCTATTACTGGTATTATATTATCAATACCATTTGTGAAGGAATTTAGGTCCTCTCGAGCCCCATCAAAATCTGGTATTTGTGCCAGATATGTAAGTGGAGATATTTCCGCTGCCATTTTTTCTTTTGGTTAACTTTTATGGTTTAGTTTTCTTTTTGTCCTTTTGTTTTTATTCAACCGTCACTTTCAATTTGTTTAATTCAGTTTCCTCAGGTTTTGTTGTTTTATTATTTCCTTTTAATTTTTTCTTTATTTTAATAACTTATAATTTAAATTTTGTCACTTATTAGTAGGTTCTGTTTTACAGGATATTCAACACGTTTTGAATATCCTACCGACTGCGCAAGTTTTAAGTCAAAGTATTGAACTTGTAATTTGCACTTACTTTAAAATACTTCTTGCGACGAATTGAAAATACACTTCTTTACTTTTGCGTAGTAAAATTAAGTCTGATTTTTATTTCTCTGCTTCAAGCTTACAAACTGGTGAGTACGAATGAATTTGTTTGTAAAATAATAATAGAGGGTGTATTTGACACCACTCGTATGATTTTGTTCATTCAACTTAAAAGCTGATGAATGTAAATAAAAAGTGAAATAGGATTTGCTTAAAAGAATAATAAAGGGTGTATATTTGACACCACTGGTATGACTCCATTCATTCAACTTAAAAGCTGATAATTATAAATACAACAAATGAAAAAGGAGAAGTCTAATAATTGTTTACTATGGGTCGAATGGCATAGGCGATAGTAGATTATATATACAGATTCCAGATAATGATTGACAGATAAAAGCACATTAATCAATTTTAATGTGCTTTTGGTATAGGGAATCCTATATAATTAATTTTTATTAGCTTTTGACATGAGTACGTGATGTGACCCTTTTTTATTTGGTAATAGGAAATCCTATGTGGTTTTCAGATAGTCCTAGGTAATTAATTTTTATTACCTTGGGGTATGAGTACGTGATGTGACTTTTCTTTATTTGGGTATAGGAAAATCCAATGTGGTTATCAGATACTCCAAGATAATTAATTTTTATTAGCTTGGATGAGTACGTGATGTCCCCCCTTTTTATTTAGATATATAGGGAGATGATAATAAATTTTTATTAGCTTATGTGTGGGGATCGTGATGTGACCCTTTTTTATTTGATATGGTGTAGGATTAAACATCGAGTGCAGTCATTGCTTCATCGATCGTCATAGTTCTGAGCCTTTCTTTGAAATTTTTCCGTTAAGATGGTGCTTGTGTTTAGAAGTATTCAAGTTAGTGTTTTAGGGTTGCACGTGTTCATATGTTTTGTCGTCATTGTTTTTATGAACCCTATTTTTATTTTTTGCTGCCTGATAAAAAATCCCTTATGTCGATCTTGTGTGTGTGCTAGAGTTCTGTTGTTTTCGTCATAGTTCTGAGCCTTTCTTTCGAATATTTTCGTCAACACGGTGCTTGTGGATGTATGTCGTATCTGCCTTGAAATTTTTCCGTCAACATGGCGCTTGTGCTTAGAATTCAAGTTATTGTTTTAGAGTTGCAGGTGTTCATATGTTTTGTCGTCATTGTTTTTTATGAACCTTATTTTTATTTATTTTTGCTGCCTGATAGAAAATCCGTTATGTCTATGTTGTGTGTGTGTGCTAGAGTTATGTTGTGTTCGTTAGAGTTCTGAGCCTTTCTTTGGAATTTTTCCGTCCACACGGTTGTTATGTGTATGCTTGAGTTTGTGTGTTTTGATATTTCAGAGATCTTAATTTTTTCCTTTCAATTTCAATTCGTTAGAGTACTGAACCTTTCTTTGGAAATTTTCCATCAAAAAATACTTGTGTGGTGAAGGAGTACGTGCTCGTCTGTTCTATCGTCATTGTTTTGATAACCCTGTCGCTAGAATTATATTTTTGTTTTTTGGGTTTGACAATTTGTTCCCCTGTTTTGATTTTCAAGTGACAATGTACTTGATTTTGAATGTATGTGAAAATTGTGGCTTGTGACCTTATGTCACGTTTGAAAGATGCACTGTGGTGTTGGACAATTTTGTTTTTGAAATTTTTCCGCTAACACGGTGTTTGTCTAAATTTGTTTTTGTTAAAGTTAGTCTTTGTTGATACATTGTGAGTGGCACATCAAAATATTTTAAAGAATTACTCATTTCACCTGTATATCAGTTTTGTAAACACGAATACATATTTTAACTCCGATAGGAAATTTATTAATACTAATATTATTATTAAACAAATTGTGTAATAGAAGAAAAAAATACAAATAAACAAAAGAGAAAAAAAAAGAAAGAAGAAATACGAAGCAAAACAAAGTAATAAATATACTAAAAATGCCTTATATCTGTGCTATATGTAAAATGGAGTTTAATTCCAGTGTTATTTACAAAAAGCACTTAAAAAATCATTGTTCAAAGTGTAGTTAATATATTGAAGGTGCGTACGCGATGAAGTTTCATCATACGATTGCTCATGATGATGGAAACGTGATTTCCCAGTCCGCCGCAAAAAGGAAAATAGAGACGGCGTCTCAGTTAAATGCAAAACGGGTAACACCTTCATCATCCCTATATGCGTCTACACATAACTCAACAATGCAAAGTCGCGGACAATCAGGATGGGGTTACTATGGTTGGCAACAACAATCACAATACCCCCTATATGAAAATATACCAACATCAGATAGTCGATACCGCCAATACCAAAATCACGAACAAGCAGGATGGGGTTACTATAGTGGGCAACAAACACAATACCCCCTATACGAAAATATGCCGACAACATCTAATAGTCTATACCCTCAATATCAGAATCATGGACAACCTGGATGGGGTTACTATGATGGACAGCAACAAACTCAATATCCTAATAATGAATGTACGTATACAACTTCGGTCAGTGGACACCCCCAGATGTCAAATAACGAGGAAACGCGTTCCGACAACCGGAAACAACAGCAACAGCTACAAATACCTCAAACCTGTAAAAGTTCTCAGCAGTCCTCCTCAAGTGGAGCGAACACCCTATGCGAGGAATGCAACATATATATCCCCACCAACAGCATATATTCACACAATCGAACAACTTAACATAGGAAAAATGCAGCAGTTTGCATTAATAAAAATATTAATGTGATAAAGAGTATTTATAATAAAAGAATTGCAACTTATGAATACAAAAACTCAACAAATATTATTTTGCCTGAAGAGTTTTTAATAGGCAGCAAAAAATGTTTAGTTCAACTATTAAGAGATAGTTTAGTAGAACATACTGTACTCAAGTTTAATGTGGAGTTGGTTGCTGATTACATTAAACCATTAATAGAAACAGAATCTTCAGCAATGCCTTCGCAAAAAAATAAAGAGCAGCACCCTTTGGTAAACAAAACGTATAATGGAGATCAAAATGCAAATAAGAAAACTAATGAAGATAGTCAAGCCTGCACAACTATGAAACATATCACAAAAATGCAGTTGCTAACTTTATCTGATGACATTGGTAGCATTTTTGATGACCATGCTGATATGCTAGCAAACAAAATGGGTGAATTCCAAGAGAGAGATTCTGGATGGTCTCTAACACGGATTCTTAAGCTCGAGATTAATGTTAATAAAGCTTCATGTGTGCTAGAGTTATGTTGTGTTCGTTAGAGTTCTGAGCCTTTCTTTGGAATTTTTCCGTCCACACGGTTGTTATGTGTATGCTTGAGTTTGTGTGTTTTGATATTTCAGAGATCTTAATTTTTTCCTTTCAATTTCAATTCCTTAGAGTACTGAACCTTTCTTTGGAAATTTTCCATCAAAAAATACTTGTGTGTTGAAGGAGTACGTGCTCGTCTGTTCTATCCTCATTGTTTTGATAACCCTGTCGCTAGAATTATATTTTTGTTTTTTGGGTTTGACAATTTGTTCCCCTGTTTTGATTTTCAAGTGACAATGTACTTGATTTTGAATGTATGTGAAAATTGTGGCTTGTGACCTTATGTCACGTTTGAAAGATGCACTGTGGTGTTGGACAATTTTGTTTTTGAAATTTTCCGCTAACACGGTGTTTGTCTAAATTTGTTTTTGTTAAAGTTAGTCTTTGTTGATACATTGTGAGTGGCACATCAAAATATTTTAAAGAATTACTCATTTCACCTGTATATCAGTTTTGTAAACACGAATACATATTTTAACTCCGATAGGAAATTTATTAATACTAATATTATTATTAAACAAATTGTGTAATAGAAGAAAAAAAATACAAATAAACAAAAGAGAAAAAAAAGAAAGAAGAAATACGAAGCAAAACAAAGTAATAAATATACTAAAAATGCCTTATATCTGTGCTATATGTAAAATGGAGTTTAATTCCAGTGTTATTTACAAAAAGCACTTAAAAAATCATTGTTCAAAGTGTAGTTAATATATTGAAGGTGCGTACGCGATGAAGTTTCATCATACGATTGCTCATGATGATGGAAACGTGATTTCCCAGTCCGCCGCAAAAAGGAAAATAGAGACGGCGTCTCAGTTAAATGCAAAACGGGTAAAACCTTCATCATCCCTATATGCGTCTACACATAACTCAACAATGCAAAGTCGCGGACAATCAGGATGGGGTTACTATGGTTGGCAACAACAATCACAATACCCCCTATATGAAAATATACCAACATCAGATAGTCGATACCGCCAATATCAAAATCACGAACAAGCAGGATGGGGTTACTATAGTGGGCAACAACAAACACAATACCCCCTATACGAAAATATGCCGACAACATCTAATAGTCTATACCCTCAATATCAGAATCATGGACAACCTGGATGGGGTTACTATGATGGACAGCAACAAACTCAATATCCTAATAATGAATGTACGTATACAACTTCGGTCAGTGGACACCCCCAGATGTCAAATAACGAGGAAACGCGTTCCGACAACCGGAAACAACGGCAACAGCTACAAATACCTCAAACCTGTAAAAGTTCTCAGCAGTCCTCCTCAAGTGGAGCGAACACCCTATGCGAGGAATGCAACATATATATCCCCACCAACAGCATATATTCACACAATCGAACAACTAAACATAGGAAAAATGCAGCAGTTTGCATTAATAAAAATATTAATGTGATAAAGAGTATTTATAATAAAAGAATTGCAACTTATGAATACAAAAACTCAACAAATATTATTTTGCCTGAAGAGTTTTTAATAGGCAGCAAAAAATGTTTAGTTCAACTATTAAGAGATAGTTTAGTAGAACATACTGTACTAAAGTTTAATGTGGAGTTTGTTGCTGATTACATTAAACCATTAATAGAAACAGAATCTTCAGCAATGCCTTCGCAAAAAAATAAAGAGCAGCACCCTTTGGTAAACAAAACGTATAATGGAGATCAAAATGCAAATAAGAAAACTAATGAAGATAGTCAAGCCTGCACAACTATGAAACATATCACAAAAATGCAGTTGCTAACTTTATCTGATGACATTGGTAGCATTTTTGATGACCATGCTGATATGCTAGCAAACAAAATGGGTGAATTCCAAGAGAGAGATTCTGGATGGTCTCTAACACGGATTCTTAAGCTCGAGATTAATGTTAATAAAGCTTCATTAACTAGAGGTTCCCAATATATAGTTACTCCAAAAACGCTCCGAAACAAGTCAGCCTGCATCAACATTAAAAACCTTAATGATGATTTTTGTTTTAAATGGTGTATGGTAGCAGCATTGGATTGCAAACCAACAATCAACTGTGGACTCACTTCTTCATATGATGTTGACATTAATAGTGAACTCATAACACTTAAAAGTGGTGTTATCTTGAATTTTACCGGAATGCAATTTCCTCTAGCTTTGCAACACATTCGAATGTTCGAAGAAAGCAACGTCGGTATAAGTGTCAATGTCTTTGGATATGAGAAAGATGAAATTGTTGGTCCATACTACCTAACAAAAGAAGAGAAGTTGCAACATGTCAATTTAATGCTGCTACATGAAGAAGGAAAATTTCATTTCATATTGATAAAGAATATGTCAAGGTAGTATATTAATTATTTATCTTTTTAATCATCTTTAATTAACCATTTTTTTTTTCTTTCTTTTAACGCTATAGACTTTTAAGCAGTCAATATAGTAAGACCGGCTATCAAATCCATATATGCAATAGTTGCATACAATCATTTGGAAGTGTTGAACTGCTTAATCGCCATAAACCGGAGTGTGGAGGAATTGTGACGCATCTGCCCGTAGGAGATGCTGCTGTTTTAAAATTTAAGGGACATCATAGACAGCATGATGTAACATTTGTGGTATATGCTGATTTTGAGTGTATATTGGAGAAGTTTACTAATACAACAGATAATTCAAAAACTGCAAGTATTAGTAAGCATATTCCATGTGCATTTGCGTACTATATAAAATGTGGGTTCAATAGTAGGTTAGATAAATTTAAAACTTATACAGGATTAGATGCACCAACAAAATTTTTAGAAAATCTTATTGCAGACTGTAAAAATATATATATGGAACATTTAAATGTAGTTGTCGAAATGAATAGTTTAACACCCTTAGATGAAGAGCAATTTAAAAATAGCATCAATTGCTACATTTGTGAGGAAGCATTAGGCAATGATAGAGTTAGAGATCACTGTCATTTAAGCGGTCAATATAGGGGGCAGCCCATAATATTTGCAATCTCAACCATCAGGTTGCCAAATTCATCCCCATATATTTCCATAACTTTTCTTCATACGACTCTCATCTCTTTGTTAAAGAGTTGTTGGAATATGATGGGCAAACAACTGTTATTCCATTAAACAAGGAATTATATGTATCCCTCTCACATTTCATTCCAATAAATGGTAAAAAACGATTAGAGTTGAGATTTTTAGATTCAATTAGATTTATGGCAGCCAGTTTAGACTCCTTAGCGAAAAATCTTTCAAAGGATGATTTTCATACAGTTCGCAGTCAATTTGTAAACGATAATGAGTTTAATCTCATGAGTAGAAAAGGTCAATTTCCTTATGAGTACCTGCAATCGTTCGATGTGTTGAAAGAGACTGAACTTCCATCGATAGAGAAATTTTTTAGCACTTTAACGAATAAAAGTTGTTCATTAGAGGAATATGGACATGCCATTAACGTTTGGAGAACATTTGATTGTAAAAATTTACAAGAATATATGGAGTTATATTTAAAGGCTGACGTTTTGATACTAACTGATGTATTTGAGAACTTTAGACGTCTTTGTAAATCAATTTACAAGTTAGATGCAAGTCACTATTACACAGCACCAGGTCTTTCCTGGGATGCAATGTTAAAAATGACGAAGGTAGAACTGGAACTCCTAACGGACATTGACATGTATAATTTTTGTAAAAATGGAATTCGTGGTGGTATAGTACAATGTTCAAAAAGGCATACGGTTGCGAATAACGAGTACTTAGATGATTATGACAAAAGTAAACCAGCTGAATATCTTATGAATCTAGATGCCAACAATCTATATGGGTGGGCAATGTCCGAATATCTCCCTTTAAATAATTTCAAGTGGGTTGAAGGAACGGAATTTGCAAAACTATCCAAGAGTGAAAATATTTTAAATATTGGAGATAATTCTCCAGTTGGTTATATTTATGAAGTCGATTTAGAGTACCCTACTCACCTTCACGATATACATAACGATTTACCTTTTTGTGCGCAAAACAAAATTGTGGGTGAATCCAAATATAAAAAGTTAATAACCGACTTTTCTTCTAAAAACTCATATGCCATACACTACAGAAATCTTCGTCAAGCATTACAACAAGGAATAATCTTAAGCGGTGTAAAACGTATACTCGCATTCAACCAAGATGCATGGTTGAAAAAGTACATCGATGTTAATACAGAGTACAGAACCAAAGCAAAAAATACGTTTGAAAAAGATTTCTTTAAATTGTTAAATAATGCCGTATATGGAAAGACAATGGAGAATGTAGATAAAAGAAAAGATGTTAAAATTGTTAATCACTGGGAGACCATAAATAAAAAAAAGTTAGGCGCGCGATCGTTGATAGCCAAACCTAATTTTCATAGTTTAACTCAGTTCTCTGATAATGCTCTCGCAATCCAGTTAAATCGAGTCAAGGCCATTTACAATAAACCAATATATTTAGGATTCTGTGTTCTAGAACTATCAAAGTGGAAAATGTATGATTTCCATTATGGTTTTATGAAACCTAAATTTCAAGATGATTTATCGTTAAATTATATGGATACAGATTCATTTATATATTCGTTAAAGGGAAGAGATTTTTATAAAGAAATAACGTCTAGTGAAATTCAGGAGAGATTTGACACCTCAGAGTATCCGTCGATGAATATATTCAATATTGCACTGGTCAATAAAAAGAAGCTAGGATTGATGAAAGACGAAAACTGTGGAAGAGTTATGAAGGAGTTCATAGGATTGAGACCAAAAATGTATGCGATAAGTGTACAACATGGTGCTGAAATTTTAAAATCTAAGGGTGTTAAAAAGTCCATCCTCTCTACATACAACATAGATACTTTTAGAGATTGTTTACTAAATAAAAGTAGAATTACGGGTGATATGCTAACATTTAAATCTAAAAATCATGTTATTTATACAAATAAACAAAATAAAATCACATTGAGTTGTGATGACAATAAGAGAAAGATTAAACCTGATGGTGTAACCCCATATGCTTGGGGTCACTTTAGAATATCAAACGAAAATGATATTAATTCTGAAATGTTTGATGGAGTTGACTTAATGAATCTTTCATTTACCGATGAAGGAATTGAAATGTATTTATTTTAATCTCCTGAGTAATTAAGTTTATTATATTATTTTTGTTAATTATTTATAAGAATAATTTTTAATAAAAGAAAAAAAAAATTATTTCAAATGTTTATATTTAATTTAGATTTTTTATTATGGAAATTATGTAAGTATACAATCTTAAATATAAATAAATAAATAAATAATTGAGGGAGAGAGAAATTTAAAAGATTTTTCTAACAATTCCTGTTAAGGGTGTGTACTCCATCCATCGATCATGTAGTATTAAACAATATGCAAATGTATTTGCTGGGATTGATGTACCGGTTTCAAACTCAATTTTTACGTCGATTGGCCCGCTTTTGATTGTCTCATTCTGATGACTGACATCGATAACCATAATTGGTTTCTCTTTAAATTGTTCCCATGAAATAATTGGTTGTGGGTCTCTCAGATAATAACTTTGTTGAAATTTAGCATACATACGTAGAGAACAGCATATCGGTTATCATCAAACTTTAAATTTAAGTCATCATAGGGGTAGATATCTGAATTTAGGTATACTTTCATATTTGTAAGATTACAGTGAATAAATTTTTTATTATTTTCAAATGCAATCAGAATTAAACGTGGTCTTTCTCTATTAGTCGATAATTTTACATTCCAATTACACTTTGTTGCGCCTGCAAAGGTTGAATTAAAATGACAATCCCAGCTCCTAAATGCCAGAGGTAAAGATGTTCCATCTCTTATTATTTTCATCATTTTTAGTTTTGTGGAATCGGATAGATGAATGTGAGGGATTCTCCATGTTAAATTTGTTATAGCTAATTTTAAATTTTCATTTTTATCAGTTGAATAACAAGCATTGGTATCACTTGAGCTTCGTAGTATAGTAAGATCATGCTTGCAGTTATAAATAACCTTTTTAAAGTCTTCAGCGAACCCCAACAATAACTTAAGGGGAATATAAAAGTTAAATGACTCCACCGATAAATCTTCACCAACATTCCATCCAGCATTCTTCATCATAATGCTTTCAAATTCGCTTAGAGAGACAAAATTCTTTATTGTGCTTAATATTCCTAAATTTCGTGTTCTATCGATGTCTATACCATTAATTTCATAGCGTATTTCATCAAACATGTGAGCTACACAGTTGTTTCGTAGTCGGGCATTTGAAGATTTGTCACCACCTGATAGCGTTACATTTCCTTCAATATACAGATAACTTTCACTCGGTAGAACATATAAGTCTTGATTTTGAATTGTAATTCTAATTTCATCGTTATGCTTAAAAGATTGTATATATGGAATATTGCTATGATATTCCTTTTTTATTATGCTTTCGTCCGAAAGGGGTTCATCAGTGACGTCAAGCAGTTCAGACATTATTTTTTTTTAAATGTAGGTTTAAAGATATCAAAATTTTTTGATTTTCTTTTGTTAACTGTTGTCTTTTAGGTTTGACTGCTGGAATGGGAATGTTTAAGTCTTTCTTTTTATTAGTATATATATTATAAATTATCATTTTGATATTGGTCTAAGATGAAGTCGAAGTGTAATTTCTTCCCCGCGAAAATTAATTAATCGTGATTCTTGATCAACAATCCAAACTTTTAGAGTACTTATTTCTTTGACGTTTACTGGCAAATAAATGAGATTTCTAGGTGTTTCGTCCAATTTATTTCCCGGAGAAACGTTAATTGCGAATTGATGAATAGTGTGTGCCGTTAAATTGTTCATATAAGCCCCAGTTGTTTTATTACACTGTATTTGTATGGCATTGACCTTTAAAATGTTGACGGGAAGATAAGAAATATGTCTTGTATTCGATATAAGTATTATTTCATCAAATCCAAAAAGAGTTCCTATAGAACGATCTTTATTAAAATTAATTGCGTCATGTGAGGAAAATATTTCAATTTGCAATGTATTATTATTTGATTTTATCTCTATTGTTTTGTTTTCGTTTTGCTTTTTATATGCTGTCTTTATAGTTTTCACTATGTCAGTTACCTCGTAGGAACCTATCGGTAATTCAATTACCATATCACCAATATGAAATAAATTATTATCATAATCAATGTTTGGAATTGAGTTGTATGAATGAAAATCTACAAAACATGCTTCATATTCCCCAGACAATTCAATAGGGGGAACATAATTAGCAGTTAATATAGAAGATCTTCTGCTCAAAGCTAATGTTACTGACATTATGAAAGTTAAATAATATGTGAAAATAAATGTTTTGTATTAGTTGTTTTATTCATTTTTATTGAAATTATTTAAAATTATAGTATTTCATTTTTGTTTATCCATGAATTATGATGATTCGAGAAGCCCAACCATTTAACATATACTCTATCACCATTTGATTTCAATACTTTTTCTACAAGATATGTGTTCGGAAAACGAGTACGTAGAAGCTCTTCCTTGTAGAATCCACCTTTGATTGGGTTGCCTTGATAGTCTTCTAGAAGACACGTTACTGGGTTTGTGTTTTGGATAGCTCTTATTTTAAATATTTCTGTTGTCCAATTGGGTGTATATCCTTTTTCAAAAATGTGTTTATATTTACTTATACGGACATAATTTCCCACATGAAGTTTGGAAGGTATGTATGTTTTTAGGCGATTATATACGGTTTTCAGCAATTTTTTTTCGTTCAAAACACTCACATCGCTTGGAGTCATTTTGATTGTTCTATGCACTTTGCTGTTATAAGTTTCCACCAACTTTTTATAGTTATTATACCAACGGTAGTTGCCGTTGAAGCTAAATTCTTTCCACATCATACCCTTTAACGTTCTGTTAAAACGTTCAACAATTGAAGCCTTCATAACGCTGTATGTTGAGTAGTGATTGATTGAATGTGTTTTCATAAGTTGTTCAAATTGTTTATTAAAAAATTATTTTCCATCATCAGTCTGTAAATTGTTGGGTATACGCCCTAAGTTTAGTATTCTTTGAAATGCAGCAGTTACATCAGTGGCATTTTTTGATTAAGTTGCTTCAACCCAAGCAAATTTTGAAAAAGTGTCAATAACTGTTAACATATATTTATATCCTCTATTTAGCTTTGAGTAATTTCCCATTTCAACCAAGTCAGCTTGCCATAAGTCATCAATTCCCTTCATTACTACTCTTCGTCGCTGAAAATGTTTTCTTGCTTGGGCATGCAGTTCGTTTACTATTGATCTTCTTTCCATTTTTGATGATGTAAACAATAAATAAATTCTTAATCGTTGGATGGTTGGATATATATCGTTATAATATCTTTAAGATTCTTATTCAAGTTTGCTATTTCTTCTCTGACAATATTTATTTTCTTATTAAATTCACTTCTTAATATTTCTTGTGAATCGTAGATATGTGTTTGTAAGTAAGCTTTGTTGACTGCATCTGTTTCTGCTGACGGCGGTGCCAAATTTTTTATTTTTTTATTTTGTATATCGATGTTATTATTCCAATCCATAGTAATTCCAAATACTTCAGTAACATTGCTCCTTAATATAAAAGAACTATTATTAGAAAAGTGACCGAACTTGTCGACACTCATGTTGCGAATAATAGATTTTTCGGTAATATCAGTAAATTATATCAGCTTCCCTCAGTTCCTCAATTATGGATACTATTTCATTATTATGATTCGTATTACCAGCGCTTTGTGAAGCCAACAAAAGTTTTAGGCGTTCCACTAACTCGTTGGGGTCATCCCAGTATATATAGTTGGACTTTTCACGATTAACAGTCATTAAACCTTTACCCGTGTGAGTGGCTTCAAAGAGTCTTTTTATAATTTTTTTATACTTATAGCTTTTGTTTCCTTTAATTTGGTCGTTTGCGTCATAATTTATTTTATGTGCGTTAGTATTCATCGGAATTCTTTTATAGATATCAAGTTCGAATTTGTCATATTTCTTGGGGATTTTATGAAAAATAAGTTCAAATAAACCTGGTGTATAAGCCCACGAATTATTTCCGATAATAATTTTGTTTTCGTTTAATCGAAGGTTGTTGTTGGCGAATTTCCAGTCACCTTTCTCATCTTTATGTGGACCATATGTTGTATCCAGTTTTTTTACCTTATGAAGTAATGATAAATCGATAACGTCCGATTCATTTTCATCTGATTGAGAAAAGAAATCATTCTCATTTGTTTCATCTTCAGAATTCCAATGATCTTTCTTAAATGTTTTTACAATAGGGGTTTCAACATTGTCTTCCTTAAATTTCTTTATCGGAGTACTGCTGTCGAATTTTAGACTCTGTTGGGTTGTAGCTGCAGGTCTTTTAGTATTAGTTAATTTTAATATTTCATTTAATGGTTCGATCACTGGCTTAAAGGTATTAGATAATCTCTCATTTTTTTCCGCTTCCCCTAATTTTATGCTATTAAATTTCTGTTTTAAGATTTTTCTCGACTTAATTAATTCCTTTAGAAGGGTTTTTTGATTTATAGCTTATAGATTGATTATATCAACTGATGGATAGTTAATTTCAACTGGTAGACTGTTAATTTAAACTGGTAGGCAGTTTGTTTCAACTGGTAGGCTGTTTATTTCAACTGGTAGGCTGTTTATTTCAACTGGTAGGCTGTTTATTTCAACTGGTCGAGCTGTTAATTTCAACTGGTGGGTTGTTTATTTCAATTGGTAGGCTGTTTGTTTCAACTAGACTATTTAACTTGATCGACGTCTGTTGGAATCAGAGGTTGATTTATTACTAACTATGAATGTACTCATTGAAACCTTTTTTATAACGTCCACAGCGAATTTCGTCTTCTTTATTTATAACTAAAAAAATATCACGAAAGTTATCAAAAGTCATATCGCTTCCAACATGATCATTATATATATGTTTCATATTCATTTCATCTTGTTTAAACATTATTATAATATTAGCGTTATCGCGAATTAAATGTTTTGGAATATGAGTATATGTTTGAAATAAATAGAATGAATCTATATCGCGATGTCGACCCATACAAAAGTATAATCTTATATTGTTTTGTTTTTCGCATGCAATATCATCAAATATAAATATTGAATTAGGGTTGGCATATTCAGGTTCAATAACATCTTCTCCATTTGTATATGTATAATATCCCATTCCTTTTATAGGTGTAACAAGCTGTTTAAGATACTCATATTTCGGTTGATATAACGACTTTGAGTATAGATAAATATTTTTAAATTTCAATCCGTTCGGACTTTCAATAAGACTAAGCACAAAATTTGTCTTTCCACAATTAGAAGGATCCACAATGAGAGCTCTTATGGAATTAGGTAAAAGGGAACTGTGCTTTGTTTTAAGCGTATTTTGATGCGTGAAATCTAAATTTCTCACGTTAATATTCGTATCTTGCTTTATTAGACGCATTTTAACTACTGATTGTAAACTTATTATATCATTTCAATTTATGTCGAATCATTTCAGAAAAGGTATAAAATGATTGTCTATCATTGAGTTACATTCGCCTGGATATCAATTTTGCGGCCCCGGAACAAAGTTAGAAAAAAGACTTGAAAGGGGTGATAAGGGTATAAATATTTTGGATGAGGCATGTAAAGCTCATGATATTGCATATACACAAAACAAAGATATAAACAAACGACATCAAGCTGACAAAGAACTAGCGGAAAGAGCTTGGGAAAGAGTAAAGGCTAAAGATAGTAGAATTGGAGAAAAAATAAACGCATTTTTAGTTACAAACGCTATGAAGACTAAAGTAAAACTTGGTATGGGGATAGAGAAGAGAAAACCTAAAACAAAATGTCGAAAAAATATATTTAATACTGCAGTAAAAAGTGCATCTGTAGTCCTTAAAAAAGAAAAACCACATGATATCAATAGTGCCATTCGCCTTGCTCAAATGGTGATTAGAAAATCGTTTAAAGGTAGAAAATCTCAAGTCAGTATACCTAGAGTTATTTGTATGCCAAAAGTTGGTGGATTTCTACCTCTGATACCTATTTGGTGCATTGGGAGCTTTAACTTCAGGTGCATCTTCCATCGCAAAAGCAATTAAGACCGCTAAAAATGCAAAACAACAATTTAAAGAAAATGTGCGACACAACAAGCGAATGGAGGGGATAGCCATGGGAAAAGGACTTTATCTAAAACCATACAAAACGGGAATAGGAATCACATACAACAAGAAATCATCAAAAAACTAATAAAGCAGCTACCCAAAAGACCTCTGACTGACATCGATATTAGAGAATTTGGAAAAAAAAACATTTACCATATTTTAGAGGAGTCTATATGAGGGACAAACTTCCGAAAACACCTAGACGCAAAGAATGCGGAATAGTTAATTTGGACTCATATAGCGGTTATGGTACACATTGGGTAGCATATAACAAAAATAACAACAATATTGAGTACTATGATAGTTTTGGAAACCTTCAGCCGCCTCTCGAAATTTTACTATACTTAGGCGATAAAATTAAATATAATTATAAGAGGGAGCAAAATTTTAAATCATATAATTGTGGACATTTATGTTTAAAATTTCTATGTAATATTTAATAAATAAACACAAATTTAATATTCAATAGTATTTCAGGTTTTATTTTTTATTCTCAAGTTTAGCTTATAAATTTTAATATCATGTTCAATAGTTTTTTTCATTTTTTGACCTAGCTCAAAACATAATCTCGTTAAATCTACTTCAACATCCTTCTCATAAAATCCTTTGATATCGTTAACTTGAATGTAAGTTTTATTTAAAGCGACACAAGTGGGAATATAATGATTATTATAAAAGTATACAATTTGCTTTTGCAGTATGTTGTTCCAACATATAAAAGTAGTTAAAAATATTCCAATACGTGTAATGTTGCGCCATTCTTCACAATTTATCATAATTTTATGATTATTTTGCTTCATCAAAAGGTAAGAAATATCATTCTTTTGTCGAAATCCAAATGAAATGTCATCAATCGGTGGATCATTCAGCAAGTTGAAGGAATCGAAAAACTCATATTGATCTAGTCGAATTTGAATGTAGTCCTTGTACATCATTAAATGGAGCCATATTTCACGTGAGATTCCTATATAATTTTTCTTCTTATCTTGGAACCATATGAGAGGTTTGAATCTCAACGCTGTTGAAAATCCACACTTTACTTTCAATTTTAAATTTATAAAATATTCAAATTCGAAGACGACTTCGTGGTTTTGATATTTCTCCTCCTTCTTAACAGTTGGTTCCATTTAACTTTGATGAGTAAAAAAGCACTGATTGTTTGTCAGGAGACTTATCCGCTATATAAAGGGAAGACTTTCTTTAATCTATACTTTATTTCTTCATAAAACTTCATCGTAAAATGTTTAAAGTTGAGAGATCTGAAATCGCATTGGTTGATTTCCAATTTTGTCATGGCAATCAGAGTGACGTTTACATTAAGGAGTTGGCATTCATGTGTGGAAGAAGCGTTGCACCCAACTATTTCCATTTCAGTCCCCCCTTTGACGGCAGAGAACTTACTAAAGAGGGACGGAAGAAGAATGCTTACTGTCGAAATCATGTAAATGGGTTAGAGTGACAGAGTGGAAACACAAGTTATGTTAATGTGGGCGACGTAATTTCTCCATTGAATAACTATAAATACATTTTTGTTTTCGGCAAAGCAAAGAAAGAATTTCTACTCAAATATATCAAAACAACTGTTATAAACCTGGAAAATAGAATCAACTTTAAGAATTTACCAAACTATTATACTTCTTGCATTCTTCATAATGATATGAGATTTAAATGTGCTCTAAACAATTTATATAAGTTATTTGTTTTTATTGAGACAAATTATCATCAAATAGAAAACTTTATACCTGATGAAATAGAATACTTAATATAAAAATAAAAATTATTTTCTTTTTTCATATATGTATCATGTTATTTTATTTGAATTATTTGTTTACAAATGTATAAAGTAAGTATAAAAATTATTGTACTTTGATGCATTTCCTTAGTGGGTTGCGTAGCATATTTTTTTTTTTAAGAAACTTGTTATTTATTATTTGAAAATATTCAGAATATAAATTAGCTTAAACTTTACTTATTGTTAGTATAATTTAGGGAAAAGTGGGTGTATAAAAAATATCTGTAGGTAGAATCTGGGTAAGCTCTAATCGGCATAGTGGATGGTCCTGATCTTCAGTTAAGGGTATCTTAGTTATGGCAAAGGATGTGTCGTTCAACCGTTGAATTGCATCATCTGCCAGAGAGTTAAATCTTTTGGGGAGATATAATATTTTTTTAGCTATCTTCAATGCGATTGTATCTCCATACTTTGTAGATGTTCTGTATGCTCCAGTTATGTTGTAGTTTTTGTGTGGTTTCATTTCCTTAATGCTAAGAATTTTTTTAAAATTTAAAAAATTGAACGATGAAATTAATTCTGTGTTTGAACTCATCATGGGGAACTTTATTCAAAACTATACAGTCTCTCCATATGTTACCCGCTATTTATATTGTTTCAAATCAATTTTACTGACAAATCAGTAAACGTTAAGACTAAAGGGTGAATGAAATGGATATACATACATAGTTTCATGAACTATAGCGGATGCAAGAGAGGAAGAGTGAGAGAAGTAAATCAATTATTTTTCTAATTTTTCATAAACATACCCACACATATATAGACACACCAAAATAAAAAAACTATTTTATCGTTAATTGCAAATTGATGAATAGTGTGTGCCGTTAAATTGTTCATATAAGCTCCAGTTGTTTTATTACACTGCATTTGTATGGCATTGACCTTTAAAATGTTGACGGGAAGATAAGAAATATGTCTTGTATTCGATATAAGTATTATTTCACCAAATCCAAAAAGAGTTCCTATAGAACGATCTTTATTAAAATTAATTGCGTCATGTGAGGAAAATATTTCAATTTGCAATGTATTATTATTTGATTTTATCTCTATTGTTTTGTTTTCGTTTTGCTTTTTATATGCTGTCTTTATAGTTTTCACTATGTCAGTTACCTCGTAGGAACCTATCGGTAATTCAATTACCATATCACCAATATGAAATAAATTATTATCATAATCAATGTTTGGAATTGAGTTGTATGAATGAAAATCTACAAAACATGCTTCATATTCCCCAGACAATTCAATAGGGGGAACATAATTAGCAGTTAATATAGAAGATCTTCTGCTCAAAGCTAATGTTACTGACATTATGAAAGTTAAATAATATGTGAAAATAAATGTTTTGTATTAGTTGTTTTATTCATTTTTATTGAAATTATTTAAAATTATAGTATTTCATTTTTGTTTATCCATGAATTATGATGATTCGAGAAGCCCAACCATTTAACATATACTCTATCACCATTTGATTTCAATACTTTTTCTACAAGATATGTGTTCGGAAAACGAGTACGTAGAAGCTCTTCCTTGTAGAATCCACCTTTGATTGGGTTGCCTTGATAGTCTTCTAGAAGACACGTTACTGGGTTTGTGTTTTGGATAGCTCTTATTTTAAATATTTCTGTTGTCCAATTGGGTGTATATCCTTTTTCAAAAATGTGTTTATATTTACTTATACGGACATAATTTCCCACATGAAGTTTGGAAGGTATGTATGTTTTTAGGCGATTATATACGGTTTTCAGCAATTTTTTTTCGTTCAAAACACTCACATCGCTTGGAGTCATTTTGATTGTTCTATGCACTTTGCTGTTATAAGTTTCCACCAACTTTTTATAGTTATTATACCAACGGTAGTTGCCGTTGAAGCTAAATTCTTTCCACATCATACCCTTTAACGTTCTGTTAAAACGTTCAACAATTGAAGCCTTCATAACGCTGTATGTTGAGTAGTGATTGATTGAATGTGTTTTCATAAGTTGTTCAAATTGTTTATTAAAAAATTATTTTCCATCATCAGTCTGTAAATTGTTGGGTATACGCCCTAAGTTTAGTATTCTTTGAAATGCAGCAGTTACATCAGTGGCATTTTTTGATTAAGTTGCTTCAACCCAAGCAAATTTTGAAAAAGTGTCAATAACTGTTAACATATATTTATATCCTCTATTTAGCTTTGAGTAATTTCCCATTTCAACCAAGTCAGCTTGCCATAAGTCATCAATTCCCTTCATTACTACTCTTCGTCGCTGAAAATGTTTTCTTGCTTGGGCATGCAGTTCGTTTACTATTGATCTTCTTTCCATTTTTGATGATGTAAACAATAAATAAATTCTTAATCGTTGGATGGTTGGATATATATCGTTATAATATCTTTAAGATTCTTATTCAAGTTTGCTATTTCTTCTCTGACAATATTTATTTTCTTATTAAATTCACTTCTTAATATTTCTTGTGAATCGTAGATATGTGTTTGTAAGTAAGCTTTGTTGACTGCATCTGTTTCTGCTGACGGCGGTGCCAAATTTTTTATTTTTTTATTTTGTATATCGATGTTATTATTCCAATCCATAGTAATTCCAAATACTTCAGTAACATTGCTCCTTAATATAAAAGAACTATTCTCTATCATTTTTCTTCAAGCTTGAGGTCAGTATTTTATTCTTTTTTATTTATTTATTTCGATATTTCGCTATCCTTCGGATAGCATCTTCAGGAAATCTTAATCTATAACAAATTATAAAACACGTACATTACATTATTATTTCAATTAACAAACAGAAACATAAGAAACTTACAGGAGTAACAATAACCAAACGTCACAACAATTCAACATCTAATATTGTACTAATTTGAGTTTCTCTGTTTGTTTACAATATGTCTAAAGCTGTGAGCAATGTTCTCTGTGTCCGTTTTGAAATTCATTCTTTTCTCTTGTGGTGTATTTATGATGTGTAACATTTCTAATGTGAATCTTTTGTTGTAATGTTGTTCCGTCTGTAATATGTCAATGTGTTCGAAGTTTGGTGTGTGTCCGTTTTCTGCACAGTGGGTCGCAAGTGCTGTTTTTTGTGACGTCGTTTTATGTCTGCATCTAATGTCTGATCTGTGGCCTGATATTCTAGTTTTGAGCATGTTTTTGGTCGTACCTACATAAACTTTGTCACATGTGTTGTTGTCGCTACCAGAGCAATGAATTCTATAAATAACATTGGACTTTTCCATTTTGTCAATCTTGGATTTTGTGTTCGAAAATAACTGTCTAAGTGTGTTATGTGTCGTCGGGGCCATTTTATATTTTTCCGTGTCGTATAATCCCGAATATGCAATCCTTTCTGTGATTCTAGGAACGTATGTCATCGATTTGTAAGTCTTTTGCGTTGTTGTCTCCATTGTAATGTATTTTTGTTTGTTGGTTGTGGCGATTAAATTGTAAATGATATTTTCGGGAAATGAGTTCTTTCTTAATATGTCTTTAATTTTGGCTATGTTCTTTATGTGAAATTGTTTATCACTGGTGTCCAGTACTCTTCTTACAAGGTTCATCGCGGTATTCATTATTAAATTTCTTGGTTGACATGAGTAGTAATTTATTATTCTTCCTGATGCAGTTGGCTTTTGATACCAGTCCAATTTAATTGTATTTCCCTGTCTTACCAGCAGCGTGTCTAAGTATGGTAGACTACCATTCCTCTCAATTTCCACTGTGAATTTAATCTGTCTATGAAATTTGTTTAGTTGGTCCAAGGTTTCCTGTATTGCACTTTCCTTTACTATCCCAAACAGGTCGTCCACGTATTTTGTAAGCATTCTTGGCTTACATTCTAAGTTAGAGAGACATTTTTTCAAAAGCGATTCCATCACGATATCAGCTACAATGGGCGATGCTGGCGAGCCCATTGGAAGTCCTTTGCATTGTGCATATATGCGGTTGCCATATTTAAAATATCGATTGTCTTTGACACAAAATTTCAATATCTTAAAAAATAATTCTTTATCCATGTTCGTATGTCTTTCGATCTCTTCCCACTTTTCTTTGATCACGTCAATTGCATAGTCCACCGGTATACTTGGAAATAAAGATATTACGTCAAATGACACAAGTCTTTCATCATCGTATATTGCACAATTGTTAATTCTATCTTTGAATTGCACTGCATCCCTGACATTGAATTCTGAATCATTTGTAAGGTTTTTTAAAATGTTTGTCAAAAACTTACAAAGACCTATAGAAGGCGAGTTTATCGAAGAACAGATTGGGCGAAGTGGGAATCCTTCTTTATGGATCTTAGGAAGCCCGTAAATTCTTGGCGCAATAGCCGAGTCAGTTTTGAGTTTTTTCTTCTCTATCACAGATATTATATTGCTTTTATGGAGTTCATCTATTAATTCGTTGTTCTTCCTTTGTAATGATGAGGTAGGATCTTTATTGAGTCTTCTATAAGTCATCATATCATCTAGAATATTGCACATTCGAATATCATAGTCTTTCTTTTCCATAGCAACTGTGACGTTCCCTTTGTCGGCATTCAATATCAAGATATTCTTGTTTTTCTTTAAAAATTTTTTGCTTTGTTCCACTGTGTTCAATACGAAACGGTCTCTCATATTTAAGCTGTGCTTGTTAATGTGATTCTCTAACATAAATGTGAATTTTGTTCTTGCCATTTCTTGTTCTTCTTTGTTGTGAAGTGTTTGTATGAAGTTTTCTCCATCTGCAATGTATTTGAATATTGGGAAATTGTGTTTCGTAGTTGGAACTGTATATTTTTGCCCTAGGGAGAGAAGCCATTGTGTGTCGGTCGGGATTTCGGTGTTTGTTTTGTTTACGAACCAATTGTCATTCTGGATTATGTTAAGTTCCCCCCTCTGTTCGTTTTTGAGAGCTTCAAATTTGTTCTTGTGTCTCTCTTTTATTTTCCATAATTTTTTATTTGAAAGAGCTTTTTCGCTGTTCCAGAGTTGCTCTTGTTCTTCTGCAGTCAATTGTTTTTCTATTTTTGTTTTTACATCCTTAATTGATATTTCGTTGTATTTTAAAAGTTCATGTTTATGTTTAATTATAAGAGTTAGTAATTTTGTGTGAAAATTTGTCAACATGTTCTCTAGTGAGTTGTGTATTTTTGGACACAGGTTACCGTCTGTTCTAAATATGTCTACTACATCTTTAGTTTTGTTGTATATGAAATTAGGCGTGATGCCTAAGTTTCTACAATTTATTAGAAAAGTGATTGTAGATTTTGTGTTCAGTTGTTGCATCTCCAATAGTTTATGTTTATTTATGTATCCCTTGATGTTACGATGTTTTTGTTTAATTTCGTTATAAACCATTTTGTATATTTTTATCGGCGTGCTCTCCGTAATTCTTAATTTCGTGTTAGTTTATTCGACCTGTTTTTCAAAAACTCTTTATCATTTTTCTTCAAGCTTGAGGTCAGTATTTTATTCTTTTTTATTTATTTATTTCGATATTTCGCTATCCTTCGGATAGCATCTTCAGGAAATCTTAATCTATAACAAATTATAAAACACGTACATTACATTATTATTTCAATTAACAAACAGAAACATAAGAAACTTACAGGAGTAACAATAACCAAACGTCACAACAATTCAACATCTAATATTGTACTAATTTGAATTTCTCTGTTTGTTTACAATATGTCTAAAGCTGTGAGCAATGTTCTCTGTGTCCGTTTTGAAATTCATTCTTTTCTCTTGTGGTGTATTTATGATGTGTAACATTTCTAATGTGAATCTTTTGTTGTAATGTTGTTCCGTCTGTAATATGTCAATGTGTTCGAAGTTTGGTGTGTGTCCGTTTTCTGCACAGTGGGTCGCAAGTGCTGTTTTTTGTGACGTCGTTTTATGTCTGCATCTAATGTCTGATCTGTGGCCTGATATTCTAGTTTTGAGCATGTTTTTGGTCGTACCTACATAAACTTTGTCACATGTGTTGTTGTCGCTACCAGAGCAATGAATTCTATAAATAACATTGGACTTTTCCATTTTGTCAATCTTGGATTTTGTGTTCGAAAATAACTGTCTAAGTGTGTTATGTGTCGTCGGGGCCATTTTATATTTTTCCGTGTCGTATAATCCCGAATATGCAATCCTTTCTGTGATTCTAGGAACGTATGTCATCGATTTGTAAGTCTTTTGCGTTGTTGTCTCCATTGTAATGTATTTTTGTTTGTTGGTTGTGGCGATTAAATTGTAAATGATATTTTCGGGAAATGAGTTCTTTCTTAATATGTCTTTAATTTTGGCTATGTTCTTTATGTGAAATTGTTTATCACTGGTGTCCAGTACTCTTCTTACAAGGTTCATCGCGGTATTCATTATTAAATTTCTTGGTTGACATGAGTAGTAATTTATTATTCTTCCTGATGCAGTTGGCTTTTGATACCAGTCCAATTTAATTGTATTTCCCTGTCTTACCAGCAGCGTGTCTAAGTATGGTAGACTACCATTCCTCTCAATTTCCACTGTGAATTTAATCTGTCTATGAAATTTGTTTAGTTGGTCCAAGGTTTCCTGTATTGCACTTTCCTTTACTATCCCAAACAGGTCGTCCACGTATTTTGTAAGCATTCTTGGCTTACATTCTAAGTTAGAGAGACATTTTTTCAAAAGCGATTCCATCACGATATCAGCTACAATGGGCGATGCTGGCGAGCCCATTGGAAGTCCTTTGCATTGTGCATATATGCGGTTGCCATATTTAAAATATCGATTGTCTTTGACACAAAATTTCAATATCTTAAAAAATAATTCTTTATCCATGTTCGTATGTCTTTCGATCTCTTCCCACTTTTCTTTGATCACGTCAATTGCATAGTCCACCGGTATACTTGGAAATAAAGATATTACGTCAAATGACACAAGTCTTTCATCATCGTATATTGCACAATTGTTAATTCTATCTTTGAATTGCACTGCATCCCTGACATTGAATTCTGAATCATTTGTAAGGTTTTTTAAAATGTTTGTCAAAAACTTACAAAGACCTATAGAAGGCGAGTTTATCGAAGAACAGATTGGGCGAAGTGGGAATCCTTCTTTATGGATCTTAGGAAGCCCGTAAATTCTTGGCGCAATAGCCGAGTCAGTTTTGAGTTTTTTCTTCTCTATCACAGATATTATATTGCTTTTATGGAGTTCATCTATTAATTCGTTGTTCTTCCTTTGTAATGATGAGGTAGGATCTTTATTGAGTCTTCTATAAGTCATCATATCATCTAGAATATTGCACATTCGAATATCATAGTCTTTCTTTTCCATAGCAACTGTGACGTTCCCTTTGTCGGCATTCAATATCAAGATATTCTTGTTTTTCTTTAAAAATTTTTTGCTTTGTTCCACTGTGTTCAATACGAAACGGTCTCTCATATTTAAGCTGTGCTTGTTAATGTGATTCTCTAACATAAATGTGAATTTTGTTCTTGCCATTTCTTGTTCTTCTTTGTTGTGAAGTGTTTGTATGAAGTTTTCTCCATCTGCAATGTATTTGAATATTGGGAAATTGTGTTTCGTAGTTGGAACTGTATATTTTTGCCCTAGGGAGAGAAGCCATTGTGTGTCGGTCGGGATTTCGGTGTTTGTTTTGTTTACGAACCAATTGTCATTCTGGATTATGTTAAGTTCCCTCCTCTGTTCGTTTTTGAGAGCTTCAAATTTGTTCTTGTGTCTCTCTTTTATTTTCCATAATTTTTTATTTGAAAGAGCTTTTTCGCTGTTCCAGAGTTGCTCTTGTTCTTCTGCAGTCAATTGTTTTTCTATTTTTGTTTTTACATCCTTAATTGATATTTCGTTGTATTTTAAAAGTTCATGTTTATGTTTAATTATAAGAGTTAGTAATTTTGTGTGAAAATTTGTCAACATGTTCTCTAGTGAGTTGTGTATTTTTGGACACAGGTTACCGTCTGTTCTAAATATGTCTACTACATCTTTAGTTTTGTTGTATATGAAATTAGGCGTGATGCCTAAGTTTCTACATTTTATTAGAAAAGTGATTGTAGATTTTGTGTTCAGTTGTTGCATCTCCAATAGTTTATGTTTATTTATGTATCCCTTGATGTTACGATGTTTTTGTTTAATTTCGTTATAAACCATTTTGTATATTTTTATCGGCGTGCTCTCCGTAATTCTTAATTTCGTGTTAGTTTATTCGACCTGTTTTTCAAAAACTCTTTATCATTTTTCTTCAAGCTTGAGGTCAGTATTTTATTCTTTTTTATTTATTTATTTCGATATTTCGCTATCCTTCGGATAGCATCTTCAGGAAATCTTAATCTATAACAAATTATAAAACACGTACATTACATTATTATTTCAATTAACAAACAGAAACATAAGAAACTTACAGGAGTAACAATAACCAAACGTCACAACAATTCAACATCTAATATTGTACTAATTTGAATTTCTCTGTTTGTTTACAATATGTCTAAAGCTGTGAGCAATGTTCTCTGTGTCCGTTTTGAAATTCATTCTTTTCTCTTGTGGTGTATTTATGATGTGTAACATTTCTAATGTGAATCTTTTGTTGTAATGTTGTTCCGTCTGTAATATGTCAATGTGTTCGAAGTTTGGTGTGTGTCCGTTTTCTGCACAGTGGGTCGCAAGTGCTGTTTTTTGTGACGTCGTTTTATGTCTGCATCTAATGTCTGATCTGTGGCCTGATATTCTAGTTTTGAGCATGTTTTTGGTCGTACCTACATAAACTTTGTCACATGTGTTGTTGTCGCTACCAGAGCAATGAATTCTATAAATAACATTGGACTTTTCCATTTTGTCAATCTTGGATTTTGTGTTCGAAAATAACTGTCTAAGTGTGTTATGTGTCGTCGGGGCCATTTTATATTTTTCCGTGTCGTATAATCCCGAATATGCAATCCTTTCTGTGATTCTAGGAACGTATGTCATCGATTTGTAAGTCTTTTGCGTTGTTGTCTCCATTGTAATGTATTTTTGTTTGTTGGTTGTGGCGATTAAATTGTAAATGATATTTTCGGGAAATGAGTTCTTTCTTAATATGTCTTTAATTTTGGCTATGTTCTTTATGTGAAATTGTTTATCACTGGTGTCCAGTACTCTTCTTACAAGGTTCATCGCGGTATTCATTATTAAATTTCTTGGTTGACATGAGTAGTAATTTATTATTCTTCCTGATGCAGTAGGCTTTTGATACCAGTCCAATTTAATTGTATTTCCCTGTCTTACCAGCAGCGTGTCTAAGTATGGTAGACTACCATTCCTCTCAATTTCCACTGTGAATTTAATCTGTCTATGAAATTTGTTTAGTTGGTCCAAGGTTTCCTGTATTGCACTTTCCTTTACTATCCCAAACAGGTCGTCCACGTATTTTGTAAGCATTCTTGGCTTACATTCTAAGTTAGAGAGACATTTTTTCAAAAGCGATTCCATCACGATATCAGCTACAATGGGCGATGCTGGCGAGCCCATTGGAAGTCCTTTGCATTGTGCATATATGCGGTTGCCATATTTAAAATATCGATTGTCTTTGACACAAAATTTCAATATCTTAAAAAATAATTCTTTATCCATGTTCGTATGTCTTTCGATCTCTTCCCACTTTTCTTTGATCACGTCAATTGCATAGTCCACCGGTATACTTGGAAATAAAGATATTACGTCAAATGACACAAGTCTTTCATCATCGTATATTGCACAATTGTTAATTCTATCTTTGAATTGCACTGCATCCCTGACATTGAATTCTGAATCATTTGTAAGGTTTTTTAAAATGTTTGTCAAAAACTTACAAAGACCTATAGAAGGCGAGTTTATCGAAGAACAGATTGGGCGAAGTGGGAATCCTTCTTTATGGATCTTAGGAAGCCCGTAAATTCTTGGCGCAATAGCCGAGTCAGTTTTGAGTTTTTTCTTCTCTATCACAGATATTATATTGCTTTTATGGAGTTCATCTATTAATTCGTTGTTCTTCCTTTGTAATGATGAGGTAGGATCTTTATTGATTCTTCTATAAGTCATCATATCATCTAGAATATTGCACATTCGAATATCATAGTCTTTCTTTTCCATAGCAACTGTGACGTTCCCTTTGTCGGCATTCAATATCAAGATATTCTTGTTTTTCTTTAAAAATTTTTTGCTTTGTTCCACTGTGTTCAATACGAAACGGTCTCTCATATTTAAGCTGTGCTTGTTAATGTGATTCTCTAACATAAATGTGAATTTTGTTCTTGCCATTTCTTGTTCTTCTTTGTTGTGAAGTGTTTGTATGAAGTTTTCTCCATCTGCAATGTATTTGAATATTGGGAAATTGTGTTTCGTAGTTGGAACTGTATATTTTTGCCCTAGGGAGAGAAGCCATTGTGTGTCGGTCGGGATTTCGGTGTTTGTTTTGTTTACGAACCAATTGTCATTCTGGATTATGTTAAGTTCCCTCCTCTGTTCGTTTTTGAGAGCTTCAAATTTGTTCTTGTGTCTCTCTTTTATTTTCCATAATTTTTTATTTGAAAGAGCTTTTTCGCTGTTCCAGAGTTGCTCTTGTTCTTCTGCAGTCAATTGTTTTTCTATTTTTGTTTTTACATCCTTAATTGATATTTCGTTGTATTTTAAAAGTTCATGTTTATGTTTAATTATAAGAGTTAGTAATTTTGTGTGAAAATTTGTCAACATGTTCTCTAGTGAGTTGTGTATTTTTGGACACAGGTTACCGTCTGTTCTAAATATGTCTACTACATCTTTAGTTTTGTTGTATATGAAATTAGGCGTGATGCCTAAGTTTCTACATTTTATTAGAAAAGTGATTGTAGATTTTGTGTTCAGTTGTTGCATCTCCAATAGTTTATGTTTATTTATGTATCCCTTGATGTTACGATGTTTTTGTTTAATTTCGTTATAAACCATTTTGTATATTTTTATCGGCGTGCTCTCCGTAATTCTTAATTTCGTGTTAGTTTATTCGACCTGTTTTTCAAAAACTCTTTATCATTTTTCTTCAAGCTTGAGGTCAGTATTTTATTCTTTTTTATTTATTTATTTCGATATTTCGCTATCCTTCGGATAGCATCTTCAGGAAATCTTAATCTATAACAAATTATAAAACACGTACATTACATTATTATTTCAATTAACAAACAGAAACATAAGAAACTTACAGGAGTAACAATAACCAAACGTCACAACAATTCAACATCTAATATTGTACTAATTTGAATTTCTCTGTTTGTTTACAATATGTCTAAAGCTGTGAGCAATGTTCTCTGTGTCCGTTTTGAAATTCATTCTTTTCTCTTGTGGTGTATTTATGATGTGTAACATTTCTAATGTGAATCTTTTGTTGTAATGTTGTTCCGTCTGTAATATGTCAATGTGTTCGAAGTTTGGTGTGTGTCCGTTTTCTGCACAGTGGGTCGCAAGTGCTGTTTTTTGTGACGTCGTTTTATGTCTGCATCTAATGTCTGATCTGTGGCCTGATATTCTAGTTTTGAGCATGTTTTTGGTCGTACCTACATAAACTTTGTCACATGTGTTGTTGTCGCTACCAGAGCAATGAATTCTATAAATAACATTGGACTTTTCCATTTTGTCAATCTTGGATTTTGTGTTCGAAAATAACTGTCTAAGTGTGTTATGTGTCGTCGGGGCCATTTTATATTTTTCCGTGTCGTATAATCCCGAATATGCAATCCTTTCTGTGATTCTAGGAACGTATGTCATCGATTTGTAAGTCTTTTGCGTTGTTGTCTCCATTGTAATGTATTTTTGTTTGTTGGTTGTGGCGATTAAATTGTAAATGATATTTTCGGGAAATGAGTTCTTTCTTAATATGTCTTTAATTTTGGCTATGTTCTTTATGTGAAATTGTTTATCACTGGTGTCCAGTACTCTTCTTACAAGGTTCATCGCGGTATTCATTATTAAATTTCTTGGTTGACATGAGTAGTAATTTATTATTCTTCCTGATGCAGTAGGCTTTTGATACCAGTCCAATTTAATTGTATTTCCCTGTCTTACCAGCAGCGTGTCTAAGTATGGTAGACTACCATTCCTCTCAATTTCCACTGTGAATTTAATCTGTCTATGAAATTTGTTTAGTTGGTCCAAGGTTTCCTGTATTGCACTTTCCTTTACTATCCCAAACAGGTCGTCCACGTATTTTGTAAGCATTCTTGGCTTACATTCTAAGTTAGAGAGACATTTTTTCAAAAGCGATTCCATCACGATATCAGCTACAATGGGCGATGCTGGCGAGCCCATTGGAAGTCCTTTGCATTGTGCATATATGCGGTTGCCATATTTAAAATATCGATTGTCTTTGACACAAAATTTCAATATCTTAAAAAATAATTCTTTATCCATGTTCGTATGTCTTTCGATCTCTTCCCACTTTTCTTTGATCACGTCAATTGCATAGTCCACCGGTATACTTGGAAATAAAGATATTACGTCAAATGACACAAGTCTTTCATCATCGTATATTGCACAATTGTTAATTCTATCTTTGAATTGCACTGCATCCCTGACATTGAATTCTGAATCATTTGTAAGGTTTTTTAAAATGTTTGTCAAAAACTTACAAAGACCTATAGAAGGCGAGTTTATCGAAGAACAGATTGGGCGAAGTGGGAATCCTTCTTTATGGATCTTAGGAAGCCCGTAAATTCTTGGCGCAATAGCCGAGTCAGTTTTGAGTTTTTTCTTCTCTATCACAGATATTATATTGCTTTTATGGAGTTCATCTATTAATTCGTTGTTCTTCCTTTGTAATGATGAGGTAGGATCTTTATTGAGTCTTCTATAAGTCATCATATCATCTAGAATATTGCACATTCGAATATCATAGTCTTTCTTTTCCATAGCAACTGTGACGTTCCCTTTGTCGGCATTCAATATCAAGATATTCTTGTTTTTCTTTAAAAATTTTTTGCTTTGTTCCACTGTGTTCAATACGAAACGGTCTCTCATATTTAAGCTGTGCTTGTTAATGTGATTCTCTAACATAAATGTGAATTTTGTTCTTGCCATTTCTTGTTCTTCTTTGTTGTGAAGTGTTTGTATGAAGTTTTCTCCATCTGCAATGTATTTGAATATTGGGAAATTGTGTTTCGTAGTTGGAACTGTATATTTTTGCCCTAGGGAGAGAAGCCATTGTGTGTCGGTCGGGATTTCGGTGTTTGTTTTGTTTACGAACCAATTGTCATTCTGGATTATGTTAAGTTCCCTCCTCTGTTCGTTTTTGAGAGCTTCAAATTTGTTCTTGTGTCTCTCTTTTATTTTCCATAATTTTTTATTTGAAAGAGCTTTTTCGCTGTTCCAGAGTTGCTCTTGTTCTTCTGCAGTCAATTGTTTTTCTATTTTTGTTTTTACATCCTTAATTGATATTTCGTTGTATTTTAAAAGTTCATGTTTATGTTTAATTATAAGAGTTAGTAATTTTGTGTGAAAATTTGTCAACATGTTCTCTAGTGAGTTGTGTATTTTTGGACACAGGTTACCGTCTGTTCTAAATATGTCTACTACATCTTTAGTTTTGTTGTATATGAAATTAGGCGTGATGCCTAAGTTTCTACATTTTATTAGAAAAGTGATTGTAGATTTTGTGTTCAGTTGTTGCATCTCCAATAGTTTATGTTTATTTATGTATCCCTTGATGTTACGATGTTTTTGTTTAATTTCGTTATAAACCATTTTGTATATTTTTATCGGCGTGCTCTCCGTAATTCTTAATTTCGTGTTAGTTTATTCGACCTGTTTTTCAAAAACTCTTTATCATTTTTCTTCAAGCTTGAGGTCAGTATTTTATTCTTTTTTATTTATTTATTTCGATATTTCGCTATCCTTCGGATAGCATCTTCAGGAAATCTTAATCTATAACAAATTATAAAACACGTACATTACATTATTATTTCAATTAACAAACAGAAACATAAGAAACTTACAGGAGTAACAATAACCAAACGTCACAACAATTCAACATCTAATATTGTACTAATTTGAATTTCTCTGTTTGTTTACAATATGTCTAAAGCTGTGAGCAATGTTCTCTGTGTCCGTTTTGAAATTCATTCTTTTCTCTTGTGGTGTATTTATGATGTGTAACATTTCTAATGTGAATCTTTTGTTGTAATGTTGTTCCGTCTGTAATATGTCAATGTGTTCGAAGTTTGGTGTGTGTCCGTTTTCTGCACAGTGGGTCGCAAGTGCTGTTTTTTGTGACGTCGTTTTATGTCTGCATCTAATGTCTGATCTGTGGCCTGATATTCTAGTTTTGAGCATGTTTTTGGTCGTACCTACATAAACTTTGTCACATGTGTTGTTGTCGCTACCAGAGCAATGAATTCTATAAATAACATTGGACTTTTCCATTTTGTCAATCTTGGATTTTGTGTTCGAAAATAACTGTCTAAGTGTGTTATGTGTCGTCGGGGCCATTTTATATTTTTCCGTGTCGTATAATCCCGAATATGCAATCCTTTCTGTGATTCTAGGAACGTATGTCATCGATTTGTAAGTCTTTTGCTCAAAACTAGAATATCAGGCCACAGATCAGACATTAGATGCAGACATAAAACGACGTCACAAAAAACAGCACTTGCGACCCACTGTGCAGAAAACGGACACACACCAAACTTCGAACACATTGACATATTACAGACGGAACAACATTACAACAAAAGATTCACATTAGAAATGTTACACATCATAAATACACCACAAGAGAAAAGAATGAATTTCAAAACGGACACAGAGAACATTGCTCACAGCTTTAGACATATTGTAAACAAACAGAGAAATTCAAATTAGTACAATATTAGATGTTGAATTGTTGTGACGTTTGGTTATTGTTACTCCTGTAAGTTTCTTATGTTTCTGTTTGTTAATTGAAATAATAATGTAATGTACGTGTTTTATAATTTGTTATAGATTAAGATTTCCTGAAGATGCTATCCGAAGGATAGCGAAATATCGAAATAAATAAATAAAAAAGAATAAAATACTGACCTCAAGCTTGAAGAAAAATGATAAAGAGTTTTTGAAAAACAGGTCGAATAAACTAACACGAAATTAAGAAAATAAAAGAACTATTATTAGAAAAGTGACCGAACTTGTCGACACTCATGTTGCGAATAATAGATTTTTCGGTAATATCAGTAAATTATATCAGCTTCCCTCAGTTCCTCAATTATGGATACTATTTCATTATTATGATTCGTATTACCAGCGCTTTGTGAAGCCAACAAAAGTTTTAGGCGTTCCACTAACTCGTTGGGGTCATCCCAGTATATATAGTTGGACTTTTCACGATTAACAGTCATTAAACCTTTACCCGTGTGAGTGGCTTCAAAGAGTCTTTTTATTATTTTTTTATACTTATAGCTTTTGTTTCCTTTAATTTGGTCGTTTGCGTCATAATTTATTTTATGTGCGTTAGTATTCATCGGAATTCTTTTATAGATATCAAGTTCGAATTTGTCATATTTCTTGGGGATTTTATGAAAAATAAGTTCAAATAAACCTGGTGTATAAGCCCACGAATTATTTCCGATAATAATTTTGTTTTCGTTTAATCGAAGGTTGTTGTTGGCGAATTTCCAGTCACCTTTCTCATCTTTATGTGGACCATATGTTGTATCAAGTTTTTTTACGTTATGAAGTAATGATAAATCGATAACGTCCGATTCATTTTCATCTGATTGAGAAAAGAAATCATTCTCATTTGTTTCATCTTCAGAATTCCAATGATCTTTCTTAAATGTTTTTACAATAGGGGTTTCAACATTGTCTTCCTTAAATTTCTTTATCGGAGTACTGCTGTCGAATTTTAGACTCTGTTGGGTTGTAGCTGCAGGTCTTTTAGTATTAGTTAATTTTAATATTTCATTTAATGGTTCGATCACTGGCTTAAAGGTATTAGATAATCTCTCATTTTTTTCCGCTTCCCCTAATTTTATGCTATTAAATTTCTGTTTTAAGATTTTTCTCGACTTAATTAATTCCTTTAGAAGGGTTTTTTGATTTATAGCTTATAGATTGATTATATCAACTGATGGATAGTTAATTTCAACTGGTAGACTGTTAATTTAAACTGGTAGGCAGTTTGTTTCAACTGGTAGGCTGTTTATTTCAACTGGTAGGCTGTTTATTTCAACTGGTAGGCTGTTTATTTCAACTGGTCGAGCTGTTAATTTCAACTGGTGGGTTGTTTATTTCAATTGGTAGGCTGTTTGTTTCAACTAGACTATTTAACTTGATCGACGTCTGTTGGAATCAGAGGTTGATTTATTACTAACTATGAATGTACTCATTGAAACCTTTTTTATAACGTCCACAGCGAATTTCGTCTTCTTTATTTATAACTAAAAATCCATGCTTATCTTTCCAACACTCTCGGCATATATCACGAAAGTTATCAAAAGTCATATCGCTTCCAACATGATCATTATATATATGTTTCATATTCATTTCATCTTGTTTAAACATTATTATAATATTAGCGTTATCGCGAATTAAATGTTTTGGAATATGAGTATATGTTTGAAATAAATAGAATGAATCTATATCGCGATGTCGACCCATACAAAAGTATAATCTTATATTGTTTTGTTTTTCGCATGCAATATCATCAAATATAAATATTGAATTAGGGTTGGCATGTTCAGGTTCAATAACATCTTCTCCATTTGTATATGTACAATATCCCATTCCTTTTATAGGTGTAACAAGCTGTTTAAGATACTCATATTTCGGTTGATATAACGACTTTGAGTATAGATAAATATTTTTAAATTTCAATCCGTTCGGACTTTCAATAAGACTAAGCACAACATTTGTCTTTCCACAATTAGAAGGACCCACAATGAGAGCTCTTATGGAATTAGGTAAAAGGGAACTGTGCTTTGTTTTAAGCGTATTTTGATGCGTGAAATCTAAATTTCTCACGTTAATATTCGTATCTTGCTTTATTAGACGCATTTTAACTACTGATTGTAAACTTATTATATCATTTCAATTTATGTCGAATCATTTCAGAAAAGGTATAAAATGATTGTCTATCATTGAGTTACATTCGCCTGGATATCAATTTTGCGGCCCCGGAACAAAGTTAGAAAAAAGACTTGAAAGGGGTGATAAGGGTATAAATATTTTGGATGAGGCATGTAAAGCTCATGATATTGCATATACACAAAACAAAGATATAAACAAACGACATCAAGCTGACAAAGAACTAGCGGAAAGAGCTTGGGAAAGAGTAAAGGCTAAAGATAGTAGAATTGGAGAAAAAATAAACGCATTTTTAGTTACAAACGCTATGAAGACTAAAGTAAAACTTGGTATGGGGATAGAGAAGAGAAAACCTAAAACAAAATGTCGAAAAAATATATTTAATACTGCAGTTAAAAGTGCATCTGTAGTCCTTAAAAAAGAAAAACTACATGATATCAACAGTGCCATTCGCCTTGCTCAAATGGTGATTAGAAAATCGTTTAAAGGTAGAAAATCTCAAGTCAGTATACCTAGAGTTATTTGTATGCCAAAAGTTGGTGGATTTCTACCTCTGATACCTATTTGGTGCATTGGGAGCTTTAACTTCAGGCAAAAGCAATTAAGACCGCTAAAAATGCAAAACAACAATTTAAAGAAAATGTGCGACACAACAAGCGAATGGAGGGGATAGCCATGGGAAAAGGACTTTATCTAAAACCATACAAAACGGGAAAAGGAATCACATACAACAAGAAATCATCAAAAAACTAATAAAGCAGCTACACAAAAGACCTCTGACTGACATCGATATTAGAGAATTTGGAAAAAAAACATTTACCATATTTTAGAGGAGTCTATATGAGGGACAAACTTCCGAAAACACCTAGACGCAAAGAATGCGGAATAGTTAATTTGGACTCATATAGCGGTTATGGTACACATTGGGTAGCATATAACAAAAATAACAACAATATTGAGTACTATGATAGTTTTGGAAACCTTCAGCCGCCTCTCGAAATTTTACTATACTTAGGCGATAAAATTAAATATAATTATAAGAGGGAGCAAAATTTTTAATCATATAATTGTGGACATTTATGTTTAAAATTTCTATGTAATATTTAATAAATAAACACAAATTTAATATTCAATAGTATTTCAGGTTTTATTTTTTATTCTCAAGTTTAGCTTATAAATTTTAATATCATGTTCAATAGTTTTTTTCATTTTTTGACCTAGCTCAAAAACTTCAAAATCCTTCTCATAAAATCCTTTGATATCGTTAACTTGAATGTAAGTTTTATTTAAAGCGACACAAGTGGGAATATAATGATTATTATAAAAGTATACAATTTGCTTTTGCAGTATGTTGTTCCAACATATAAAAGTAGTTAAAAATATTCCAATACATGTAATGTTGCGCCATTCTTCACAATTTATCATAATTTTATGATTATTTTGCTTCATCACAAGGTAAGAAATATCATTCTTTTGTCGAAATCCAAATGAAATGTCATCAATCGGTGGATCATTCAGCAAGTTGAAGGAATCGAAAAACTCATATTGATCTAGTCGAATTGGAATGTAGTCCTTGTACATCATTAAATGGAGCCATATTTCACGTGAGATTCCTATATAATTTTTCTTCTTATCTTGGAACCATATGAGAGGTTTGAATCTCAACGCTGTTGAAAATCCACACTTTACTTTCAATTTTAAATTTATAAAATATTCAAATTCGAAGACGACTTCGTGGTTTTGATATTTCTCCTCCTTCTTAACAGTTGGTTCCATTTAACTTTAATGAGTAAAAAAGCACTGATTGTTTGTCAGGAGACTTATCCGCTATATAAAGGGAAGACTTTCTTTAATCTATACTTTATTTCTTCATAAAACTTCATCGTAAAATGTTTAAAGTTGAGAGATCTGAAATCGCATTGGTTGATTTCCAATTTTGTCATGGCAATCAGAGTGACGTTTACATTAAGGAGTTGGCATTCATGTGTGGAAGAAGCGTTGCACCCAACTATTTCCATTTCAGTCCCCCCTTTGACGGCAGAGAACTTACTAAAGAGGGACGGAAGAAGAATGCTTACTGTCGAAATCATGTAAATGGGTTAGAGTGGCAGAGTGGAAACACAAGTTATGTTAATGTGGGCGACGTAATTTCTCCATTGAATAACTATAAATACATTTTTGTTTTCGGCAAAGCAAAGAAAGAATTTCTACTCAAATATATCAAAACAACTGTTATAAACCTGGAAAATAGAATCAACTTTAAGAATTTACCAAACTATTATACTTCTTGCATTCTTCATAATGATATGAGATTTAAATGTGCTCTAAACAATTTATATAAGTTATTTGTTTTTATTGAGACAAATTATCATCAAATAGAAAACTTTATACCTGATGAAATAGAATACTTAATATAAAAATAAAAATTATTTTCTTTTTTCATATATGTATCATGTTATTTTATTTGAATTATTTGTTTACAAATGTATAAAGTAAGTATAAAAATTATTGTACTTTGATGCATTTCCTTAGTGGGTTGCGTAGCATATTTTTTTTTTTTTAAGAAACTTGTTATTTATTATTTGAAAATATTCAGAATATAAATTAGCTTAAACTTTACTTATTGTTAGTATAATTTAGGGAAAAGTGGGTGTATAAAAAATATCTGTAGGTAGAATCTGGGTAAGCTCTAATCGGCATAGTGGATGGTCCTGATCTTCAGTTAAGGGTATCTTAGTTATGGCAAAGGATGTGTCGTTCAACCGTTGAATTGCATCATCTGCCAGAGAGTTAAATCTTTTGGGGAGATATAATATTTTTTTAGCTATCTTCAATGCGATTGTATCTCCATACTTTGTAGATGTTCTGTATGCTCCAGTTATGTTGTAGTTTTTGTGTGGTTTCATTTCCTTAATGCTAAGAATTTTTTTAAAATTTAAAAAATTGAACGATGAAATTAATTCTGTGTTTGAACTCATCATGGGGAACTTTATTCAAAACTATACAGTCTCTCCATATGTTACCCGCTATTTATATTGTTTCAAATCAATTTTACTGACAAATCAGTAAACGTTAAGACTAAAGGGTGAATGAAATGGATATATGTACATAGTTTCATGAACTATAGCGGATGCAAGAGAGGAAGAGTGAGAGAAGTAAATCAATTATTTTTCTAATTTTTCATAAACATACCCACACATATATAGACACACCAAAATAAAAAAACTATTTTATCAATTAAAAAAAAACGAAATAAATACAATTTTTGTTGTGTATTCACATTTATTTAAATATAAATCAAAAATATTAATTATAATAAAAATTGTTACAAGAAAAATAAATGATTGTTAAAATAAAAAGTTTTCATTTATGCATATAATTTTTATTTTAAAGATATCTTGTTTAGACTAAAACCTGCAGTGGTAATTAGTCTTCTCTCGGTTGGGCACATGGAATATAATCCTCCTCATCCTCATAGCCTTCGAAGAGATCTCTGCTCCTTTCGATTGGTCGTCGGTTTTGGCGTTGTAAATCTTCTCTTAATAGCTCCATTACAATTTCCTGTACAGATCCAGACATATTAAATTGTCTAGATCTTGCAAGGGGACACGGTATCATTTACGCTTGACCTTCCGCGTCTTCTTCTATAAGGAATGGTTGAGCATTTGGAATGTCTTCGGCTTCCCTAGCTTCTTCGTTGTCGTCAATCACAACAACAACGTCATCTGGTCTATCTTCTATCAGTATGTTTTCATCGTCCTCAATAACGATAGGTTCCTCGTCTTCTTCTATACGGAATGGTTGAGCATTTGGAATATCTTCTCCTTCCATAGCATTTGGAATGTCTTCGGCTTCCATAGCTTCTTCGTTGTCGTCAATCACAACAACAACGTCATCTGGTCTATCTTCTATCTGTATGTTTTCATCGTCCTCAATAACGATTGGTTCCTCGTCTTCTTCTGTAAGAAATGGTTGAGCATTTGGAATGTCTTCTCCTTCCATAGCATTTGGAATGTCTTCGGCTTCCATAGCTTCTTCGTTGTCATCAACCACAATAACAACGTTATCTGGGCTATCTTCTATGTGTATGATTCCATCGTCCTCAATAACGATTGGTTCATTTTCAATTAAGACCCCTAGATCTTCTACACATTCGTCGTCGTACATGACGATGAATCCTCGATTAACGAATTCGTTACTAAATCTAAACTCCCGACTATCTTCACTGACTATCTTCACATACATTCAAAATCAAGTACATTGTCACTTGAAAATCAAAACAGGGGAACAAATTGTCAAACCCAAAAAACAAAAATATAATTCTAGCGACAGGGTTATCAAAACAATGAAGATAGAACAGACGAGCACGTACTCCTTCACCATACAAGTATTTTTTAATGGAAAATTTCCAAAGAAAGGTTCAGTACTCTAACGAATTGAAATTGAAAGGAAAAAATTAAGATCTCTGAAATATCAAAACACACAAACTCAAGCATACACATAACAACCGTGTGGACGGAAAAATTCCAAAGAAAGGCTCAGAACTCTTACGAACACAACATAACTCTAGCACACACACACACAACATAGACATAACGGATTTTCTATCAGGCAGCAAAAATCAATAAAAATAAGGTTCATAAAAAACAATGACGACAAAACATATGAACACCTGCAACTCTAAAACAATAACTTGAATTCTAAACACAAGCGCCATGTTGACGGAAAAATTTCAAGGCAGATACGACATACATCCACAAGCACCATGTTGACGAAAATATTCGAAAGAAAGGCTCAGAACTATGACGAACACAACAGAACTCTAGCACACACACAAGATGGACTTAAGGGATTTTCTATCAGACAGCAAAAAAGGAAAATAGGGTTCATAAAAACAATGACGACAAAAAATATGAACACGTGCAACCCTAAAACACTAACTTGAATACTTCTAAACACAAGCACCATCTTAACGGAAAAATTTCAAAGAAAGGCTCAGAACTATGATGATCGATGAAGCAATGACTGCACTCGATGTTTAATCATACACCATATCAAATAAAAAAACACACACAAGCTAATAAAAATTTATTATCATCTCCCTATATATCTAAATAAAAAGGGGGGACATCACGTACTCATCCAAGCTAATAAAAATTAATTATCTTGGAGTATCTGATAACCACATTGGATTTTCCTATACCCAAATAAAGAAAAGTCACATCACGTACTCATACCCCAAGGTAATAAAAATTAATTGTCTAGGACTATCTGAAAACCACATAGGATTTCCTATTACCAAATAAAAAAGGGTCACATCACGTACTCATGTCAAAAGCTAATAAAAATTAATTATATAGGATTCCCTATACCAAAAGCACATTAAAATTGATTAATGTGCTTTTAGCTGTCAATCATTATCTGGAATCTGTATATATAATCTACTGGCGATGGCTTTGACATAACTATATATATATATATATATATATATATATATATATATATATATATATATATATATATATATATATATATATATATATATATATATATATATATATATATATATATATATATATATATATATATATATATATATATATATATATATATATATATATATATATATATATATATATATATATGAAAGTGATGGTATACCAAAGATACACGTATTTAAACTTTAAAATGGCTCTCCTGAACAAAACTGGTTTTTTCCCCTAGGTCCCTTTCTTTTTTAGAAGGAACTGCCAAATGTCATCATTGTTAGATAAAGAATATGGCTTCTAGAGCTAAAACATAAAAATCGCTTAAACATATATTTGGTAGGTATATCTAAACCGATTTTCTTCAAGTTCCACTTCCTCCGAACTTGATCCAAAAAACTTAATTGTTAAAAAGTTTTGTGAAGATTGGCAAGAATTACGACCTGTCGTTAAGATATACGGGCGGAAACACAGGCATCATTAAATTGAATCATCTAGTGATTCTAAGTAGATCGGTAAACTTAAAAGTAAAGTGCAGCTGGGTATAAAAATAGTTTACAAATGTTGAGAAGGGATAAAAAATTAAACCGTGCGACAATTAATATTAAACAGAAAGCAAGAAAAGGCATATTAAATCAACTGGATCGCATGGATAGAATAGGTTGCGGAAATATTTAAAAGTTTGAATAACAATATTAAATCAAAAGGATGACACAGTAAATAAAAATTGTGATAAAAACATAATGTGTTAAAAAAATGTCGAAAAGGGACGAAATATTAATTAGCTAGTCAAAAGCTTGAAATAGTGTTTATGTCACGTGTACGTCCCATTCAGTCTAGTTATAAGTGGCTGGCTTCATCGATGTACTTTGTAGTGTAAACATTGTATGAACGGGTATTATTTCCTAGTACGTACCCATTTGCAATAGTATCAAACGAAATGTTTCTTTCAACGCCGTTGCTTTGGGCTTGAAAGTTAACGATTGTTCTTCCACGAGCTTTGACAAGCCGGCTTTTTTCTTTCTCTTCTTTATAAAGCGTCAGCCGCGAAACACACATAAAAGTGCACCAGTAAAGCAATCAATAACCCTTTATTTTTTTATTAGAAGTGTATGTTAAATTTTCACCATAAGTGATCATAAAACCGGCCACCATAAAGCAGAATCAGGCTGCAACCGCGAGAGAGCGCAACAATTAATCTCTAGCCCGTAAAAACCAGGGTTTGGAGCAAGGTACGTCCAAAGCCAATTTTATTTGTGTATACGTAGTGTCCCTAACAGTGAAAGTGGCTGTACGTTTTTGGACATCGTATTTTGAGGTTAGAGCTATGACGCCTACACACACACATACACATAAGTGAAGAAAAAGCGCGTTCCTTGTACATAAAAGCAATATTTAATTTTGTGTTTTAGTACAACAACTTGGAATTTCGAGATTTGGCAATCTTTTTTCTATTCCGGCATTTCTGTTGTTATGTACATTAAAAGAAATTTGAAAATTTACTGCACAGTGGCTTAAGTTGGTGTATAAGGGAAATCATATATATAATCGTATATATATATTTTTTTAAGAAAAAATTGTCCGATGTTTTCCCTTTTCTGGATATTAAGCCCGAAGTTAGCTGCCATAATTTTATGTCCATTTGCTGCACAGTCGTCTCCATAGAAAAATTAAAAAAGGAACAATTTGTAGTGTATTGGCTGCAATTCAACTAATACGAAATTTTGCTACGTCACCTCTCAGTGGCCTGTGTGGCACAAAATTGTAATGTTTTATATACAATCATTCTATTTAAAATTTAGATTTGAAAATTTTAATGAAATGTTGATTCCCATTGTTTTTTGGACTTGCTGGGATCGTGAATCGCAATTTATTTTTGAATTTTTTTTAGGTATTTTTACTACTGCAATACTGTCATCTTTGATTGCACAGTGGTCTTTGTAGTTTTATATTGAGAATTTTGTAACTTGGTCTGAGTTTACATTTGGAACTCCTTTTTAATTTGGGACTTTTTTCTTTTTTTGCGCAGTTTTAAGGAGATTTGGGTGTATCTTTTCTCTACTGTCCGTTTATGCAACTAAAGGCTTGTTTTATTGTGGTGCTCATAGGTTTGTGTGTTTTTTTCTTCCTATTTTTTGAAATTCTTTGTCTTGGCGTTCTATGGTTGATAAATGTCCTGCTTACTTTTTGGTTGGTCCGTCTATCGTGACTACATTTGTTGAAGCGTGATTTCGAGGAAAATAATCAAGACCCCCTTCTTTTTTTTGTAATCTAATAATGCATTATGAGTTCGGAAGATTATGAGAAAGTGTTAGAAGAGGTGACAAGGTTTGAGTATCGACTGAAGGATGAAGATTTTTCTTTATATAGAGGCAATGGATTGTGAAAGGACTGAGTTGGAAATGCTGAGATCGAAGTTTAAGTCCGTGCAGGCTGTCTGTAGGGGACAATAAAAGAAGAAGGTGTAACCAAATTTATAATTCATAAGAAATATAACCAAATTCATAACTCGTATATCCGATGGGTCAATATTACTGCTAGAGCAAAAAAGGTATGTTTTTTCTGAATACGGATCAGAAAAGCTATGCTTCGACCCTAAGAAAATTTAAGTATTGCTTTAATTGCTAAAAGTTAGGCGTATATTTGTAAATTGTACAAGTCCGAATGGCTGTTCGACGTATCAGAGGAAACACCTTACTCTATTGCATATAGATTTTAATGGAAATTCGAATCATAAGAATTCAATTTCTGTGGCTTAAATACGAATCAGATAAATAAGTACAAAAGTAATACACAGTCCACTGAAAATTCGAATTCGTATGAACGATTTTAAAGTTATTCTACATTGGTGGCTAAGAAGGTGATGTAAGCGACTGCATGGGTCATTATTGTAAATTTTGGTTTGACGTATACGGTTCGAGCATTGATATATCCGTGTTCTGATGAGAGTTTTATTTCTTAAGGGATTCAGAGATTACTAAAGCTGCCTACAGTCCCCGTATCAGCTGAAGTTACAGGTTTGGGAGTTGAAATTTTCAGAAGATCTGTCAAAATGGATAATTTCACTGTAAGAAGTCAGATTGACATATTGTTGGGAGGTAAACTATATCCTACCATACTGAGAGGAGGTGTTCGACATTGGATCTTTGATTCAGTCGTGGCTCAAGAAACAATTTTTAGTTGGATATTGACTGGTCCCAAAGTTCAACACATTTAACCAGAGTCTGTCATTGTACAAAAGTATTCATCGAAGACCAGTTTGCAAAGTTCTAGAAGCTAGAAAAAATCGCTCGAAATCCAATGTTAACCGTGGATGACAAAAAATGTGAGGAGATTTATTGTTTTTCTACCAAAAGACGTACTGATGGAAGCTAAGTAGTTGATTTGACGTTTATGTTTGTGTAAGTGATCTGTCCATCCTGTACGTCAGTTACTAAGAAATTATAAGTCTTTGCTTAGTAAACCGGACTATAAGGGTCTATATGATAACGTTTTGGAAGAATATGAGTCATTGGGTCATATGTCAAAGATTAAGGATCAAAGTGGTGGTGTCGACTATTATCTTCATCATCACGGTATCTTTAAGCTTAAGACTACAACTACGAAGCTAAGAGCCGTATTTAATGCTTCAAGTCCATCATGTACTGGAGTAAGCCTAGATGATATTTTACACGTAGTTCTTGTTATTTAAGCTGGTTTGGTGGCCTTGGTAGTGAAGTGGTTTTTGAGTACGTGTTAAATGCCGACATCACAAAAAATATAGGTAAATTTTGTTTAACCCTGACCACGCCCGTTCCAGAGCATTGTTTTTCGAAATCCTGATAATGATGAAATCTGTGACTTTCAGCTAAATATTGTGATATTCTGCTTAAATTGTGCTCCTTATTTAGCTTTAAGGACCATGCTTCGTTTGGCTAGTGACGAAGACATTAGGTTTCCAATTGAAGCTGATTTGCTGCGTGGCTTTATGTATTTAGTCGGAGCTCATAGTATTCCAGAGGTTTTAGAAGCGCGGGAGCAACTCTTGAGCATTTTGAAAACGGGGGTTTGAACTTAGAAAATAAACATCAAATTCTAGGTAAATTTTAGAAGAATTGCCTACAGACTTTTTGTTGAACGAGAATTTTTTCTGCCTAGATGATAAAAGTACTCGGAAGACGCTGGGGGTTCAGGAAATTTTTTCTGCTTCGTGACTGAGAAAATTTTACAAAAAGCTACATATACAAAGAGGGAAGTGTTGTCACTGATAGCCGGCTGACTGACGCCTGCCATTGTCACCGGCAAAATTATCATGTAAGACATATGGCTTGATAAAATTGGCTGAGACGGCGAAATAAAGACTGCATCTTTGCGGAAATGACAGAATTTGATTTAGAAGTATAATGATGTTGAATCTATAACGATTCCTCGTTGGGTAAAATATTCCCCTTAATGTCGAAAATTTTCCAAAATTTTCAAATTTATATATTATATAGTATATATTAAACTTTACAATTTTGCGCCACACAGGCCACTGAGAGGTGAAGTAGCAAAATTTCCTATAGGTTTAATTGCAGTCAATACACTATATATCCAATTTCCACGACAGTGTAGCAACTTAAAGTTCCTGTTTTTAATTTTTCTATTGAGACGACGGCGTCTTAGCTCTACCCTCAAAACATGATGTCCAAAAACGTCCAGAAATTTTTTTAAGCCACTTTCACTTTTAGGGACACTTCGTATACACAAATAAAATTGGCTTTGGAGTACCTTGCTCCAAACCCTGGTTCTTACGGGTTAACGATTAATTGTTGCGCTCACTCGCGGTTACAGTCTGATTCTGATGGAGTTATTTTTGGCGAGCTCCAAATCTTCTGATTTATGGTGGCATCTCGGCGTGAATCTTCTCTACAAAGCGATTCCAAACCTCCGGCAGTGCTCTGAAGGCCCCTTGTCGTCTTTAACAAACTTTCTTTCATACACTGGCACGTTCAGTGCTTGTGTGGCAAAATAAAAATGCACCTGTTTTCTATTTCAAAATGCCACTGACCTTGATATTTTCTTTATTTTTTAGTTTAAGAAACAAAAAGGGATTTATGTTCAGTTGAAAACGAAAAGTTAACACACACTTGCAATAAAAAAAGTGAAAGGGCTATTGATTGCTTTACTGGTGCACTTTTATGTGTTTTTCTCGGATGACGTTTTATTTAAAAGAGAAAGAAAAAAGCCGGCTTATCAAAGCTCGTGTAAGAAAGATCGTTAACTTTCAAGCCCAAAGGAACGGCGTTAAAAGAAACATTTTGTTTAATACTATTACAAATGGGTACGTACTAGTAATGATACTCGTTCATACAATGTTTACACTACAAAGTGATGAAGCCAGCCACTTAATACAAGACTGAATGGGACGTAAACGTGTCATAAGCACTATTTCAAGTTTTGACTAATTGTTTTTTATTTCTTCCCTTGTCGACATTTTTTATTAGATTGTGTTTATATCACAATTTTTATTTTTTATGTCATCCTATTTATTTATTAATGTTATTCAAACTTTTAAATATTTCGGCCCCTTTACAACCCCATTTCTATCCATGCCATCCTATAGATTTAATATGGATTTTCTTGCTTTCTGTTTAATTTTCTGAAGAAAACGCTTTGACGTAAATCTCGAGAAAGAGAAGAGAATCGATACAATATGTAGCCTTTTTCATCAGATCTAGCAACATATACCCGAACGTCTCTCGCCTCCTCGTGCGTATCGAAAGTAACTGATGCCTTTGACAATGATGGCCTGTCACTTGTAAGCTATTCTTGTCCATGCCATCATAAACTGTTATCTCTCAGTTCCAAAGGTATCAGCCAAGGATTGCTGTGAATCCACATAATTCCAGTAGACATATTCAACCTTTTCTAAAATAGTAACAACTCTATTGGCTACAAACGTCTCCTAGCTACAGGGAGGCTTTTTAAGCCACGCCAGAACTGTGGTCGGATCAGGCCATAAGTAAAACAAATAATTCTCTGTGCTGAACTGAGACAACATACGATCGACTACCTGGCCAAGAGTACAGCTCCATTTAATTTTTTCGCAGTCCCAGCCAATTTTATCAAACCATATGTCTTACATAATAATTTTGGCGATGAAAATGGCAGGCGCCAGCCAGCCGACTATCAGTAAAACACTTCCCTCATCGTATAGATCCCTTTTTGTAAAATTTTATCAGCAACGAAGCAGAAAAAATCTCCTGAAGCGTTCCAGCGAACCCCCAGCATCTTCCGAGTACTTTTGTCTTCTAGGCAGAAAAAACTGTCGTTCAACAAAGAGTTTGTAGACAACCCTTCTAAAATTTTCCTAGAATTTGGTGTTTATTTTCTAACTTCAAACCCCCGTTTTCAAAAAGCTTACGACTTGCTCCCGCGCTTCTAACACCTCTGGAATACTATTAGATCCGACTTAATATATAAAACCACCCAACAAATTAGCTCCAATTGAAAACCTACTGTCTTCGTCACTAGCCAAACGAAGCATAGTCTATAGCGCTTAATAAGCTGTACAATTTACGCAGAATGTCACAATATATAGCTGAAAGTCACAGATCTCATCATTCTCAGAATTTCAAAAAATTATTCTATGGAAATGGGCGTGGTCAGGGTTAATCAAAATTTGCCTATACATTGTTGTGATACCGACATTAAACACGGACTCAAAAACCACTTCACTCCCAAGGCCACCAAATCAGCTTGACGAACATAACCCACATATAATACATCATTACCAGTTACTCCAGTACTACAACTGCTAAGCTTCGTAGTTGTAGTCTCAGTCTTAAAGATACCGTGATGAGGAAGATAATAGTCGAAACCACCACTTGGATCCTTAATCTTTGACATGTGTCCCAATGTCTCTTATTCTTCCAAAACCTTATCAAACAGACCGTTATAGTTCGTTTTACTAAGCGAAGACTTATGATTTTCCTAGAATTTGGTGTTTATTTTCTAACTTCAAACCCCCGTTTTCAAAATGCTTACGACTTGTTCCGCGCTTCTAACACCTGTCAAAGGAATCAATTTGTGAAAGAAACAATATTGAAGTTAAAAATGAAAGAATACTATGAGATCCGACAAAATATATAAAACCACGCAACAAATTAGCTCCAATTGAAAACCTACTGTCTTCGTCACTAGCCAAACGAAGCATAGTCCATAGCGCTTAATAAGGAGTAGAATTTACGCAGAATGTCACAATATATAGCTGAAAGTCACAGATCTCATTATTCTCAGAATTTCGAAAAATAATTCTATGGAAATGGGCCTGGTCAGGGTTAATCAAAATTTGCCTATACATTTTTGTGATATCGACATTAAACACGGACTCAAAAACTACTTCACTACCAAGGCTACCAAATCAGCTTGAAGAACATAACCCACATATAAAACATCGTTACGGGTTACTTCAGTACTGCAACTACTAAGCTTCGTAGTTGTAGTCTCAGGCTTAAAGATACCGTGATGAGGACGATAATAGTCGACACCACCACTTGTATCCTTAATCATACAGACCGTTACAGTCCGTTTTACTAAGCGAAGACTTATCATTTCTTAGTAATTGACGTTCAGCAATATACCGATTTGGACCGATCACTGACACTTCGGACCTAAACGTCAAATCTACTACATAACTTCCATCAGAACGTTTTTTGGTAGAAGAACAATAAATCTCCTCTCATTTTGTGGCTTAAAAAGTCTCGCTGTTGCTAGAAGACGATTGTAGCCAAAAGAGTTGTTACTATTTTAGAAAATTTTGGAAATGTCGACTTGGCAGCCCTGGCATGATCCCTTTGGAACTGAGAGATAACAGTTTATGATGGCATGGACATGAGTGGCTTACATGTGACAGTTCATCATGGTCAACGGCATCAGTTACTTTCGATACGCACGAGGAGGCGAGAGGCGTTCAGGCATATGTTGCTAGATCTAATGAAAAAGAAGACATATTGGATCGATTCTCTTCTATTTCTTGAGCGATTCACGTCATAGCGTATATGTTTAGAAAATTAAACAGAATACAAGAAAAACCATATTAAATCAACAGGTACTACATTTGTTGAAGCGTGATTTAGAGGAAAATAATCACGACCCCATTCCTTTATCTGCAATCTAACAATGCATTATGAGTTCGGGAGATTATGAGAAGGTGTTAGAATAGGTGGCAAGGTGAGTATCGGTTGAATGATGAAGATTTTTCTTTCTACTTTATAGAGGCAATGGATTGTGAAAGGACTGAGTTGTAAATGTTGGGGGCGAAGTTTAAGTCCTTGCAAAAAAGGCTGTCTCTAGAGGACAAGGACAAGAAGATGGTTTAACCAAATGTATAATTCATATATCAGATGGGTCAATATTACTGCTAGGGCAAAAAAGGTATGTTGTGCTTAGGAACAGAGATCCGAGGTTCGCGTACCTCTATTGTGACACAGGTGTATTATGTTTCGTGGTCTACATTTAGAGACTTGTTCATGGCAATCTATATAAATAATTCCGGTTTGAGGCAAGTAAAAAAAAAAATGTTCTACCTGTTTCAAAAGAAAAGGCCCAAAAGGCAATTAAAAAACCTGTTTCAGAAGACTGGCGGAGAGATTAGTAGGAATATTGCATTAAAAGAAGAAAATTTCGAGTGAGTGTGGAGTAATTTAAATGCCCAGTAGGAGAGCAAGCGTGTCCTAATATATATTTAACTGAAGATTTTCTTTAACCTATCTCCTAGCAGACAGGATTGCACGCAGGAGGTGAAGACCTAAATAGCTGTATAACGGTCCTTAATTTCGATCGAATTTTCGTATTTTTATGTTCTGCGAAGTTGTCCAAACAGTCATTGTGTCCTTGGGAACAGTTTGTAAAAAAACAAGAATGAGTTTACGAAGTGGGAAGAAATGAATGAGTTATTGACTGACAGATTTCACGCATTGGAGAGCGTATCTGATGTAATTTCGTCTAATAGTCATGGACAAAGTAAATTCCAGATTATAACGAGAAAGAGTCATTAGATAAGCTCAAAAGTTAGGGCGTCCAAAGACATGTTTGAAATTTAAAATTAGACATGTTTGTAAATTGTAAAAGTCCAAATGCTGTTCGTTGTGTCAGAGGAAGCACCATACTCTTTTGCATATAGATTTTAATGGAAATTCGAGTCATCAGAATTCAAATTCAGGGCCTTAAGGTACGAGTCAGATAAATAAGTCCAAAAATAATACACAGTCCATTGAAAATTCGAATTCGTAAGAAGGATTTTAGAGTTATCATACATTACTGGCTAAGAAGGTGATGTTAGCACTGCATGGGTCAATATCGTCAATTTTGGTTCGACGTATAAGGTTCGAGCATTGATAGATCCGTGTTCTGGAGAGAGTTTTATTTCTGAAAGGATTCAGAGATTACTAAAGTTGCCTACAATCCCCGTATCAGCTGAAGTTACGGGTTTGAGAGTTGAGTTCAGCAGATCTGACAAAATGGATCATTTCACTATAAGTAGTCAGATTGACATATTGTTGGGAGGTGAGCTATATCCTACCATACTGAGCGGAGGTTTTCGACAATGGATCTTTGATTCAGTCGTGGATCAAGAAGTAATTTTCGGTCGGATAGTGACTGGTCCCAAAGTTCAACACATTATACCAGAGTCTCTCATTTTACAAAAGTCTTCATTGACGACTAGTAAGCAAAATTCTGGGAGCTAGAAGAAGTCGCTCGAAATCCAATGTTATCAGAGGATGACAAATAGGGGAGGAGATTTATTGTTCTTTTACCAAAAGACGTACTGATGAAAGTTATGTAATAGATTTAACGTTTAAGTTCGATGTGTCAGTGATCGGTCCAAATCCTTATATTGCTGAACGTCATTTACTAAGAAATGATAAGTCTTTGCTTAGTAAACCGGACTATAAGGGTCTATATGATAAGGTTTTGGAAGAATAAGTGAATTTCAGCTAAATATTGTGACATTCTGCGTAAATTGTGCCCCTTATTGAGCGCTACGGACCATGTTTCGTTTGGCTAGTAACGAAGACAGTATGTTTCCAATTGGAGCTAATTTGCTGCCAGGCGTTATATATTTAGTCGGATAGTATTCCACAGGTGTTAGAAGCGGGAGCAACTAGTGAGCATTTTGAAAACGGGGGTTTGAACTTAGAAAATAAAAATCAAATTCTAGTTAAATTTTAGGTGTTGGCTCCAGAATTTTGTTGAACGAGAATTGTTTCTGCCTAGGCGACAAAAGTACTTGGAAGACGCTGGGGGTTCGCTGGAACGCTTCAGGAGATTTTTTCTGCTTCGTGACTGAGAAAATTTCACAAAAAGCGACCTATACGAAGAGGGAAGTGTTTTCACTGATAGCCGGCTGGTTAGCGCCTGTCATTGTCAGCGCCAAAATTATTATGTAAGACATATTGTTTGATAAAATTGGCTGGGATGGCGAAATCTAGGCAGAAACTTTGCAGAAATGGTCGAATTAGATTTAGAAATATAATGATGTCGAATCTATAACGATTCCTCGTTGGGTATAATATTCGCCTAAATGCCGAGCTGAATATCTTTGGTTTTGCGATTCTTCAGAATTGACTTACGCTGCGACTTTGAATGTACGTGTTGATATAGAGGGTCGCGTCGGCACGGATTTGCTCGTTGCGAAGACAAAAGTGGCCCCGATAAAGAAACCGTCTCTTCCTCATCTAGAGTTATATGGAGCTGTACTCTTGGCCAGCTAGTTGATAGCATGTTGTCTCAGTTCGCCACAGAAAATTATTTACTTTACTTATGGCCTGATCCGACCACAGTTTTGGCGTGGCTTAAAAAGTCTCCCTGTAGCTAGAAGACGTTTGTAGCCAATTGTTTCTATTTTAAAAAAGGTTAGATATGTCGACTGGAATCATGTGGATTCGCCGTATAATCCCGCTGATGTTGCAGCCCTTGGCTGATCCCTTTGGAACTGAGAGATAACAGTTTATGATGGGATGGACAAGAGTGACAGGCCATCATGGTCAACGGCATCAGTTACTTTCGATATGCCAGAGGAGGCAAGAGGTGTTCAGGTATATGTTGCTAGATCTGATGAAAAAGAAGACATATTGGATCGATTGACTTCTCTTTATCAAGCGATTCACATCATAGCGTATATCTTCACGAAATTAAATAGGAAGCAAGAAAAGCCATATTAAATCAACAGGATGGCATGAATAGAAATGGGGTTGAAAAGGGGCCGAAATATTTAAAAGTTTGAATAACATTAATAAATCAATAGGATTGCATAAAAAATGAAAATTGTGACATAAACACAATCTGATAAAAAATGTCGAAAAGGGAAGAAATAAAAAACAATTGGTCAAAACTTGAAATAGTGTTTATGTCACGTTTACGTCCCATTCAGTCTTGTAGTAAGTGGCTGGCTTCATCGATGTACTTTGAAGTGTAAACATTGTATGAACGGGTATCATTTCCTAGTACGTACTCATTTGCAATAGTATGAAACGAAATGTGTTTTCAACGCCGTTCCTTTGGGTTGAGTTGCTTGAAAGTTAACGATCTTTCTTACACGAGCTCTGACAAGCCGGCTTTTTTCTTTCTCTTTTTAATAAAACGTCAGCCGAGAAAGACACATAAAAGTGCACCAGTAAAGCAATCAATAACAATGTCCCTTTTTTTTACAAGTGTGTGTTAACTTTTCGTTTTCAACTGAACACAAGACCCTTTCTGTTTCTTTAACTGAAAAATAAAGAAAAGACCATGTGGCATTTTGAAATAGAAACACAAACACTGAACTTGCAAGTGTATGAAAGAAAGTGTGTTAAAGATAAGTGGCCTTGAGAGCCTAGAAAAAGCGCGTTCTTTGTACATAACAGCAATATTTAATTTTCGTGTTTTAGTACATAACAAAAACTTGCAATTTTGAGATTTCTCTATTCTTTTCGGCATTTCAGTTGTTATGTACATTGAAAGAAATTTGGAAATTTACTGCACAGTGGCTTGAGTTGGTATATAAGGGGAAACATATTTTTTTTAAGAACAAATTTTCCGATTTTTTTTCCTTTTCTGTATATTATGCCCGAAGGTAGCTGCCATATTTTCTGTCCATTTGCTGACCAGTCGTCTCCATAGAAAAATTAACAACAGGAAAAATTTTAAGTTGCTACACTCTCGTGGCAATTGGCTATATAGTGTAATGGCTGCAATAAAACCTATACGAAATTTTGCAACGTCACCTCCCAGTGGCCTGTGTGGCGCAACATTTTAAAGTTTAATATACAATCATACAATTTAATATTTAGATTTGAAAACTTTGAAAATTTTTATTGAAATTTTGATTTCCATTGATATTTTTGGACTTTCTGGGATCGTGCATCGCAGTTTATATTTGAAAAATTGTTTAGGGATTTTAAATACTGCAATATTGTCATCTTTGCTTGCACTGTGGTCCTTGTTGTTGTACATTGAGAATTTTGTAACTTGGCCTGAGTTTACATTTGGAACTCTTCTTCAATTTTGGACTTTTTCCTTTATTTGCGCAGTTTTAAGGAGATTTGGGTGTACAATTTCACTACTGTCCGTTTATGCAACTAAGGGCTTGTTTTATTGTGGTGTTTAAAGGTTTATGTGTTTTTTTCTCTCTATTTTTTGAAAATTCTTTGTCTTGGCTTTCTATGGTTGATAAATGTACTGCTAACTCCTTGGTTGGGCCGTCTGTCGTGACTTCAGGGTACTACATTTGTTGAACCCTGATTCCGAAGAAAATTATCCCAGACCCCTTCCTTTTTTTGTTATATAATAATGCATTATGAGTTCGGAAGATTATGAGAAGATGTTAGAAGAGGTGGCAAGGTTTGAGTATCGGTTGAAGGATGAAAATTTTTCATTCTATATAGGCAATGGATTGTAAAAGGACTGAGTTGGAAATGCTGAGGGCGAAGTTTTAGTCCGTGCAAAAAAGGATGTCTTGAGAGAACAAGGAAAGGAAAAGGTTTAACCAAACTTATAATTCATAAGAAATACAACCCAATTCATAAGTCGTATATCAGATGGGTCAAAAGTACTGCTAGGGCAAAAAAGTATGTTGTGATACGGAACAGAGGTCCGCGGTTCGCGTACCTAACACAGGTGTATTAAGTGGCGATTAAGTTTCGTGGTCTACATTAAGAGACTTGTTCATGGCAATCTATATAAATAATTCCGGATTGAGGCAAGAAAAACATTTTTCAGTATGTTTCAGAATACCGGCGGAGAGATAAATAGGAATATTGCCTTAAAAGAAGAAAATTTCGAGTAAGCGTGGAGTAATTTTAATGACCAGTATGAGATCAAGCGTGTCCTAATATGTATTTAATTGAAAATTTTACTTAACCTAGCTCCGTGCAGACAGGATTGCACGCAGGATGTGAAGATGTAAGGACCTGTAGTACGGTCCTTAATTTCGATCGAATTTCGTATTTTAATGTTCTGCGAAGTTGTCCGAACAGTCATTGAGTCTTTATGAACAGTTTGTAAGAACTAAGACTGAGTTCAAGAAATGGGAAGAGTTCGCGAAATGGGAAGTTATTGACTTACAGATTTAACGCATTGGTGAGCGTATCTGATGTAATTTCATCTAAAAGTCATGGACAAAGTAGCTTCCAGACTATATTGAGAAGGAGTCATTAGATAAGCTCAAAAGTTAAGGCGTCTAAAGAAATGTGTGAAATTTAAAATTAGACATGTTTGTAAATTGTACAAGTCCAAATGGCTGTTCGATGTGTCAAAGAAAGCACCATACTCTTTTGAGTATAGATTTTAGTGGAAATTCGAATCATCAGAATTCAAATTTCGGGCCTTAAGGTACGAATCAGATAAATAAGTCCAAGAATAATACACAGTCCACTGAAAATTCGAATTAGTATGCACGATTTTAGAGTTATCATACATTGGTGGCTAAGAAGGTGATGTTAGCACTGAATGGGTCAATATTGTCAATTTTGGTTCGACGTATAAGGTTCGTGAATTGATATATCCGTGTTCTGATGAGATTTTTATTCTGAATGGATTCAGAGATTACTAAAGTTGCCTACAATCCCCGTATCAGCTGAAGTTACGGGTTAGGGAGATGAGTTCAGCAGATCTAACAAAATGGATCATTTCACTATTAGTAGTCAGATTGACATATTGTTGGGAGGTGAGCTATATCCTACCATACTTAGAGGAGGATTTCGACATTGGATCTTTAATTCAGTCGTGGATCAAGAAGCAATTTTGAACTCTGGGAGCTAGAAGAAGTCGCTCGAAATCCAATGTTATCAGAGACATGTTTGAAATTTAAAATTAGACATGTTTGTAAATTGTACAAGTCTAAATGGCTTATAGACGCGTCAGAGGAAGCACCATATTCTTTTGCATATAGATTTTAATGGAAATTCGAATCATCAAAATTCAAATTCCGGGCCTTAAGGTACGAGTCAGATAAATAAGTCCAAGAATAATAAACAGTCCACTGAAAATTCGAATTCGTATGAACGATTTTAGAGTTATCATACATTGGTAGCTAAGAAGGTGATGTTAGCACTGCATGGGTCAATATTGTCAATTTTGGTTTGACGATATTGACCCATGCATGTTTGAAATTTAAAATTAGACATGTTTGTAAATTGTACAAGTCTAAATGGCTTATAGACGCGTCAGAGGAAGCACCATATTCTTTTGCATATAGATTTTAATGGAAATTCGAATCATGAAAATTCAAATTCCGGGCCTTAAGGTACGAGTCAGATAAATAAGTCCAAGAATAATAAACAGTCCACTGAAAATTCGAATTCGTATGAACGATTTTAGAGTTATCATACATTGGTGGCTAAGAAGGTGATGTTAGCACTGCATGGGTCAATATTGTCAATTTTGGTTTGACGTATAAGGGTCGAGCATTGATAGATCCGTGTTCTGATGAGATTTTTATTCTCAACGGATTAAGAGATTACTTTAGTTGCCTACAGTCCCCGTATCAGCTGAACTTACGGTTTGGGAGTTGAGTTCAGCAGATCTGACAAAATAGATCATTTCACTATAAGTAGTCAGATTGACATATTGTTGGGAGGTGAGCTATATCCTACCAAACTGAGAGGAGGATTTCGACAAATAATTCAGGTTTGGGGCAAGTAAAAAAAATGTTCTACCTGTTTCAAAAGACCGGCTGAGAGATAAGTAGGAATATTGCCTTAAAAGAAGTCAATTTCGAGTAAGCGTGGAGTAATTTAAATGCCCAGTATGAGGGCAAGCGTTTCCTAATATATATTTAACTGAAGATTTTATTTAACATAGCTTCTATTAGATAGGATTGCACGCAGTAGGTGAAGACCTAAGTAGCTGTATTACAGTCCTTATTTCGATCGAATTTTCGTGTTTTTATGTTCTGCGAAGTTGCCCAAACAGTCATTGTGTCTTTGGGAACAATTTGTAAAAAATAAGACTGAGTTCACGAAATGGGAAGAAATGAATAAGTTATTGACTGACAGATTTCACGCATTGGAGAGCGTATCTGATGTTATTTCGTCTAATAGTCATGGACAATGTAAATTCCAGACTATATCTCGAAAGAGTCATTAGATCAGCTCAAAAGTTAAGGCGTTCAAAAACTTGTTTGAAATTTAAAATTAGACATGTTTGTAAATTGTGCAAGTCTAAATGGCTGTTCGACGTGTCAGAGGAAGCACCATACTCTTTTGCATATAGATTTTAATGGAAATTCGAATCATCAGAATTCAAATTCCGGGCCTTAAGGTACGAGTCAGATAAATAAGTCCAAGAATAATGCACAGTCCACTGAAAATTCGTATGAGAGATTTTAGAGTTATCATACATTGGTGGCTAAAAAGGTGATGTTAGCACTGCATGGGTCAATATTGTCACTTTTGGTTCGACGTATAAGGTTCGAGCATTGATATATCCGTGTTCTGATTAGAGTTTTATTTCTGAAATGATTCAGAGATTACTAAAGTTGCCTACAATCCCCGTATCAGCTGAAGTTACAGGTTTGGGAGTTGAGTTCAGCAGATCTGACAAAATGGATCATTTCACTATAAGTAGTCAGATTGACATATTGTTGGGAGGTGAGCTATATCCTACCATACTGAGAGGAGGATTTCGACATTGTATCTTTGATTCAGTCGTAGATCAAGAAGCAATTTTCGGTGGGATAGTGACTGGTCTCAAAGTTCAACACATTTTACCAGAGTCTCTCATTTTACAAAAGTCTTTATCGACGACCAGTTGTCAAAACTCTGGGAGCTAGAAGAAGTCGCTCGAAATCCAATGTTATCAGAGGATGACAAAAAAGGGGAGGAGATTTATTATTCTTCTACCAAAAGACGTATTGATGGAAGTTATGTAGTAGATTTGACGTTTAAGTCCGATGTGTCAGTGATCGGTCCACATCGCTATATTGCTGATAGTCATTTACTAAGAAATGATAAGTCTTTGCTTAGTAAACCGGACTATAAGGGTCTGTATGATAATGTTTTGAAAGAATAAGAGACATTGGGTCACATGTCAAAGATTTAGGATCCAAGCGGTGGTTTCGACTATTATCTTCCTCATCACGGTATCTTTAAGCCTGAGACTACAACTACGAAGCTTAGAGTTGTATTTAATACTTCAAGTGCATAATGTACTGGAGTAAGCCGTAATTATGTTTTATATGTGGGTTCTGTTCTTTAAGCTGAGTTGATGGCCTTGGTAGTAAAGTGGTTTTTGAGTTCATGTTTAATGCCGACATCACAAAAATGTATAGGCAAATTTTGATTATCCCCGACCACGCCCGTTTCCACAGAATTATTTTTCGAAATTCTGAAAATGATGAGATCTGTGAGTTTCAGCTAAATATTGTGACATTCTGCGTAAATTGTGCTCCGTATTTAGTGCTGCGGGCCATGCTTGGCCTTTGAACTTAGAAAATAAAAATTAAATTCTAGTTAAATTTTAGAAGGGTTGTCTACAGAATTTTGTTGAACAAGAATTTTTCTGCCTAGATGACAAAAATACTCGTAAGACGAGGGTTCGCTGGAACGCTTCAGGAGATTTTTTCTGCTTCGTGACTGAGAAAGTTTTACAAAAAGCGACCTATACGAAGAGGGAGTGTTTTCACTGATAGCCAGCTGGTTAGCGTCTGTTATTGTCAGCGCCAAAATTATTATGTAATACATATGGTTTGATAAAATTGGCTGGGATGGCGAAATAAAGATAGCAACTTTGCAGAAATGGCCGAATTTGATTTAGAAGTATAATGATGTCGAATCTATAACGATTTCTCGTTGGGTATAATATTCGCCTAAATGCCGAGTTGATTATCTTTGGTTTTGTGATTCTTCAGAATTGACTTACGCTGCGACTTTGAATGTACGTGTTGATATAGAGGGTCGCGTCTACACGAATTTGCTCGTTGCGAAGACAAAAGTGGCCCCGATAAAGAAACCGTCTCCTCATCATCTAGAGTTATATGGAGCTGTACTTTTGGCCAGCTATCCGATAGCATGTTGTCTCAGTTCGCCACAGAAAATTATTTACTTTACTTATGGTCTGATCCGACCACAGTTCTGGCGTGGCTTAAAAGGTCTCCCTGTAGCTAAAAGACGTGTGTAGCCAATAGAGTTGTTTCTGTTTTAAAAAAGTTGGATATGTCGACTGGAATCATGTGGATTCGCCGTATAATCCCGCTGATGTAGCAACCCTTGGCTGATGGACAAGAGTGGCTTACATGTGACAGGCCATCATGGTAAACGGCATCAGTTACTTTCGATACGCAAGAGGTGGCGAGAGGTGTTCAGGCATATGTTGCTAGATCTGATGAAAAAGAAGACATATTGGATCAATTCTCTTCTCTAGCGATTCACATCATAGCGTATATCTTCAGAAAATTAAACAGAAAGCAAGAAAAGCTATATTAAATCCATAGGATGGCATGGATAGAAATGGGGTTGAAAAGGGGCCGAAACATTTAAAAGTTTGAATAACATTAATAAATCAATAGGATGACATAAAAAATGAAAATTGTGATATAAACACAATCTGATAAAAAAATGTCGAAAAGGGAAGAAATAAAAAACAGTTAGTCAAAACTTGAAATGGTGTTTATGTCACGTTTACGTCCCATTCAGTCTTGTATTAAGTGGCTGGCTTCATCGATGTACTTTGTAGTGTAAACATTGTATGAACGGGTATCATTTCCTAGTACGTACCCATTTGCAATAGTATGAAACGAAATATGTTTTCAACGCCGTTCCTTTGGGTTGAGTGGCTTGAAAGTTAACGATCTTGTTTACACGAGCTTTGACAAGCCGGCTTTTTTTCTTTCTCTTTTAATAAAACTTCAGCCGAGAAAGACACATAAAAGTGCACTAGTAAAGCAATAAAAAACAAGTTCACTTTTTTTTTATTACAAGTGTGTGTTAACTTTTCGTTTTCAACTGAACATAAAACCCTTTCTGTTTCTTTAACTGAAAAATAAAGAAAAGACCATGGTCAGTGGCATTTTGAAAAAGAATGCAGGTGCTTTTTTATTTTGCCACACAAACACTGAACGTGCCAGTGAATGAAAGAAAGTGTGTTAAAGACGACAAGTGGCCTTGAGAGCCTAGAAAAAGCGCATTCCTTGTACATAACAGCAATATTTAATTTTCGTGTTTTAGTACATAACAACAACTTGCAATTTTGATATTTCTCTTTTCTTTTTCGGCATTTATGTTGTTATGTACATTGAAAGAAATTTGGAAATTTACTGCACAGTGGCTTGAGTTGGTATATAAGGGGAAACATATTTTTTTAAGAAAAAAATTTTCCGATTGTTTTCCTTTTCTGTATATTAAGCCCGAAGGTAGCTGTCATATTTTCTGTCCATTTGCTGCACAATCGTCTCCATAGAAAAATTAACAACAGGAAAAATTTTAAGTTGCTACACTGTCGTGGCAATTGGATATATTGTGTAATGGCTGCAATAAAACCTATACGAAATTTTGCTACGTCACCACTCAGTGGACTGTGGGGCGCAAAATTGCGCAAAGTTTAATATACAATTATACAATTTAATATTTAAATTTGAAAATTTTGGATATTTTTATTGAAATTTTGATTCCCACTAATATTTTTGGACTTTCTGGGATCGCGCATCGCAATTTATTTTTGAAAAATTGTTTAGGGATTTTTGTCATCTATGCTTGCACTGTGGTCTTTGTTGTTGTACATTGAGAATTTTATAACTTGGTCTGAGTTTACATTTGGAACTCTTCTTCAATTTTGGACTTTTTCCTTTATTTGCGCAGTTTTAAAGAGATTTGGGTGTACATTTTCTCTACTGTCCGTTTATGCAACTAAAGGCTGGTTTATTGTGGTGTTTAAAGGTTTGTGTGTTTTTTCTTTCTATTTTTTGAAATTCTTTGTCCTGACGTTCTATGGTTGATAAATGTCCTGCTAACTCCTTGGTTGGTCCGTCTATCGTGACTTCAGGGCACTTCATTTGCTGAAGCGTGATTTTGAGGAAAATAATCAAGACCCCCTTCCTTTTTTGTTATCTAATAATGCATTATGAGTTCGGAAGATTATGGGAAGATGTTAGAAGAGGTGGTAAGGTTTGAGTATCGGTTGCAGGATGAAGATTTTTCTTTCTATATGGGAAGATTTTTCTTTCTGAGGGCGAAGTTTTAGTCCGTGCGAAAAAGGCTGTCTTGAGAGAATAAGGAAAGGAAAATGTTTAACCAAACTTATAAATCATAGGAAATATAACCCAATTGATAAGTCGTATATAAGATGGGTCAAAAATACTGCTAGGGCAAAAAGGTATGTTGTGGTGAGGAACAGAGATCCGCGGTTCCCGTACCTCCATGTGACACAGGTGTATTAAGTGGTGATTATGTTTCGTGGTCTACATTTAGAGACTTGTTCATGACAATCTATATTAAAAACATTTTTCTGTCTGTTTCAGAAGACCGGTGGAGAGATAAATAGGAATATTGCCTTAAATGAAGAAAATTTTGAGTAAGCGTGGAGTAATTTTAATGACCAGTATGAGAACAAGCGTGGGCTTATATGTATTTTATTGAAGATTTTACCTAAGGAGCTGTATTACGGTCCTTAATTTCGATCGAATTTCGTATTTTTATGTTCCGCGAAGTTCCCTGAACAGTCATTGAGTCTTTGGGAACAGTTTGTAAGAAATAAGACTGAGTTCAAGAAATGGGAAGTTATTGACTGACAGATTTCACGCATTGGAGAGCGTATCTGATGTAATTTCTTCTAATAGTCATGGACAAAGTAGCTTCCAGACTATATTGAGAAAGAGTCATCAGATAAGCTCAAAAGTTAAGGCGTCCAGATTCCACCACACGAAACTTGATGAAGCACAGTGTATATTGTGCAAAAATTCTCATGCAATAAGTTCTTGTCATAAGTTTCTGAATATGAATCAGAAAAACCAGGCTTCGACACTACGAAAATTTAAGTATACTAAACGCTGAAAATTAGACATGTTTGTAAATTGTACAAGTCCAAATGGCTGTTCGACGTGTCAGAGGAAGTACCATACTCTTTTGCATATAGATTTTAATGGAAATTCGAATCATCAGAATTCAAATTCCGGCCAAGAATAATACACGGTCCACTGAAAATTTGAATTCGTATGAACGATTTTAGAGTTATCATACATTCGTGGCTAAGAAGGTGATGTTTGCGACTGCATGGGTCATTATTGTCAATTTTGTTTCGACGTCTAAGGTTCGAGCATTGATAGATCCGTGTTCTGATGAGAGTTTTATTTCTAAAATGATACAGAGATTACTAAAGTTGCCTACAGTCCCCGTATCAGCTGAAGTTACGGGTTTGGGAGTTGCGTTCAGCAGATCTGACAAAATGGATCATTTCACTATAAGTAGTCAGATTGAAATATTGTTGGGAGGTGAGCTATATCCTATCATACTGAAAGGAGGAGTTCGACATTGGATCTTTGATTCAGTCGTGGATCAAGAAACAATTTCTGGTCGGATAGTGACTGGTACCTAAATTCAGCACATTTTACCAGTGTCTCTGATTTTACAAAAGTTTTCATTGACGACCAGTTGGCAAAGTTCTGGGAGCTAGAAGACGTCGCTCGAAATCCAATGTTATCAGGAGATGACAAAAAAGGAGAGAAGATTTATTGTTCTTCTACCAAAAGACATACTGATGGAAGTTATGTAGTAGATTTGACGTTTAAGTCTGATCTGTAAGTGATCGGTCCAAATCGCTATATAGCTTAACGTCAATTACTAAGAAATGATAAGTCTTTGCTTAGTAAATCGGACTATAAGGGTCTATAAGATAAGGTTTTGGAAGACTAAGAGACATTGGGTCATATGTCAAAGATTAAGGTTCCAAGTGGTGGTTTCGACTATTAAGCGCTTAGGGACCTGCTTCGTTTGGCTAGTGACGAAGACAGTAGGTTTCCAATTTGAGATATTTTGCAGCGCGGCTTATGTATGTGGAGGACGCTTTAGTCGGAGCTCATAGTATTCCAGAGGAGCATTTTGAGCATTTTGAAAACGTGGGGTTTGAATTTAGAAAATAAACATAACATGCTAGGTAAATTTTAGAAGGGTTTCCTACAGATTATTTGTTGAACGAGAATTTTGTCAGCCTAGATGACAAAAGTACTCAGACGATGCAGGGGGTCCGCTGGAACGCTTCAGGAGATTTATTCTGCTTCGTGACTAAGAAAATTTTACAAAAAGCGACCTATACGAAAAGGGAAGTGTTTTCACTGATAGCCGGCTGGCTGGCGCCTGTCATTGTCACCGCCAAAATTATTATGCAAGACATGTGGCTTGCTAAAATTGGCTGGGAACACGAAACTAAGACAGTAGCTTTGCAGAAATGGCAGAATTTGATTTAGAAGTATAATGATGTCGAATCTATAACGATTCCTCGTTAGGTAAAATATTCCCATAAATGCCGAGTTGAATATCTTTGGTTCTGCGATTCTTCAGAATTGACTTACGCTGCGACTTTGTATGTACGTGTTGATAAAGAGTGTCAAGTCTGCACTAGTTTGCTCGTTGCGAAGACAAAAGTGGCCCCGATAAAGAAACCGTCTCTTCCTCATCTAGAGTTAAATGGAGCTGTACTTTTGGCCAGCTTGCAGATAGTATGTAGTCTCAGTTTGGCACAGAAAATTATTTGCTTTACCCTTGGCCTGATTCGACCACAGTTCTGGCGTGGCTTAAAAGGTCTCCCTGTAGCTAGAAGACTTTTGTAGCCAATAGAGTTGTTACTATTTTAGAAAAGGTTGGAAATGTCGACTAAAATCATGTGGCTTCACAGTATAACCCCGCTGATCTTGCAACCCGGGGGTTGATACCTTCGGAACTGAGAGATAACAGTTTATGAAGGCATGGACCAGAGTGGCTTACATGAGACAAGTCATCATGGCCAACAGCATGATGAGTTGTCTCATGTACTACGAGGAGGGGAGAGGCGTTAAGTTATATGTTGCTAGATCTGATAAAAAGGAGACTTATTTGATCGATTCTCTTTCTCTCGAGTGATTCACGTCATAGCGTATATCTTTAGACTATGTCGTAAGGTGTTGATAAAAAGTGACAAAACTCCGAGTCCTACTCCACGTCCCACCACAGAAGAACTGTCCTTTGTTCGAAATCGTTCATTTCTTCTATCTCTACTTCGCCCATTTTCTACTGAGCATAGTCTTTTGTCGGAGATGAAAATTGTGGGGCCAACTAGTCCTTTTCTAACACTTTATTCCTTTTTGGATAAAGATCGCATTACACTCTGCGACAAATGGTAAGGGTCAGTGATCGGTTTGGAATGAAACCACCGGGGAAAGTTATATTGGTAAAAAAAAGTCATACGTGTTCCAGCGTTTCGCTGGGTCTCATCTAGGAATCGAGATATATCGATTTGAAGTTAGTAAGTATCGTATAGGGGAATTTGTCACGTTTTAGGCTCTTTTGTTTGACATAACTCGAGAACCACTCGTCCGATTTAGCTGAAACAAATTTAGAAAAATTAAGAATTACAATTCCTCTAATCTGTTCTTAAACCGTTTTCCTATTTAAGCAACAGTTTCGCAATTATAAATAAATGTATGAAAAAAAAAATTATTTTTGCCTAAAAATTATAATTTTTTTTTCATGCGCTTATTTTTAACTTGGAAACTATTATTTGTAAAGGAAAATAATATATGAACAGATTAAGGGAATTGTAATTCTTGGTTTTTTAAAATTTATTTCAGCTAAATCGGACGAGTGGTTCTCAAGTTATGTCAAACAAAAGAGCCAAAAACGTGACAAATTCCCCTATACGATACTTACTAACTTAAAATCGATATATCTCGATTCCTAGATGAGACCCAACGAAACGCTGGGACACGTATGACCTTTTTTTTGACCGATATAACTTTCCCCGGTGGTTTCATCCCAAACCGATTGTGGCTGTCGCACAGTGTTATTTGCGCCAACGGTCATTTAGGATTTACGAAATGTCAGTCCTACAACGACAGACACACAATTATTTTGGCATATGGAAGTAGATTCGCTCAATTATATGTGAACTTCGTACATAAGCTCGTTTTCCATGGTGGCCCCAGACTTATCCTCAATACGATCCGTTTAGAGTGCTGGCTACTAAAAACTTCGTTACGTTGTTTCTATTATAAATTGTAAAAAATGTGTATTGCACAATAAAAAATTCACATTAAAAGAGTCAGCGGTTATTTAAAATTTACCTTCGAGGAGTTTTCGACCCACCATAGCGTCGTTTCTAAACTCTCGTCTTCTGAAAACCGTTGACGTAAAGTTAAAGCTTTAAATTCCGAGATCTGTCGACGTTGGAAAGAGGAATACCTTAAAGAGCTGAATAAGCGCGATAAATGGAAAGCGCCCCTAATCGGCGTACAATTAAATAATACGGTCGTAGTACGAAACGAACCAATTTGTCAAATTGATAGGCACTTGGGTCGGATTACGAAAGTATTTGTGGCTCAGATCCGAGTCGCTGAGTGGAGAACAACAAATGGTATAATTACTAGGCCGGTGCATAAAATGGTCATCTTGCTTCGAGAATCTAACTCTAATTTACAATCCACTTTCACCGCCTTATCTCCGTAGTCTCTACTTTGTGCCGGTGTGAAATTAGTCATGGATACACCTCTTTCTCCCTCTAACATCGGCTATTTGACCGCGAACGTGTCAATATCCGATGTGTGTTTGTAGCTACCCGATATGCGCGGACTCCGCCTACCCAACTGGACTACACCTAGACCCGTCGTCACCCCGTGGTAGGTATACCCTGGTCGAAAAATGCTCAACAAATATTTTCACCTACCTTATCTGAACCACATCATTCTCGGCGCAGACGTGGCACGTCAGGTATTTCGGCAAACACTATCGGTCGAGCTGATCAGACCATCATCCAGCTTACCATTTTTGGTCCGGTCTTTTTTGGTGAAGCCGACGCGAACCTGTCCACTAGATAGGGGACATACGGATGTGCAAAAGTGGTGTAGGCAGGTACAAACGTAGTCTATGGAGAGAAACTGAGCCTGAAATATTTTTTTGTGTCTATGTACATTCCTTCATTTAAGAAGAATGAATTTACCTGATCTCAATGTATAATTACAAATATTATTGAGACATTGAATTTTCATCATTACAAAATATCCATATAATTACTTTCGTTTACATCATATTTATAACGTACATACTTACATTAAAGAAGAATGAATTTAACTGATCTCGATGCATAATAACATATATTATTGAAAACTTGAATTTACATCATCACAATATTTCCATATAATTATTTTCGTTTCAATTATATTAATTAACTATAACTTTGGGGCCACCTGAATTATAGCTCCTAACAAAAAACCTTTAATTCATTTTTCTTGTATTTAAATATTGTCCATTCATTAATTCATTAAATGTTCCTGCCCGGATTTTTTCTTTCTCTTCTTAATAAACCGTCAACCGAGAAAGACACATAAAAGTGCACCAGTGAAGCTATCAACTTTGTATATTACAGGTGTTTGTTAACTTTTCTCTATTAGTGAACATAAAACCCTTTATGTTTTTTAACTGAAAAGTAAAGAAAAGACCACGGTCAGTGGCAATTTGAAATATAGTGGAAGTGTTTTTTTATTTTTCCACACAAACACTTTGTACGGCACTGGGCCGTACCTGTGCCAGTGTGAGAAAGAAGTGCGTTAAAGACAACAAGTGACCTTGAGGAATCGCTGTGTAGAAAGGACTCACGCCGAAAAGCCACCATAAATTCGAGGATTTGGGGCGTGCCAAATATACCCCCATCAGCTGAAGAGGAACCTTGCCAATACCGGGAAGAATCATCCTACAACCGCGAGTGAGCGCAAGAAAGGGAAAATAGAAATGAGGATAAAACGTCATGGAAAATGGAAAGATGGATTAGAATATTAGATCAAAACGATGACATGCAAAGTAGAATTAGGGAATAAAAGGTCTTAAAGAGTCCAAATATGAGAATGTGTAAAAGTGAAGAGATCGGTAAACTCAAAGGTGGCTTTAGTTTTTTGGGTATTGGTAGTTCAGTTGCCGTGAAACTAACTTTTAATAATCTGTTCCGCAGACCGGAGCAGGGTGTTAAGAGGGATAGTATGTCAAAAAGGGATGACAAATAAAAAGGTTCAAAAAACCATATTTCGTTAAAATGATGCCTTAAAAAATAGAAATAGGGATAAAAAGCTATTAAAGAGGTGCCAAAACAACAGAAACAACTGTAAGCAAGAAAAACGATTATAAATCAACAGGATGGCATGAAATATAGAAATGAAGATATAAACGTGGTATCGTTTTTAGTAAATACAATAAATTCATTCAAACCATCGAAGTGTTTGGATGATTCCGTTTCCAAATGTGGAGTGCAATGGAGATGCAGTGGTAGTAAGGACTAACATATTAGTGACCGCGACATGAACGACAAATGCCACCAGTCATCATCTAGTATGTAACAAAATAAGTTGCGAGCAAATATGTAGCGCGGAATACTCTTTTTACGATTGTCCGAAAAATCAAAACAAATCGTCTTGAAATTTTTCATTCTTTATATGTAAGATTTCACGTGGTGTGTGGTGCAACCCAAATACTAAATGTTGTGTAACCATCGTACTCATAAACTATTTATGTAGTAACATATGACATTTTGTTTGCGGTATATTGCAATAAGATAAGGTAATTATTTCAGAAAATTATGCGGTACAACTCCATCATTTTTCAGAAGCGGTGATGTGTCCATTAAAATATAGTTGACTAAACCTATTGCATAATATTTTTCAAGCTACAATTAAAAATTTAAACGGTAAAGAAATTGATAAACCAATGATAAAATAATAAAATATAAATAATTCTATAGTAACACCTAATATATCAGTACAGAAACATATTACTTCTATATATTTCTCTAAAATCATGTGAGGGATTCGTTAATAGCACCAGGTTACGGCTAGTCTGTAGTATGTATATGCATACACTGAACCAATGTTCTCAAAATTTTAAGGCTTTTGATATAGGACCGGAGGTTTAAGTACGCCACTTTGATTTTTGTTATGTACAATTTTTTAAACTTTTCTTTGGATGCTTACCAAACTAACTTTTTCATCTTTAGTTATGTTGGCAATGCTCTACATTCGTAACTCACAATACGAGAGACATTGTTAAACCAAATGGACCGACTGTTTGTATGTGTGCGCATGACTGCGCTGGTACACCTTTTCCCTACTCGAGGTGCTTGGAACAAAGAGGTGCTTGGAACAAAGAGGTTCGACCCCTCATCCAGACAAACAATGATCACGCTGGTAGTGACGAGAGATGCCGGTGTGAAATTAGTCATGGGTACACCTTTTTCTCCCTGCAAACATCGGCTATTTGACCGCGAACGTGTCAATGTCCGATGTGTGGTTGTGGATACCCGATATGCGCGGACTCCGCATGCCCAACTGGACTCCACCTAGACCCGTCGGTATATCCTGGTCGAAAAATACTCAACAAATATTTTCACCTACCTTATCTGGACCACATCATTCCCGGCGCAGACGTGGCACATCAGGTATTTCGGCAAACACTATCAGTCGAGCTGATCAGACCATCATCCAGCTTACCATTTTTGGTCCGGTCTTTTTTGGTGAAGCCGACGCGAACCTGTCCACTAGATAGGGGACATACGGACGTGCAAAAGTGGTGTATACAGATACAAACGTAGTCTAAGGAGAGAAAGCGAGCCTGAAATATTTTTTTTGTGTCTATGTACATTCCTTCATTTAAGAAGAATGAATTTACCTGATCTCAATGTATAATTACAAATATTATTGAAACATTGAATTTTCATCATTACAAAATATGCCTATAATTACTTTCGTTCACATCATATTTATAACGTACATACTTACATTAAAGAAGAATAAATATAAGTGATCTCGATGCATAATAACATATATTATTGAAAACTTGAATTTACACCATCACAATATTTCCATATAATTATTTTCGTTTCAATTATATTTATTAACTATAACTTTGGGGCCACCTGAATTATAGGTCCTAAGAAAAAGCATTTCCTCTATTTTTCTTGTATTTAAATATTGTCCATTCATTTATTCATTAAATGTTCCTGCCTTTCATACCATCCTTAATAGTTGCATATAGATGCAAAGCGGGCGGTATATTTACGTCACGTTTACGTCATAAGTAGCTGGCTTTATCGATATACTCTGTAGTATAAACATTGTATAAACGGGTATCATTTCAATCATTGTCAATAGTATTCACCGAAATGTTTCTTTTACCACCGCTGCTTTGGGCTTGAGTGGCTTGAAAATTAACGATCGTTCTTACACGAGCTTTGACAAGCCGGATTTTTTTCTTTCTCTTCTTAATAAACCGTCAACCGAGAAAGACACATAAAAGTGCACCAGTGAAGTTTTCAACAAGCCTTAAACTTTGTATATTACAAGTGTTTGTTAACTTTTCTCTATTAGTGAACATAAAATACTTTATGTTTCTTTAACTGAAAAATAAAGAAAAGACAACGGTCAGTGGTAATTTGATATATAGTGGAAGTGTTTTTTTTTTGTATTTTTCCTCACAAACACTGGGTACGGCACTGGGCCGAATATAAATCATCTTTAATGCCTGTGCCAGTGTGTAAAAAAAGTTCGTTAAAGACAACAAGTGGCCTTGAGGAATCGCTGTGCGGAGAGGACTCACGCCGAAACCCACCATAAAGTCGAGGATTTGGGGCGTGCTAAATATACCCCCATCAGCTGAAGAGGAACCTTGCCAATACCGGGAAGAATCATCCTACAACCGCGAGTGAGCGCAAGAAAGGGAAAATAGAAATGGGGATAAAACTGCAGGTTTTTAGAAAAACAACATTATATCAATATCAACTTGACAACATGGAAAATGGATAGATGGATTAGAATTTAAAAAATTTCAGAAGAGTGAAAAAAGTGCGAAACACAATATTAGATCAAAACTATGACATGCAAAGTAGAGTTAGGGAATAAAAGGTCTTAAAGAGTTCAAATTTGAAATTGTGTAAAAGTGAAGAGATCGGTAAACTCAAAGGTGGCTTTAGTTTTTTGGGTATTAGTAGTTCAGTTGCCGTGAAACTAACTTTTAATAATCTGTTCCGCAGACCGGAGCAGGGTGTTAAGAGGGATATAATATGTCAAAAAGGGATGACAAATAAAAAGGTTCAAAAAACAATATTTCGTTAAAATGATGTCTTAAAAAATAGAAATAGGGATAAAAAGCTATTAAAGAGGTGCCAAAACAACCGAAACAACTGTAAGCTACAAAAACGATTATAAATCAACAGGATGGCATGAAATATAGAAATGAAGATATAAACGTGATATCGTTTTTAGTAAATACAAAAAATTCTTTCAAACCATCGAAGTGTTTGGATGATTCCGTTTCCATATGTGGAGTGCAATGGAGATGCAGTGGTAGTAAGGACTAACATTTTAGTGACCGCGACATGAACGAGAAATGCCACCAGTCATCATCTAGTATGTTACAAAATAAGTTGCGAGCAAATATGTAGCGCGGAATACTCTTTTTACGATTGTCCGAAAAATCAAAACAAATCGTCTTGAAATTTTTCACTCTTTATATGTAAGATTTCACGTGGTGTGTGGTGCAACCCAAATACTAAATGTTGTGTAACCATCGTACTCATAAACTATTTATGTAGTAACATAAATAATTTGAGAATCACTTTGTAGGTTTGTTCCGACATTACAGAGTTTTTTTGTTTTAACGTTCAAAGTAAGAATTTATTTAAGCTTCACTAATCTAATGCCAACGGGATTTTAAGTATTCACAATGAAAACACCGGAAATGTTTCTTTTTTCGAAAAACAACGACGGACGCTCTTTACTCTTCGCGGCGTTATTGGCACTGATCATATTTTCGCTATTGGGCAGTTGAATAGTTATGCGTGTTCCCTTCAGTACTCAAAACATGGACTGTTACTTTGACAATTTAAAATGAACAAAAGCCCTATAAAACCGTTTAAAGAAAACTGAAAAGAAACGTACATTTCGCAAAATAAAGAAACCAAGAAAAATGGCAAAATAAGCATGGAAAATTAATGCAAATAGCTTAGCGTTCTTATGGCTGACCTTTGCCTTATGAAACTTGGATTTTACCACAAAATTGGAATTGGGTTGTCGCTATAACACACACAACGATCCTACTTTCAAAGTCAAAATGTCTTCCCAAATAAAATATGTCCCTTCACTAAAACATACACGCGTACGAGTAATCTCCACAATCTGGTTATTAAATCGACAAGCCAAACAGGTCGATAACAATGTCTCTCGTATCGTGAGTTGCGAATGGACATTGTCAACATAACTAAAGATGAAAAAGTTAGTTTGGTAAGCACCCAAAGAAAAGTTTACAAAATTGTACATAACATAAATCAGAGTAGCGTACTTAAACCTCCGGTCCTATATCAAAAGCCTTAAAATTTTGAGAACATTGGTTCAGTGTATGCATATACATACTACAGACTAGCCGTAACCTGGTGCTATTAACGAATCCCTCACATGATTTTAGAGAAATATATAGAAGTAATATGTTTCTTTACTGATATATTAGGTGTTACTGTAGAATTATTTATATTTTATTATTTTATATTTGAGACGTTGTTATTCAATTCATTGGCTTATCAATTTCTTTGCAGTTTAAATTTTTAATTGTAGCTTGAAAAATATTATCCAAAAGGTTTAGTCAACTTTATTTTAATGGACGCATCACCGCTTTTGAAACATGATGGAGTTGTACCGCATAATTTTCTGAAATAATTACCTTATGTTATTGCAATATACCGCAAACAAAATGTCATATGTTACTACATAAATAGTTTATGAGTACGATTGTTACACAACATTTAGTATTTGGGTTGCACCACACACCACGTGAAATGTTACATATAAAGAATGAAAAATTTCAAGACGATTTGTTTTGATTTTTCGGACAATCGTAAAAAGAGTATTCCGCGCTACATATTTGCTCGCAACTTATTTTGTTACATACTAGATGATGGCTGGTGGCATTTCTCGTTCATCTCGCGGTCACTAAAATGTTATTCCTTACTACCACTGCATCTCTATTGCACTCCACATATGGAAACGGAATCATCCAAACACTTCGATGGTTTGAAAGAATTTATTGTATTTACTATAAACGATACCACGTTTATATCTTCATTTCTATATTTCATGCCATCCTGTTGATTTATAATCGTTTTTGTAGCTTACAGTTGTTTCGGTTGTTTTGGCACCTCTTTAATAGCTTTTTATCCCTATTTCTATTTTTTAAGACATCATTTTAACGAAATATTGTTTTATAAACCTTTTTATTTGTCATCCCTTTTTGACATATTTTATCCTACTTAACACCCTGCTCCGGTCAGAGGAACAGATTATTAAAAATTAGTTTCACGGCAACTGAACTACCAATACCCAAAAAACTAAAGCCACCTTTGAGTTTACCGATCTCTTCACTTTTACACATTCTCATATTTGGACTCTTTAAGACCTTTTATTCCATAATTCTACTTTGCATGTCATCGTTTTGATCTAATATTATGTTTCGCACTTTTTTCACTCTTCTGAAATTTTTTAAATTCTAATCCATCTTTCCATTTTCCATGTCGTCAAGTTGATATTGATATAATGTTGTTTTCTAAATACCTGCCGTTTTATCCCTATTTCTATTTTCCCTTTCTTGCGCTCACTCGCGGTTGTAGGATGATTCTTCCCGGTATTGGCAAGGTTCCTCTTCAGCTGATGGGGGTATATTTGGCACGCCCCAAATCCTTGAATTTATGGTGGCTTTTCGGCGTTAGTCCCCTCCACACAGCGATTCCTCAAGGCCATTTGTTGTCTTTAACGAACTTTTTTTACACACTGGCACAGGTATTAAAGATGATTTATATTCGGCACAGTGCCGTACTCAGTGTTTGTGTGGAAAAATAAAAAAAGCACTTCCACTATATTTCAAATTACCACTGACCGTGGTATTTTCTTTATCTTTCAGTTAAAGAAACATAAAGTGTTTTATGTTCACTAATAGAGAAAAGTTAACAAACACTTGTAATATACAAAGTTTAAGGCTTGTTGAAAACTTCACTGGTGCACTTTTATGTGTCTTTCTCGGTTGACGGTTTATTAAGAATAGAAAGAAAAAAATCCGGCTTGTCAAAGCTCGTATAAGAACGATCGTTAATTTTCAAGCCACTCAAGCCCAAAGCAGCGGTGGTAAAAGAAACATTTCGGTGAATACTATTGAGAATGATTGAAATGATACCCGCTTATACAATGTTTACACTACAGAGTATATCGATAAAGCCAGCTACTTATGACGTAAACGTGACGTAAATATACCGCCCGCTTTGCATCTATATGCAACTATTAAGGATGGTATGAAAGGCAGGAACATTTAATGAATTAATGAATGGACAATATTTAAATACAAGAAAAATAAAGAAAATGCTTTTTCTTAGGACCTATAATTCAGGTGGCCCCAAAGTTATAGTTAATAAATATAATTGAAACGAAAATAATTATATGGAAATATTGTGATGATATAAATTCAAATTTTCAATAATATATGTTATTATGCATCGAGATCAGTTATATTCATTCTTCTTTAATGTAAGTATGTACGTTATAAATATGATGTAAACGAAAGTAATTATATGGATATTTTGAAATGATGAAAATTCAATGTTTCATTAATATTTGTAATTATACATTGAGATCAGGTAAATTCATTCTTCTTAAATGAAGGAATGTACATAGACAGAAAAAAAAATATTTCAGGCTCGGTTTCTCTCCATAGACTACGTTTGTACCTGTCTACACCACTTTTGCACGTCGGTATGTCCCCTATCTAGTGGACAGGTTCGCGTCGGCTTCACCAAAAAAGACCGGACCAAAAATGGTAAGCTGGATGATGGTCTGATCAGCTCGACCGATAGTGTTTGCCGAAATACCTGATGTGCCACGTCTGCGCCGAGAATGATGTGGTCCAGATAAGGTAGGTGAAAATATTTGTTGAGTATTTTTCGACCAGGATATACCTACCAGGGGGTGACGACGGGTCTAGGTGGAGTCCAGTTGGGCATGCGGAGTCCGCGCATATCGGGTATCCACAACCACACATCGGACATTGACACGTTCGCGGTCAAATAGCCGATTTGGAGGGAGAAAGAGGTGTACCCATGACTAATTTCACACCGACATCTCTCGTCTCTACCAGAGTGATCGTTGATTGTCTGGAGGAGGGGTCGATGACGATTCGAACCTCTTTGTTCCAAGCACCTCGAGTAGGGAAAAGATGTACCAGCGCAGTCATGCGCACATATACAAACAGTCGGTCCATTTGGTTTAACAATTCATTGTGCGGGCCGACACATTGAGTACACGTCGATTCGCTAGTGCAGTCTCGATGTTGATACGGCTGTGCCAGACAACTTCGGCACAACCTCAGAGCGTCAACTTTCTCGCGTCTGTTGTTTATGTCCAGGACGAGAACTGGAGTGAGGTCACGTATCGAGTCAAAACATGTACACACCGCACACGGGTACCACTCGTCGCAGGTCGCTGCCATAATCTCTTTCCTGTTAATAACACAAGAGTTAATTTCTTATTTACACAAAGTAGAGACTACGGAGATAAGGGGATGAAAGTGGATTGTTAATTAGGGTTGGATTCTCGAAGCATCATTTTGACGAAATATTGTTTTTGAACCTTTTTATTTGTCATCCCTTTTTGACATATTTTATCCCTCTTAACACCCTGCTCCGGTCTGCGGAACAGATTATTAAAAGTTAGTTTCACGGCAACTGAACTACCAATACCCAAAAAACTAAAGCCACCTTTGAGTTTACCGATCTCTTCACTTTTAGACATTCTCATATTTGGACTCTTTAAGACCTTTTATTCCCTAATTCTACTTTGCATGTCATCGTTTTGATCTAATGTTGTGTTTCGCACTTTTTTCACTCTTCTAAATTTTTTAAATTCTAATCCATCTTTCCATTTTCCATGTCGTCAAGTTGATATTTATATAATGTTGTTTTTCTAAATACCTGCCATTTTATCCTTATTTCTATTTTCCCTTTCTTGCGCTCACTCGCGGTTGTAGGATGATTCTTCCCGGTATTGGCAAGGTTTCTCTTCAGCTGATGGGGGTATATATATATATCCTCGAATTTATGGTGGCTTTTCGGCGTGAGTCCTCTCCACACAGCGATTCCTCAAGGCCACTTGTTGTCTTTAACGCACTTCTTTTTCACACTAGCACAGGTATTAAAGATGATTTATATTCGGCCCAGTGCCGTACTCAGTGTTTGTGTGGAAAAATAAAAAAGCACTTCCACTATATTTCAAATTGCCACTGACCGTGGTCTTTTCTTTTCTTTTCAGTTAAAGAAACATAAAGGGTTTTATGTTCACTAATAGAGAAAAGTTAACAAACACTTGTAATATACAAAGTTGATAGCTGGTGCACTTTTATGTGTCTTTCTCGGTTGACGGTTTATAAAGAAGAGAAAGAAAAAAACCGACTTGTCAAAGCTCGTATAAGAACGAACGTTAATTTTCAAGCCACTCAAGCCCAAAGCAGCGGTGGTAAAAGAAACATTTCGGTGAATACTATTGAGAATGATTGAAATGATACTCGTTTATACAATGTTTACACTGCAGAGTATATCGATAAAACTACTTATGACGTAAACATACCGCCCGCTTTGCATCAATATGCAACTATTAAGGATGGTATGAAAGGCAGGAACATTTAATGAATTAATGCATGGACAATATTTAAATACAAGAAAAATAAAGAAAATGTTTTTTCTTAGGACCTATAATTCAGGTGGACCCAATGGCAAGGAACTTTTTTATGAAGAACTAGCAAAAAAATATATGTATAATTTGAGAATCACTTTATAGGTTTTTACCGACATTACACAGTTTTTTGTTTTAACGATCAAAGTAAGAATTAATTTAAGCTTCACTAATCTAATGCCAACGGGATTTTAAGTATTCACATTGAAAACACCGGAACTGTTTCTTTTTTCGAAAAAAAAAACAACGACGGGCGCTCTTTACTCTTCGCGGCGTTGTTGGCACTGAGCATACTTTCGCTATTGGGCAGTAGAATAGTTTTGCGAGTTCCCTTCAGTAAATAAACAGAGTCTAAGCGCAAATAGCTGAATACGCGCTGACGTTAGAAATCACTTGTCGTAAACATTGTGAGTTTAATCTTTTTTAAAGAAAATAAATCTTACCACAATGTTCACTTGTCGTAAACATTGTGAGTTTAATCTTTTTTAAAGAAAATAAATCTTACCAACCGTCGAGTGCCAACAAAAAAAGATAGAATCAGAATTCTCCTTGTTATTGGGATGATCCATAGGCAGGAGAGTACACTGCGAGATCCAAAGGCAAAATCAAATCAGCCTAAGTACTCAAAACATAGACTGTTACTTTGACAATTTAAAATGAACAAAAGCCTTATAAAACCGTTTAAAGAAAACTGAAAAGAAGCGTACGTTTCGCAAAATAAAGAAACCAAGAAATATGGCAAAATAAGCATGGAAAATTAATGCAAATAGCTTCAATATGCCTTCCAGGTTAAGCGTTCTTATGGATGATCTTTGCCTTATGAAACTTGGATTTTACCACAAAATTGGAATTGGGTTGTCGCTATAACACACACAACGATCCTACTTTCAAAGTCACAATGTCTTCCCAAATAAAATATGTCCCTTCACTAACACATACACGCGTACGAGTAATCTCCACAATCTGGTTATTAAATCGACAAGTCAAACAGGTCGATAACAATGTCTCTCGTATCGTGAGTTACGAATGGAGAGCATTGCTAACATAACTAAAGATGAAAAAGTTAGTTTGGTAAGCATCCAAAGAAAAGTTTAAAAAGCACTTCCACTATATTTCAAATTACCACTGACCGTGGTATTTTCTTTATCTTTCAGTTAAAGAAACATAAAGTGTTTTATGTTCACTAATAGAAAAAAGTTAACAAACACTTGTAATATACAAAGTTTAAGGCTTGTTGAAAACTTCACTGGTGCACTGGTGTCTTTCTCGGTTGACGGTTTATTAAGAATAGAAAGAAAAAAATCCGGCTTGTCGTATAAGGACGATCGTTAATTTTCAAGTCACTCAAGCCCAAAGCAGCGGTGGTAAAAGAAACATTTCGGTGAATACTATTGAGAATGATTGAAATGATACCCGTTTATACAATGTTTACACTACAGAGTATATCGATAAAGCCAGCTACTTATGACGTAAACGTGACGTAAATATACCGCCCGCTTTGCATCTATATGCAACTATTAAGGATGGTACGAAAGGCAAGAACATTTAATGAATTAATGAATGGACAATATTTAAATACAAGAAAAATAAAGAAAAAGCTTTTTCTTAGGACCTATAATTCAGGTGGCCCCAAAGTTATAGTTAATAAATATAATTGAAACGAAAATAATTATATGGAAATATTGTGATGATGTAAATTCAAATTTTCAATAATATATGTTATTATGCATCGAGATCAGTTTTATTCATTCTTCTTTAATGTGAGTATGTACGTTATAAATATGATGTAAACGAAAGTAATTATATGGATATTTTGAAATGATGAAAATTCAATGTTTCAATAATATTTGTAATTATACATTGAGATCAGGTAAATTCATTCTTCTTTAATGAAGGAATGTTATTGGGATGATCCATAGGCAGGAGAGTACACTGCGAGATCCAAAGGCAAAATCAAATCAGCCTAAATACTCAAAACATGGACTGTTACTTTGACAATTTAAAATGAACAAAAGCCCTATAAAACCTTTTAAAGACAACTGAAAAGAAGCGTACATTTCGCAAAATAAAGAAACCAAGAAAAATGGCAAAATAAGCATGGAAAATTAATGCAAATAGCTTCAATATGCCTTCCAGGTTTAGCGTTCTTATGGCTGACCTTTGCCTTATGAAACTTGGATTTTACCACAAAATTGGAATTGGGTTGTCGCTATAACACACACAACGATCCTACTTTCAAAGTCACAATGTCTTCCCAAATAAAATATGTCCCTTCACTAACACATACACGCGTACGAGTAATCTCCACAATCTGGTTATTAAATCGACAAGTCAAACAGGTCGATAACAATGTCTCTCGTATCGTGAGTTACGAATGGAGAGCATTGCTAACATAACTAAAGATGAAAAAGTTAGTTTGGTAAGCATCTAAAGAAAAGTTTAAAAAGCACTTCCACTATATTTCAAATTACCACTGACCGTGGTATTTTCTTTATCTTTCAGTTAAAGAAACATAAAGTGTTTTATGTTCACTAATAGAAAAAAGTTAACAAACACTTGTAATATACAAAGTTTAAGGCTTGTTGAAAACTTCACTGGTGCACTGGTGTCTTTCTCGGTTGACGGTTTATTAAGAATAGAAAGAAAAAAATCCGGCTTGTCGTATAAGAACGATCGTTAATTTTCAAGTCACTCAAGCCCAAAGCAGCGGTGGTAAAAGAAACATTTCGGTGAATACTATTGAGAATGATTGAAATGATACCCGTTTATACAATGTTAACACTACAGAGTATATCGATAAAGCCAGCTACTTATGACGTAAACGTGAAGTAAATATACCGCCCACTTTGCATCTTTATGCAACTATTAAAGATGGTACGAAAGGCAAGAACATTTAATGAACTAATGAATGGACAATATTTAAATACAAGAAAAATAAAGAAAATGCTTTTTCTTAGGACCTATAATTCAGGTGGCCCCAAAGTTATAGTTAATAAATATAATTGAAACGAAAATAATTATATGGAAATATTGTGATGATGTAAATTCAAATTTTCAATAATATATGTTATTATGCATCGAGATCAGTTTTATTCATTCTTCTTTAATGTGAGTATGTACGTTATAAATATGATGTAAACGAAAGTAATTATATGGATATTTTGAAATGATGAAAATTCAATGTTTCAATAATATTTGTAATTATACATTGAGATCAGTTTAATTCATTCTTCTTTAATGAAGGAATGTTATTGGGATGATCCATAGGCAGGAGAGTACACTGCGAGATCCAAAGGCAAAATCAAATCAGCCTAAATACTCAAAACATGGACTGTTACTTTGACAATTTAAAATGAACAAAAGCCCTATAAAACCGTTTAAAGACAACTGAAAAGAAGCGTACATTTCGCAAAATAAAGAAACCAAGAAAAATGGCAAAATAAGCATGGAAAATTAATGCAAATAGTTTCAATATGCCTTCCAGGTTTAGCGTTCTTATGGCTGACCTTTGCCTTATGAAACTTGGATTTTACCACAAAATTGGAATTGGGTTGTCGCTATAACACACACAACGATCCTACTTTCAAAGTCAAAATGTCTTCCCAAATAAAATATGTCCCTTCACTAACACATACACGCGTACGAGTAATCTCCACAATCTGGTTATTAAATCGACAAGCCAAACAGGTCGATAACAATGTCTCTCGTATCGTGAGTTACGAATGGAGAGCATTGCTAATACTGCATTTTCATTAGGCCAGTTATTCTCGTTTTCGCTCGAAACTTTTCAAAATGTCTCAACCAATTTTCACACAATTTGTGGTCGTTTTCATTCTCGTTTTGGTTTTCGTTTGACAGTTCATTATTGTTTACAAACAAAGCACAACGTGATGACTAATAAAATACTGAAATACATATTTTTCTTAAACAAATGGATAAATTAAATTATGTTTTTTTTTCTTTTAGCACGCTTATTTTTACTTTTACTTTATAAAATATCTATTTCACCAAATTTGTTTGACGATTGATTAAAAATGTCTGCCTTGAGATGACAAACCAACGATAAAAAAACGATTATTTTGGAGATGACACACTTTATTTAAGGTGGCATCGCCTGTGCGAAACGTTTTCGTTCCTCTTTCGTACAAAAACAAGTCAAAGTGAGACGTTTTCATCACTTGAATTTGTATGGGAAAACGTCTCATTTTGAATTGTTTTGGCCAAACTTTTAAAAACACTTCAAAAGTGCCTAGTGAAAAAAGAGCATAACATAACTAAAGATGAAAAAGTTAGTTTGGTAAGCATCCAAAGAAAAGTTTAAAAAATTGTACATAACAAAAATCAAAGTAGCGTACTTAAACCTCCGGTCCTATATCAAAAGCCTTAAAATGTTGAGAACATTGGTTCAGTGTATGCATATACATACTACAGACTAGCCGTAACCTGGTGCTATTAAGGAATCCCTCACATGATTTTAGAGAAATATATAGAAGTAATATGTTTCTGTACTGATATATTAGGTGTTACTATAGAATTATTTATATTTTATTATTTTATATTTGAGACGTTGTTATTCAATTCATTGGCTTATCAATTTCTTTACCGTTTAAATTTTTAATTGTAGCTTGAAAAATATTATCCAAAAGGTTATGTCAACTATATTTTATTGGACGCATCACCGCTTTTGAAAAATGATGGAGTTGTACCGCATAATTTTCTGAAATAATTACCTTATCTTATTGCAATATACCGCAAACAAAATGCCATATGTTACAACATAAATAGTTTATGAGTACGATGGTTACACAACATTTAGTATTTGGGTTGCACCACACACCACGTGAAATCTTACATATAAAGAATGAAAAATTTCAAGACGATTCGTTTTGATTTTTCGGACAATTGTAAAAAGAGTATTCCGCGCTACATATTTGCTCGCAACTTATTTTGTTACATACTAGATGATGACTGGTGGCATTTCTCGTTCATGTCGCGGTCACTAAAATGTTAGTCCTTACTACCACTGCATCTCCATTGCACTCCACATATGGAAACGGAATCATCCAAACACTTCGATGGTTTGAAAGAATTTATTGTATTTACTAAAAACGATATCACGTTTATATCTTCATTTCTATATTTCATGCCATCCTGTTGATTTATAATCGTTTTTCTAGCTTGCAGTTGTTTCGGTTGTTTTGGCACCTCTTTAATAGCTTTTTATCCCTATTTCTATTTTTTAAGACACCATTTTAACGAAATATTGTTTTTGAACCTTTTTATTTGTCATCCCTTTTTGACATATTTTATCCCTCTTAACACCCTGCTCCGGTCTGCGGAACAGATTATTAAAAGTTAGTTTCACGGCAACTGAACTACTAATACCCAAAAAAAAAGCCACCTTTGAGTTTACCGATCTCTTCACTTTTACACATTCTCATATTTGGACTCTTTAAGAACTTTTATTCCCTAATTCTACTTTGCATGTCATCGTTTTGATCTAATATTGTGTTTCGCACTTTTTTCACTCTTCTGAAATTTTTTAAATTCTAATCCATCTTTCCATTTTCCATGTCGTCAATTTGATATTGATATAATGTTGTTTTTCTAAATACCTGCCATTTTATCCCCATTTCCCTTTCTTGCGCTCACTCGCGTTTGTAGGATGATTCTTCCCGGTATTGGCAAGGTTCCTCTTGAGCTGATGAGGGTATATTTGGCACGCCCCAAATCCTTGAATTTATGGTGGCTTTTCGGCGTGAGTCCTCTCCACACAGCGATTCCTCAAGGCCATTTGTTGTCTTTAACGAACTTTTTTTACACACTGGCACAGGTATTAAAGATGATTTATATTCGGCACAGTGCCGTACTCAGTGTTTGTGTGGAAAAATAAAAAAACACTTCCACTATATTTCAAATTACCACTGTTCACTAATAGAGAAAAGTTAACAAACACTTGTAATATACAAAGTTTAAGACTTGTTGAAAACTTCACTGGTGCACTTTTATGTGTTTTTCTCGGTTGACGGTTTATTAAGAATAGAAAGAAAAAAATCCGGCTTGTCAAAGCTCGTATAAGAACGATCGTTAATTTTCAAGCCACTCAAGCCCAAAGCAGCGGTGGTTAAAGAAACATTTCGGTAAATACTATTGAGAATGATTGAAATGATACCCGTTTATACAATATTTACACTACAGAGTATATCGATAAAGCCAGCTACTTATGACGTAAACGTGACGTAAATATACCGCCCGCTTTGCATCTATATGCAACTATTAAGGATGGTATGAAAGGCAGGAACATTTAATGAATTAATGAATGGACAATATTTAAATACAAGAAAAATAAAGAAAATGCTTTTACTTAGGACCTATAATTCAGGTGGCCCCAAAGTTATAGTTAATAAATATAATTGAAACGAAAATAATTATATGGAAATATTGTGATGATGTAAATTCAAATTTTCAATAATATATGTTATTATGCATCGAGATCAGTTATATTTATTCTTCTTTAATGTAAGTATGTACGTTATAAATATGATGTAAACGAAAGTAATTATATGGATATTTTGAAATGATGAAAATTCAATGTTTCAATAATATTTGTAATTATACATTGAGATCAGGTAAATTCATTCTTCTTAAATGAAGGAATGTACATAGACACAAAAAAAATATTTCAGGCTCGGTTTCTCTCCATAGACTACGTTTGTACCTGTCTACACCACTTTTGCACATTTGTATGTCCCCTGTCTAGTGGACAGGTTCGCGTCGGCTTCACCAAAAAAAGACCGGACCAAAAATGGTAAGCTGGATGATGGTCTGATCCAGCTTACCTGATGTGCCACGTCTGCGCCGAGAATGATGTGGTCCAGATAAGGTAGTTGAAAATATTTGTTGAGTATTTTTCGACCAGGATATACCTACCAGGGGGTGACGACGGGTCTAGGTGGAGTCCAGTTGGGCATGCGGAGTCCGCGCATATCGGGTATCCACAACCACACATCGGACATTGACACGTTCGCGGTCAAATAGCCGATTTGGAGGGAGAAAGAGGTGTACCCATGACTAATTTCACACTGGCATCTCTCGTCTCTACCAGAGTGATCGTTGATTGTCTGGAGGAGGGGTCGATGACGATTCGAACCTCTTTGTTCCAAGCACCTCGAGTAGGGAAAAGGTGTACCAGCGCAGTCATGCGCACATATACAAACAGTCGGTCCATTTGGTTTAACAATTCATTGTGCGGGCCGACACATTGAGTACACGTCGATTCGCTAGTGCAGTCTCAATGTTGATACGGCTGTGCCAGACAACTTCGGCACAACCTCAGAGCGTCAACTTTCTCGCGTCTGTTGTTTATGTCCAGGACGAGAACTGGAATGAAGTCACGTATCGAGTCAAAACATGTACACACCGCACACGGGTACCACTCATCGCAGGTCGCTGCCATAATCTCTTTCCTGTTAATAACACAAGAGTTAATTTATTATTTACACAAAGTAGAGACTACGGAGATAAGGCGATGAAAGTGGATTGTAAATTAGGATTGGATTCTCGAAGCATCATTTTGACGAAATATTGTTTTTTGAACCTTTTTATTTGTCATCCCTTTTTGACATATTTTATCCCTCTTAACACCCTGCTCCGGTCTGCGGAACAGATTATTAAAAGTTAGTTTTACGGCAACTGAACTACCAATACCAAAAAAAACTAAAGCCACCTTTGAGTTTACCTATCTCTTCACTTTTACACATTCTCATATTTAGACTCTTTAAGACCTTTTATTCCCTGATTCTACTTTGCATGTCATCGTTTTGATCTAATATTGTGTTTCGCACTTTTTTCACTCTTCTGAAATTTTTTAAATTCTAATCCATCTTTCCATTTTCCATGTCGTCAAGTTGATATTGATATAATGTTGTTTTTCTAAATACCTGCCGTTTTATCCCTATATCTATTTTCCCTTTCTTGCGCTCACTCGCGGTTGTAGGATGATTCTTCCCGGTATTGGCAAGGTTCCTCTTCAGCTGATGGGGGTATATTTGGCACGCCCTAAATCCTCGAATTTATGGTGGCTTTTCGGCGTGAGTCCTCTCCACACAGCGATTCCTCAAGGCCACTTGTTGTCTTTAACGCACTTCTTTTTCACACTGGCACAGGTATTAAAGATGATTTATATTCGGCGCAGTGCCGTACTCAGTGTTTGTGTGGAAAAATAAAAAAGCACTTCCACTATATTTCAAATTGCCACTGACCGTGGTCTTTTCTTTACTTTTCAGTTAAAGAAACATAAAGGGTTTTATGTTCACTAATAGAGAAAAGTTAACAAACACTTGTAATATACAAAGTTGATAGCTTCACTGGTGCACTTTTATGTGTCTTTCTCGGTTGACGGTTTATAAAGAAGAGAAAGAAAAAAACCGACTTGTCAAAGCTCGTATAAGAACGATCGTTAATTTTCAAGCCACTCAAGCCCAAAGCAGCGGTGGTAAAAGAAACATTTCGGTGAATACTATTGAGAATGATTGAAATGATACTCGTTTATAAAATGTTTACGAGATCACTTCAGTAGTGAAGCTTAAATTAATTCTTACTTTGATCGTTAAAACAAAAAAAACTGTTTAATGTCGGAAAAAACCTACAAAGTGATTCTCCGATATATTAGAGTATATTAGAGTATATCGATAAAACTACTTATGACGTAAACGTGACGTAAACATACCGCCCGCTTTGCATCAATATGCAACTTTTAAGGATGGTATGAAAGGCAGGAACATTTAATGAATTAATGCATGGACAATATTTAAATACAAGAAAAATAAAGAAAATGTTTTTTCTTAGGACCTATTATTCAGGTGGACCCAATGGCAAGGAACTTTTTTATGAAGAACTAGCAAAAAAATATATGTATAATTTGAGAATCACTTTGTAGGTTTTTTCCGACATTACACAGTTTTTTTGTTTTAACGATCAAAGTAAGAATTAATTTAAGCTTCACTAATCTAATGCCAACGGGATTTTAAGTATTCACAATGAAAACACCGGAACTGTTTCTTTTTTCGAAAAAAAAAAACAATGACGGACGCTCTTTACTCTTCGCGGCGTTTTTGGCACTGATCATACTTTCGCTATTGGGCAGTAGAATAGTTTTGCGAGATCCCTTCAGTAAATAAACAGAGTCCAAGCGCAAATAGCTGAATACGCGCTGGCAAAGGGGCCTTAGCGCTGTGAGGGAAATCACTTGTCGTAAACATTGTGAGTTTAGTCTTTTTTAAAGAAAATAAATCTTACCAACCGTCGAGTGCCAACAAAAAAAGATAGAATCAGAATTCTCATTGTTATTGGGATGATCCATAGGCAGGAGAGTACACTGCTAGATCCAAAGGCAAAATCAAATCAGCCTATGTACTCAAAACATGGACTGTTACTTTCACAATTTAAAATGAACAAAAGCCCTACAAAACAGTTCGAAGAAAACTGAAAAGAAACGTACATTTCGCAAAACAAAGAAACCAAGAAAAATTGTAAAATAAGTATGGAAAATTAATGCAAATAGCTTCAATATGCCTTCCAGGTTTAGCGTTCTTATGGCTGACCTTTGCCTTATGAAACTTGGATTTTACCACAAAATTGGAATTAGGTTGTCGCTATAACACACACAACGATCCTACTTCCAAAGTCAAAATGTCTTCCCAAATAAAATATGTCCCTTCACTAACACCTACACGCGTACAAGTAATCTCCACAATCTGGTTATTATATCGACAAGCCAAACAGGTCGATAACATGTCTCTCGTATTGTGAGTTACGAATGGAGAGCATTGCCAACATAAATAAAGATGAAAAAGTTAGTTTGGTAAGCATCCAAAGAAAAGTTTACAAAATTGTACATAACTCTTAACACCCTGCTCCGGTCTGCGGAACAGATTATTAAAAGTTAGTTTTACGGCAACTGAACTACCAATACCAAAAAAAAACTAAAGCCACCTTTGAGTTTACCTATCTCTTCACTTTTACATATTCTCATATTTAGACTCTTTAAGACCTTTTATTCCCTGATTCTACTTTGCATGTCATCGTTTTGATCTAATATTGTGTTTCGCACTTTTTTCACACTTCTGAAATTTTTTAAATTCTAATCCATCTTTCCATTTTCCATGTCGTCAAGTTGATATTGATATAATGTTGTTTTTCTAAATACCTGCCGTTTTATCCCTATATCTATTTTCCCTTTCTTGCGCTCACTCGCGGTTGTAGGATGATTCTTCCCGGTATTGGCAAGGTTCCTCTTCAGCTGATGGGGGTATATTTGGCACGCCCTAAATCCTCGAATTTATGGTGGCTTTTCGGCGTGAGTCCTCTCCACACAGCGATTCCTCAAGGCCACTTGTTGTCTTTAACGCACTTCTTTTTCACACTGGCACAGGTATTAAAGATGATTTATATTCGGCGCAGTGCCGTACTCAGTGTTTGTGTGGAAAAATAAAAAAGCACTTCCACTATATTTCAAATTGCCACTGACCGTGGTCTTTTCTTTACTTTTCAGTTAAAGAAACATAAAGGGTTTTATGTTCACTAATAGAGAAAAGTTAACAAACACTTGTAATATACAAAGTTGATAGCTTCACTGGTGCACTTTTATGTGTCTTTCTCGGTTGACGGTTTATAAAGAAGAGAAAGAAAAAAACCGACTTGTCAAAGCTCGTATAAGAACGATCGTTAATTTTCAAGCCACTCAAGCCCAAAGCAGCGGTGGTAAAAGAAACATTTCGGTGAATACTATTGAGAATGATTGAAATGATACTCGTTTATACAATGTTTACGAGATCACTTCAGTAGTGAAGCTTAAATTAATTCTTACTTTGATCGTTAAAACAAAAAAAAACTGTTTAATGTCGGAAAAAACCTACAAAGTGATTCTCCGATATATTAGAGTATATTAGAGTATATCGATAAAACTACTTATGACGTAAACGTGACGTAAACATACCGCCCGCTTTGCATCAATATGCAACTTTTAAGGATGGTATGAAAGGCAGGAACATTTAATGAATTAATGCATGGACAATATTTAAATACAAGAAAAATAAAGAAAATGTTTTTTCTTAGGACCTATTATTCAGGTGGACCCAATGGCAAGGAACTTTTTTATGAAGAACTAGCAAAAAAATATATGTATAATTTGAGAATCACTTTGTAGGTTTTTTCCGACATTACACAGTTTTTTTGTTTTAACGATCAAAGTAAGAATTAATTTAAGCTTCACTAATCTAATGCCAACGGGATTTTAAGTATTCACAATGAAAACACCGGAACTGTTTCTTTTTTCGAAAAAAAAAAACAATGACGGACGCTCTTTACTCTTCGCGGCGTTTTTGGCACTGATCATACTTTCGCTATTGGGCAGTAGAATAGTTTTGCGAGATCCCTTCAGTAAATAAACAGAGTCCAAGCGCAAATAGCTGAATACGCGCTGGCAAAGGGGCCTTAGCGCTGTGAGGTAAATCACTTGTCGTAAACATTGTGAGTTTAGTCTTTTTTAAAGAAAATAAATCTTACCAACCGTCGAGTGCCAACAAAAAAAGATAGAATCAGAATTCTCATTGTTATTGGGATGATCCATATGCAGGAGAGTACACTGCTAGATCCAAAGGCAAAATCAAATCAGCCTATGTACTCAAAACATGGACTGTTACTTTGACAATTTAAAATGAACAAAAGCCCTACAAAACAGTTCGAAGAAAACTGAAAAGAAACGTACATTTCGCAAAACAAAGAAACCAAGAAAAATGGTAAAATAAGCATGGAAAATTAATGCAAATAGCTTCAATATGCCTTCCAGGTTTAGCGTTCTTATGGCTGACCTTTGCCTTATGAAACTTGGATTTTACCACAAAATTGGAATTAGGTTGTCGCTATAACACACACAACGATCCTACTTCCAAAGTCAAAATGTCTTCCCAAATAAAATATGTCCCTTCACTAACACCTACACGCGTACAACTAATCTCCACAATCTGGTTATTATATCGACAAGCCAAACAGGTCGATAACATGTCTCTCGTATTGTGAGTTACGAATGGAGAGCATTGCCAACATAAATAAAGATGAAAAAGTTAGTTTGGTAAGCATCCAAAGAAAAGTTTACAAAATTGTACATAACTCTTAACACCCTGCTCCGGTCTGCGGAACAGATTATTAAAAGTTAGTTTTACGGCAACTGAACTACCAATACCAAAAAAAACTAAAGCCACCTTTGAGTTTACCTATCTCTTCACTTTTACACATTCTCATATTTAGACTCTTTAAGACCTTTTATTCCCTGATTCTACTTTGCATGTCATCGTTTTGATCTAATATTGTGTTTCGCACTTTTTTCACTCTTCTGAAATTTTTTAAATTCTAATCCATCTTTCCATTTTCCATGTCGTCAAGTTGATATTGATATAATGTTGTTTTTCTAAATACCTGCCGTTTTATCCCTATATCTATTTTCCCTTTCTTGCGCTCACTCGCGGTTGTAGGATGATTCTTCCCGGTATTGGCAAGGTTCCTCTTCAGCTGATGGGGGTATATTTGGCACGCCCTAAATCCTCGAATTTATGGTGGCTTTTCGGCGTGAGTCCTCTCCACACAGCGATTCCTCAAGGCCACTTGTTGTCTTTAACGCACTTCTTTTTCACACTGGCACAGGTATTAAAGATGATTTATATTCGGTGCAGTGCCGTACTCAGTGTTTGTGTGGAAAAATAAAAAAGCACTTCCACTATATTTCAAATTGCCACTGACCGTGGTCTTTTCTTTACTTTTCAGTTAAAGAAACATAAAGGGTTTTATGTTCACTAATAGAGAAAAGTTAACAAACACTTGTAATATACAAAGTTGATAGCTTCACTGGTGCACTTTTATGTGTCTTTCTCGGTTGACGGTTTATAAAGAAGAGAAAGAAAAAAACCGACTTGTCAAAGCTCGTATAAGAACGATCGTTAATTTTCAAGCCACTCAAGCCCAAAGCAGCGGTGGTAAAAGAAACATTTCGGTGAATACTATTGAGAATGATTGAAATGATACTCGTTTATACAATGTTTACGAGATCACTTCAGTAGTGAAGCTTAAATTAATTCTTACTTTGATCGTTAAAACAAAAAAAAACTGTTTAATGTCGGAAAAAACCTACAAAGTGATTCTCCGATATATTAGAGTATATTAGAGTATATCGATAAAACTACTTATGACGTAAACGTGACGTAAACATACCGCCCGCTTTGCATCAATATGCAACTTTTAAGGATGGTATGAAAGGCAGGAACATTTAATGAATTAATGCATGGACAATATTTAAATACAAGAAAAATAAAGAAAATGTTTTTTCTTAGGACCTATTATTCAGGTGGACCCAATGGCAAGGAACTTTTTTATGAAGAACTAGCAAAAAAATATATGTATAATTTGAGAATCACTTTGTAGGTTTTTTCCGACATTACACAGTTTTTTTGTTTTAACGATCAAAGTAAGAATTAATTTAAGCTTCACTAATCTAATGCCAACGGGATTTTAAGTATTCACAATGAAAACACCGGAACTGTTTCTTTTTTCGAAAAAAAAAAAAACAATGACGGACGCTCTTTACTCTTCGCGGCGTTTTTGGCACTGATCATACTTTCGCTATTGGGCAGTAGAATAGTTTTGCGAGATCCCTTCAGTAAATAAACAGAGTCCAAGCGCAAATAGCTGAATACGCGCTGGCAAAGGGGCCTTAGCGCTGTGAGGGAAATCACTTGTCGTAAACATTGTGAGTTTAGTCTTTTTTAAAGAAAATAAATCTTACCAACCGTCGAGTGCCAACAAAAAAAGATAGAATCAGAATTCTCATTGTTATTGGGATGATCCATAGGCAGGAGAGTACACTGCTAGATCCAAAGGCAAAATCAAATCAGCCTATGTACTCAAAACATGGACTGTTACTTTGACAATTTAAAATGAACAAAAGCCCTACAAAACAGTTCGAAGAAAACTGAAAAGAAACGTACATTTCGCAAAACAAAGAAACCAAGAAAAATGGTAAAATAAGCATGGAAAATTAATGCAAATAGTTTCAATATGCCTTCCAGGTTTAGCGTTCTTATGGCTGACCTTTGCCTTATGAAACTTGGATTTTACCACAAAATTGGAATTAGGTTGTCGCTATAACACACACAACGATCCTACTTCCAAAGTCAAAATGTCTTCCCAAATAAAATATGTCCCTTCACTAACACCTACACGCGTACAAGTATTCTCCACAATCTGGTTATTATATCGACAAGCCAAACAGGTCGATAACATGTCTCTCGTATTGTGAGTTACGAATGGAGAGCATTGCCAACATAAATAAAGATGAAAAGTTAGTTTGGTAAGCATCCAAAGAAAAGTTTACAAAATTGTACATAACAAAAATCAAAGTAGCGTACTTACCACGGTCAGTGGCAATTTGAAATATAGTGGAAGTGCTTTTTTATTTTGCCACACAACACTGAGTAAGGGACATATATATACAGTTTTGTCCGTCCACGGGAGATGTCCGCCTACGGGATCGTTTGATTAAATAAAACAACTAAGCCTTAAAAATCAAGTTAATATGTTTAATTTGCATTTATTTAAATGTGCATGCGTATACTTATAATAAAAAAAAAACTTAAAATAAATTCATTCATAAAAGTTTAAAAAGCAAATGAATATGTAATTCAGTACAAAATTATTGTTTAAGTTGAAAAAATTTGTGAATTGTCGTCTGTTTAAAATTCGCTAGCTTCGATTTTCTGCCCACAAAATGACTTTCTAAAGTAGTTAGTTGTTCATATGCCACGAAGTCTTCTGTGGCGAAAGCTTTTAAGCGAACAATCTGTTTTATATATATATATATATATATATATATATATATATATATATATATATATATATATATATATATATATATATATATATATATATATATATATATATATATATATATATATATATATATATATATATATATATATATATATATATATATATATATATATATATATATATATATATATATATATATATATATATATATATATATATATATATATATATATATATATATATATATATATATATATATATATATATATATATATATATATATATATATATATATATATATATATATATATATACATCTATATATATATATATATATATATATATATATATATATATATATATATATATATATATATATATATATATATATATATATATATATACATCTATATATATATATATATATATATATATTTATATATTTATTATGCGGTGGCCAGGAACAAGAATTGTCCCATTTCAGGGCCAATAGTAAAGACTAAGGCCAAAGAAATAGCTGAGCTGGTGGGTTATTCCGGATTTTGTGCATCGGAT